>CM062804.1:327045161-327428141 GCA_031772625.1 Pinus tabuliformis | reverse complement strand
GTCCATCATGTTCCATCAAATCAAATTCCCTTCCTCTTCATCATTGAGGCTTTTCCTCCAGCATTTTTTCTTTTTTCCCTTTCTGCACCAGCTTCATCTTTTGTACCTAGGTGTTGATGAAGAAGGCAAAGCCCTTGCACAATTTGTGAAGCAAGCATTTGCCTATGAGGTGATGAAGAAGGCAAAGCCCCTTCAACATCAGGTGAAGTAAACACTGCTTATCCACTGCAAACAACTTTCTAGCCCCTCTTTGATATGTTTTGTAGGTTTTTGGCTTCTCCACAACTTTAGTCTCTTTAGCCTTCTTACTTTTCTTACTTTGCATTATTGGAAGGCCTTTCTACTTCTTGAGGCACTGGTGGAGGAATTTGAGGACCATTGAAGATGTCAGTGGAAATAAATGTATCCCAGGAGATATTGAGGAGGTTGAGATGATGTAGCACAATCACCTTAATCAATGAATAGTGATAAATACTATTCATCTACTGGGGTATGGCCTTTTCTATACAATGTAGGTCATATTCTCAATGTTCCTGAATAAGAAGTACGGGATGTTCATCATTTTCACTCTTGTGAAGTGGATAAGAAGCCTAATATGATAAGTGTACAATCTAGAAAATCGCCCTCACATGTAAAATACTTCATAATGATCCTCATCATAGGGGTGTACTTGTCATGAAGGAACCTGAAAGGAAAGGTCCTCCTCTTTTCATTCCTGTACCTAGATTTGATGTATGGCTTATAGTAGTGTTCATCCAAATCTTATGCTTTATACCACTTTCCCGCACATTAGGAATCCTTGTAGCATCAGCAATGATGGAAGAGGAAACTATAAATGTCACCCCAACAAGAATTACCTTGTTATCACGGAGATTGGCTACAAAAAGCCTGGTTAGCTCAGGATGATGCTGAACTCTTTGTACCTACTCACAAAACTCATAACACCTCAAATGCCTGAAACAAGAGATAGTCATAGGGGAAGCCTATAACTCTATAATGTTTGATGGTTCTTCTCTGATAATTCTACCTATGTGCTTTTCTCTAGTGCTAAGGTTCATCTCCCATGCTTTCACTGCCACTATTTTCCTCCTCCTCATAATCTTTATCCTCTTTATCCATGCTTTTGTGTTTGGAGCTTTAGAAACACTAGAGAAGGTAATCAAGAAGTTAGTTATGGTGAATAGGGATAGGGGGAGGGGAGAGGAGTTTGTGTGATGTAGGATGAGATATGTATGATGTGAGAGTGAGAAGGGGGGTATTGTTTAGTAGGGACTATTTTGTAAGTAGGGATTTAGGGATTTTGTTTCGGGGATTAGGGTATAGGTGATAGGTGTATTTTACAGTAGGAAGTAGGGAATAGGGATGATATTTAGGGATATGACAACAGGATGTGGGAATGAGGGATATGACAACAAGATGTGGGAATGAGGGAAAATGGTAAGTAGGGAGGGTTTTTAGACAACATAGGGTTTGAAAATTTAAATAGCCAACGAACTAAAAAATCATGAAATGAGTGCTGGGAGGATGGTTTAAGGAGTGCACTTACTTTCTTAGAGGCTCTAGGTAGCAAAAGAGAGATTTAGATGGTTGTTAGGGTAACCTTGGTGTTTCCTAGCCCTATGCACAACACCTTGTATAGGTGCGCAACGCCCTGTTGTATGTGCAGCACCATGCAAAAATACACTGGCACACAGGTTCTATGTGCAGTGCTTTGGTTGTATGCGCAACACTCCCTGCTCTATGTGCAGTGCATCCACAATTTTGCCCTATGCACAATGCTCTTTGCTCAATGTGCAGCACCCACGGTTTGCTCAACCACCAATTTGCTTCAACTCCCTTCTCTCTCTTTGTCAAATGAGTATGATGAAGTTTGAAAAATGATTTTGAAATCTTATATAGAGGGTGATTTTGATTTTTCCTTAGAAAAAACCTACTTTATAATGTTTTTTGGAACTTCTACTTTGTCTTCAAATCTTTGTTTAATGCTTTTCTCTCTTTGTCTCTTTTCAGGTGGATGATGCTTTGATTGAATTGGTTTCTTCAATGGCTCATTTCTTACAGCAAGGAGAAATGATTAGTTAGCTTATGGGAACACTTATTACATGAAATGACTTGAATTACATAAAAAAATATATATGAATCAACTAAAATACTCTGTTTTCATCTCAAAAACATGTTTTTGAGATGAAAATTACATCAGTGAAATAAGATATTTGTACAATAACCATGACTTACTACCAATCACTCTTTGTTTATTGGTCTTCCTCATACCTTTTTTGCCCTTTATTTACACTGAAACTATGCTTTTGACCTTGGAAATGAACCCTAAGACCTAATGGAAACATGATTGCCTTAACTCTAAAAATAACATAACTGAAACCATAACTGAATGCAACATGGAGATGGGTCAGCAAATGTACCTCATGAGGGAAAATTGATTTTCTGAGAAGAAGACAACCATCAGTGGACCATTTTGGCATGACCTAGTGGAATGATAAAAAATTCAGTATGAGACACCTAAAATGAAAATGCAAAGAGTAGATTTGATCCCTGATGGAAGTATGCATATACTAACACTAACATTGGCCTTATTGGGGATGGAAGCTCCTTGGAGGTGTCAAGAACACCGTAGACCAAGTGCCTAGCTGATTGGGCTGATATGCTCAAACAAATGAAAGACTGAAAACTTTTAGAAATTTTTGAAAAATGACTCGATACAAACTGAAAACTGACTCAAAACCAACTCTAGATTGACTCAAAAACCAACTAAAAACATCACAAATTATTTAAGCTTTATAGCCTTCACTTCAGGCCCCAAGCTCAAATGACATTGCACTTCAAATCTTGCAAGGAAAGCAAACTGGTATATACAATGACAGTGAAACAACTTCAGCAAGCTGCATTAGAAATAATAGTGTTTTAGGAGCCTACCATTCACTGGTCCTCTTGAGCATTCTTGAACATCCATTTCCTTCAATAAAAATGCAGTATGTCCTCAATAGGTTGAGATTTTATAAGGTCCTTTCCATAGATTGTCAAACTTACCATGTTTCCCTAGTTCTTCCCTTGTTTGTTGAAGGTGAATCATTTGATTGATGTTGCGCTTAATATCATCTTCTTCACTACTAGCTTCTTGCAATAATCTCATGACTGGGACTATAAGTGATGTAGGAAACATTGTATCAGTACCATAAACCAATTCAAAAGGCGACATACCTATTGATTTCTTACTGCTCACTCTGTCGGCCCACAAAGCATTGACAAGCTTTCGATGCCAATTCTTTTTGTTTGCCTCCAACATCTTCTTAATAATGTTTACCAAGGATTATTTGAAGACTCAGCTATTCCATTGCCTTGCGGATAGTATGATGTGGAATGACCTAATGTGATGTTGTATTTGTTGCAAAACTCAACCATTTTCTTCGACTTAAACTCTGCTGCATTATCTATAATAATCTTGAGAGGGCAACCAAAACGAGACAAGATATTGGACTCTAAAAACTGAATAATTATTGTGTCCGTAGCTTGCCTTGTCAGAATGGCTTCGATCCATTTGGTGAAATAATGGGTAGCTGTCAAAATCCACCTTTGTTGTGTTGATGATGTAGGATGAATTTATCCTATGAAATCAAGCCCCCACTGATGGAAAGGCACATTGACTACAACTAGCTTCAAAGGAAGAGGAAGCAGCTCCCTTTTTCCCTGAAAAACTTGACATTTGTGGTAGCTCATGACTTTTTTATATAAATCTGAAAACAAAGATGACCAATAATACCCTGCTCTCAAGATTTTCTTAGTTGTTGTTTTCCAAAACAAGTGACCACCACAATATCCTCTATGAAAATCATTCATTACCTATTGAGCTTCATTTTCAACCAAACAATTAAGAAGAACCCCTCCTAGATCTTTCCAATAGAGAGCACTATCTAAAATGCAGAGTTTTGTAGACTTCAGTTTTAGTGATCTACCTTTACTTTTCGACATTCCAGGAGGAGGAGAAAGATGCTGAAGAACATATACTATATCGGAATACCAAGATGAGTTGAGAAACATCTTTGATACCTGAATGATTGTGCCACCATCTTTGTCCTCTGACATTGCTTCAATAAGATTTATGTCTAGAGCATGAAGATTCGACTCAGCCATGAGTTTTTCCAAGCCTTGACCTTTGATTAGTTTCGTGGACTTAATATCAAGATCATACTCTAACATTGTTGCTATCCACTTACCTCTTCTTCCTTCCGAATCAGTTTGCATGAGGACATCTTTGACAGCCACGTTGGGAACATATGCTATGGTATGTGAATGCAAAATGTAAACTCAAAAATCCTTCAATGCCTTTATAAGAGCCAAAGCTTGTTTCTCAATGATGTTATAGCGAAGAGCAGCATCTCTGATAGTCTGACTGGAAAATGCAATGTGTTTCTCCACCTGATCCTTCTTTTGCATCAACACCACAGCTAAAGTGTGCTTAGATGCAAATGAAAATATAATAAAATCATGAGTATAATTGGGACTAATCAAAATAGGGGCTGTGGTCAAAGCAAGCTTTACCAAGTTGAAAGATTTCATGGCATCCTCGGTCCATTTCACAGTGTTGTCCTTCTTCAACATATTAGTTAACTCACGCAAATGCTCAGCCAAATTTGGTATAAATCTACGTAAGAAGTTCATCTTACCGTTGAAGGCTTGGATCTCCTTTTTGTTGCATGGAAAGTCTATTTGTTGAATTTCCTCCACCCTAGAAGGATCAATGCGAATACCATATTTCGAAATTATATGCTCGAGGAGCTTATCTTCCTCCATGGCAAAAAGACTCCTCTTTGGATTTAAAGAAATCCCAAACTCACTGCATTTCTGAAAAACAATCCTTAGGTGGTGTAAATGCTCATCATCAGAACCGGAAAATACTGTCAAGTCATCTAAGTAAGCCACTAAGAAAACATCCTTCTCATTAGCAAAAGCGCTATCCATGGCTTGCTGAAAAGTAGCCCCGACATTCTTCAGCCCAAATGGCATCTTGGCATACTGAAAAGTCCCCCATGGTGTTGTGAAGGCAGTTTTGTCTTGGTCTTTTTCGTGCACTGAAATCTAATTGTAACCTGAGTAGCCATCTAGTAGTGACATTCGTGATCCTCCAACTACTCTTTGCAGAATATGGTCCATCTTAGGAAGAGGATAATTATCTTCCAGGGATACTTTATTTAGGTTCCAGAAATCAATGCACAACCCTATCTCTCCAGTCTTTTTTCATATTAGGACCAAATTTGAAACCCAATCAGAGAATCTAATTGCAACAATGATACTAGCTTTAAACAATCTATTTATCTCTTTCTCAATGGATGGCAAAAGCTTTGGGTTGATCCTCCTCGACTTTTGTCTAAAGGGTTTTTGATCCGACTTGATAGGAATGGTGTGCTAAATGATGTTCTTGTCATAGACTTTCAAATCTGAGTAATCCCACACAAAAACATCAGAAAATTTAGAAGAGAAACTTAACATACTTAGCCTTTGACTCAGGAGATAATGGTTTTGATAACTTAACAAGCTTGGGCTGGTCCATTGTCCCAATGTTTACATCTTCAACTCCTTTGTCAGTAGGAACCAAGGTTGGTTTTCTCACCACATCATCTTGATCAAACAACTCCTCTAAAGGTATAAGACCTCTAGGAATAACATTATCCTTTAGCTGTAAAACATCCATCTATTTTACCTCAATGTCTTGTTCATCAGAATCACAAACATCATCAATGAAAGCATCCTTAAACTTCCCTTCATTTTGCAAAAAGGAATTAATTTCATTGTCACCCCATAAAACTTGCCAATATCTCAAATTATTGGGAGTAGTAGGCCTATGTTTGACATGAATTTCAAATTTATTTCTAGAATTCTTTCGAATTTTTAGATTGCTTGCTGTTGTAGCAAGTGAATCAGCAATGATGTTTTGAATTCTCGGCACCACTGTCAATGTGTATTCTAGAAACCTCTTCAAGATATCCAATACTACGTTCCTATAATCTCTCATCCGCGGATGCTTTGCTTGATATTCTCCTTTGACTTGTTTAATGACTAGTTCTGAGTCATCATAAATAGAAATCCCTTTCGCACCCAGCTTCTTCAAAATCTTTATGTTAGTTCCAGTCTTTGCAGGGTGTCACCGGTAATCAAGATGGGCTCTTACTATGTCTGGTTTTGTTAGATGTTTTGCACATGATATTCAATGTGAAACATGTCATAAGCATTTCCATTAGAAGTAGCTCAGAAAAATCTTTCCAACGGTATATCACACTCCCAAAACCAGCTTTTGGATCAGAAGATATGACCAAATGAATAATTGACTCAAAAATCAACCAGTGCAGCAGTTCATGTATTTAATGATCCTAAGGAAGCTAGGAGATGCCAGTGGTTGGTTTTGTGGCTACATTGTGATAGAGAAGGAGAGAACATAGCATTTGAGGTCATAGATGTCTGTCGTGCTGCTAATCCTTATCTCAACATATGGCGAGCTCATTTCTCTGCTTTGATTGAAAGAGATATCCATGAATCTATGCAGAGGTTGGTCCGTCCAAATCAGTTTTTTGCAGATGCAGTTGATGCCAGACAGGAAATTGATCCTAGAATTGGTGCCTCCTTCACTCGGTTTCAAACTATGCTATTGAGAGAACGAGATTATTGCAGAAGTTCTATGCCAATGCAACTAGCACCTCAGTCTCAGCATCTACAATATCTTCAAACTGGACAGTCATATGGAGGTTCTTATGATGTAGGAAGGTAAATTATTACAGAATTGGAAAATATAAATAGTCACAACACACAAGTCTAAACATCAAACCATGGAAGCACAAACCCTCCACTTACTCTGGTTCCTGGGAAGTGGGTTTGCAAGAAAAGTAGAACTAAAGGATGCTAGAAACTATGCAAAAGTTAATGCATGGAGCAATTCACATGAAAAAGACAGATATTGTTGATCTGACTCTCACTGAATTTTCATAGGGTTACCAAACACTTGGATCAGAAAATCGTCAGAAATCCCTCATTGCACTTGCTACCCAGTTTGGTGTTAACAAGGTTCACATTCGAGAACTTATCCAGCAATATCTCAGATTGCAGAGTGATGATCATGCTCAGTAGTCTGACTTGGATGAGGAAGGGTGTGTGTCAGCTTTATATAGGATGGAGAAAAATTTGCAACATGCTCTAAAGCCATTATATATAACATTGTTTGAGTGATTGAATGCACATCCTGGTGGCTTGAAGTTCTTGGTTGATCTCCAAGTAGATGTTAATGGAGCTATTGGAGAGGAAAACATTCCATTGCTGAGATCCTTGGAAAAGTTGGCAACATGGTTGAGTCCAGCTGTCCTCGAACTCCATCGCATTACCTGGGATGATCCTGCATCTTTACTGGAGAAGATTGTGGCATATGAAGTTGTACATCCTATTAGCAACCTCCATGATTTGAAACAGAGATTGGGAGCAGGCCATCACTGCTTTGGGTATCTACATCCTGCCATACCAACGTGGTCTAGCTGGAAATCAATCTTGGAAAGTTTTTAATCAAACGTGTCATTGAGCTAGTTCGACAAGAGATGCCACATGTTAAAAATGTTTGCCACAATTAGCCCTATCTCAAGCTTCATGCAGTGGCTCTTATCGAAACTAGCATCTCAATCAAAGTTTGCTCAATCTTCTTCCAAAAGTGGTACAGATTATGAGGAAGCTTTGGCTTCTGCACTTAGAGAGATTTTACTTCTCCAGAAGAGGAGAAGGCAATTATTGAAGCAACTATGGAAACTAATAAGAGTATTGGTCCCATGGAAGTGTTGTTGAAGGCCAAGCTCAGCTCCAAATTCCATGCACCATGCAGCCACAACACACAAATCAAAACCTCAAGCCAAGCCAATCTAAGGAGGTGTATAATGTGCACAACGCGTCAAAATATGTTGTGAGTGGTAAGTATTATAAATAACTACGTTTTATTTTGCTGCTTGCATGTGGGATAAATCCCATTCAGAAAAGTGTGGTCATCTATATATGTTGCACCCTTGGACTCGTCGAAAAACATGACGGTGATCGACATGAATTGAGCGCATACTAGCTGGAGAATTTTAGTGGCAAAAAATCATCTGCAGTGACCACGAAAGGCAATAATATTAGAGCCCGTGTGGGCATCTTCCGAAGGATTTCTTTTGTTTTGGAATGATCATCTGCTATAGAGAGTTTAGGGGCGCTGCATGTAGCCCTTTTGCACTGCACGTCTAGGGGCGTTGCATGTACCCCTTTGGTGCTGCGCGTAGGGCCATCCTTAGATTCCAAAGCAAGCTTGGTATATTCAACCCATTTTCTCAATATTAATTGGAGGCATTTTGCCTTGTGGAGCTAGTCGTGGGGCACTGCTTATGTGCCCATCATCTGCGAGAAACATTTCCATGATGTAAGAGCCATTACAGTGTGCCAAAGACATCATATGAAACCCATTACACTGCAAGAGACATTATGGTGAAAGCCATTATATTTTGAGAGAGATTGTGTTTACACCTGGGCAACAAGACAAATGCTTCCTTTATGGTCAGATTGATCATTTAGCAGCTGTAGCATGTGAAGGATAACCAAAAAGAAAACATGGAGATCTTGATGAGAAGAGTCGTGTAGCAAAGTTGATTTGTCAAAAAGGAGAACCGGTGGTCTAATAGTCAAAATGGAATGAGTGCTCGGGAAAAACGTCAGCGAAAGCATGAAGAGGCATATGAAGCATCTCTTGTTGAGGATCTGGGTGAAGATTTCCATTTGCCTATCAATCATAGACCGATTGAAAATCTAGATACTGACAATTTGGAGTAGGCATCTGTAGACACACAGTTAACATCCTCAAATATTGGATTCAGGCTATTGCAGAAAATGGGATGGAAAGGGAAATGGTTAAATTTGTTTAGATTTTCGGATGCCCAAAGGTCACAACAGCAACAAGAGGACTCATGTTCTTTCCCAACCTCTGGCACAGTAAGAACTACAACATCTCTTGCAGTGCAGGATTAGCGAAAGACATTAAAGTTTGGCATTGCAACCAAGGTTGCTCCTTCCAAGACTTCTTCAGGTGTTGCCTCCAAGAAAGAAAAAGTTATTTCCAAAGTGTCATCAGTTTTTAGGAATGATAGTGATGAAGAATCATAACTAGATGTGGCATTATTCGAATCTTTCTAGGAACTGATGGCAAGTATTTTAGCCATGAAATCAACAGCATTGATTTTTTGAAGGAAAGGTGGCAGTATTCAAAACATTCAACGAACAAAAGGCAAATATTTCAAGAACCCAAGGCATCTATAAGGTGCAGGTGGAAGATGATCGATCAGCATCTCAAAAAATCCCAGATTTCTAGCAATGACACCTTCAACAATTCGACTTGTGGTAGCAAACCTATTGTTCTGTTTTGATGTGATTTAATTCCTTAGTTATAAGTTTGATTTATTTTATTTGACCGCATAAAAACATATTTAGTTGTTTGTGTTTTCTATTTTAATTATTTTGATTCCTATGTTTAGGAAATCACAATTAATATGTAATAGGGTATATATAGGGTGATTTTTGAAGATTTAAGGGTTCAGTTTTTGTAGCAGAGTGAGGCTGCATTGGACTATGTAAAGCTTCTTCTGAATATTATTTTTAATGGAGCAGTTTTTGCCCTTTAGATTTGGTATACATCACAGTGTTTAATGTCCAACATGTGTTCCTTGTAAACTCACTTACATACTTTGTTTTTTCTGCTAATTCTTGTTATAGTATTATCTAAGGGAAGTGTAAGGAATCCATCCACGCATGATGCTCCTTACGCAATGATTTTGTTGTTAAATGTACGGGTTATCTTTGTAGAATCCATCCTCTGTTAGATGCTCTTGTTGAGTAACCCTGTGTTACGTTTTCTTCTAATGCTGCCACTGTAGATCCGTCCCTTGATTGATACTTGCAGGGCAACTAGTTTTCTCCTCTTTTCTTCTCTCATTTACATTTTTTATCTGGCTGAGCATTGCACTTACTTTGCCCCAAGTTTTCTGGCAGAAACTAGCCTCAACTCCATAACCCAATGGTCCCTTCTCTTGCTTTTCTTGACCCACAACTTTCAATCAAATCCCCGTACTTCATAGCTAGCCTAAGATTCATTTATTTCAGCCACCCTCAGTTGGAAAAGAGAGAGCCCTCTCTGGTCTGGCAGGGTTAGATGCCAAATCAAAAGCTTGTTCTGTGGTTACCTCAGAATTGCCTTCTCTCAGCCTTGAGGTTCATTCTGAGTGCTAACATATTGGGGCCATTGCCAGGAAACGAGGTGACAGATCTTCTCTGGGAAAAAGTCGTTCAAGTTTCAGTTCTGGTTGCTGATGGTGGACAGTGGTTAGACATATGAAGGCTGAAACATTCACCTGGCGACTCCAACTCAATCCAGAGATTACAGCGCTCACTGATCAATTCATGTACTAAAATAAGATGGTAGGGTATGTGGCAAATCCTGTGTTTTGTGAATTCTTAAAAGAAGTTAGAGATCAATTAGTGGATATTGAAATAGATGAGGTATTTTTCATTACCGTGCTTCAATGTTTGAGATCTCCGAAGTTTCCTCCTAAAGGTAAAATTGGTTTCTTTGAGTTAGTTGTTGAAAAATTTGAGAAGGAGATTGAGTATTTAAATGATCAGATCTAATCATATGAATTCTGAGATCCCAAAAGGTTCTTGGAAACTCTCCCTCCTTCCAAACAAGAAACAATAGGGCTACCCATGGATGTCTCATACTCTGCTTCATTATTAGAGCAATTGAAAGCTCATTTATAGGAACACACTCTAACATTACTTGGGACTTTGTCTGGTTGAAAAACAAGACTTCGAATCCAAATTCCAATACACGCACCATCCTTACCCAAAGCACCATCGAAATCCATGCTCCAAAGGTTGTCTTCATCTTCTAGATGTTGGAATTCTGCTTTTGCTTCGATCTTACCTTTGCTGGTTGCTTCATTTTTCTGTTCTTCACTGACTTTCTGCTCCTGTGGAGGCTGCTCAGAAGGAATTGCCACTTTTTTCTTTTCTTGATTAAGAACTACTCTAAAACCTTCGGAAATGTCTGGTACATCATCTACTTTTACGAATTGAATGTCTACATCATTCAATCCACTATCGGTTTACAAAACAAAAGACTCTAAATTTGTATGTACAACATTTATCAGATGATTTATGGGCTTCTCTTTACAAGTGATCATATATTTCATCTTCTTTTCTTGGTATAACTTCCTCAACTGACCGAAAACAGGGATTGTAGCATAAGAGAAGTCAAGTTGTAAAGTGCCTTTAAGTTTGGCTCCCCACGATCTAGATAACAACATACCAAATCGAGGTGGTATATCAGCTACTACCACGTCCAAAACATTCTTGGCTGGGATTTGATCTAAGGAAACCACCAAATCTATGATGAGACCAATGCAGCGAACTCTACCAGAATCAAATGAATACAAATCATGATATTGTCAGGTGATATCCAAGCCCAACTTTTCCATGATAGCCTTGGGCATCAAATTGTGGGAAGCTTCAGAATCAAGCATAGCATTATGAAGAATATACTCATGTAGTCTAAGGCTCAAATAAAAGGGCGGGACTTCACTATCTTCTAGCTAACCTTCTATAGCTGGACCAAAAATAAGTTCAAGATGATCATCCTCAACATTCACCATGTCAGACAAAGGTTCAATTTGCAGTATTCTAGACACATGGTGATCCAGGAGGATCTCGAGACACCAAGGGGATGGATAAAGGCTCAGAATTCGAAATGGCATAAAGGAGAATTTGATGGCATCAGTTGAGAAGGCTCGTCTTCCTAATCGCGGTGGCGCAAATGGTTTGTCAATATGAGCTCATATGCAAAAGATAGAGCTCTTCAAAGATTGGTATGGCAGAGGAAAAATGGGGTCCACAGTGCGCCACATGACATCCCAATCAGCACGTGGGACCCACATGACAGCCCATCAAACACTGACACATAAAAGCTCTTTATTAGCCTCCTAAACCTACACAAAGAAACATGAGATATTTTGATTATAACTACAATTTTATATAGTTATTCAAATTAACTATATAAATAAAAACATATATTTTACCAAACCAAAAAAATAACAACCAAAATATATATATATATATATAAAACCATATAATAATATGGTATATCCCATTCAACATATGGTACAAACCAACGTAACAACACAAACCATATATAGCATATGGTTATATAACAAAAGGTGGAAGGTTATAACCAACGTGTGATATGTATATACCATATATGGTAAAGGTTTGTAACCATCAAATATACGCATGCCATATAAAACACATCCCAACAAAGGTTATGGGACCAACGAATAAGGGAGGCAATACGTGGCAGCATGGTTGTAACCAATGTAAACAAGTTATAACGTATCCAATGCATAATGGTTATGCTTGGTATATGGTAAAGATTGCAACGGAGATACATGAAGATACGGCATGGTTGGGGGCAGCCACGTGGTGGTCCCACCGCCCACACACACATCAATGTACAACACCAGATTTCCGTAGGTTGGGGATGGGATGGGTGCGGTCCCGTGGAGTACGGACCCACCCCCTAATAAAGTTTAAAAAAATAATATATATCAAATGTAAAGTGGTATATGATAAATATAAACCATAACCACATTATGGTTTAATCCGCCCTAAGTTATATAAACTTATTTTTTTACCATTTGCAAGGGAGAGATCAACGAGCACAAATTTCGAGACAAGGTGGCGGAACCCTGACCACTCAGAAATATTGGTGGAATTTTGTCTGAGCAGAGTTTTCGCAGGAGGGTGATTTTGATCCAGTTTCAGAATTTGGCAAGTTTTATATCGATTTTGCACTTCTCGGCAACGGGAATCCAATGGTGGTGTCAGTTTCTGCAACAGAGCTCTCCAATTTTCTAGCATTTTTCAGCATAGAGGTATAATGCTTCATTTTTGTAACTGATGAATGTAACCTCTTTTGGTGCCATTTTTAATTAAGGTCTCCCCATTGATCGAGCAAGGCCCAGAGACGTAGTCCAGGAGGGACGAACTCTGTTATCAAGTTCTTGTCTTCTTATGCTCTTCTTCTTCTTTCTCTCACATGTGCACATTTAAAGTTTCTCTTTGGTTAAGCTACAAACTGTATATGTGATTCTTTTAATGTGTCTATAAACAAAAGATAATCCGGATCAAGTGGTATCAGAGCCTTGACCCAGGTTATCTTTTGTTTATAGATGCATTAAAAGAATCACATATACAGTTTGTAGCTTAACCAAAGAGAAACTTAAATGTGCACACGTGAGAGAAAGAAGAAGAAGAGCATAAGAATACAAGAACTTGATAACGGAGTTCGTCCCTCCTGGACTATGTCTCCGGGCCCTGCTCGATCATTTGAGAGGCCTTAATTAAAAATGGCATCAAAAGAAGTTACATTCATTAGTTACAAAAATGGAGCATTATACCTCCATACTGAAAAATGCACGAAAATTGGAGAGCTCTGATGTAGACACTGACACCACCATTGGATTCCCGTCGCTGAGATGTACAAAATCGATATAAGACTTGCCCAATTCTGAGACTGAATTAAAATCACCCTCCTGTAAAAATTCTGCACAAACAAGATTCCACCAGTTTTTCTGAGTGCCACCTTGTCTCAAACTCTGTGCCCATCGATCTCTCCCTTGCAAATGGTAAAAAAATGAGTTTATATAACTTAGGGCGGATTAAACCACAATATGGTTATGGTTTATATTTATCATATACCACTTTACATTTGATATATATTATTTTTTTAAACTTTATTGGTGGGTGGGCTCGTACTCCACGGGACCGCACCCATCCCATCCCCAACCTACAAAAATCTAGTGTTTTACGTTGATGTGTGTGTGGGCGGCGGGACCACCACGTGGCTGCCCCCAACCATGCCGTATCTTCATGTATCTCCGTTGCAATCTTTACCATATACCAAGCATAGCCATTATGCGTTGGATACGTTATAACTTGTTTACATTGGTTACAACCATGCTACCACGTATTGCCTCCCTTATTCGTTGGTCCCATAACCTTTGTTGGGATGTGTTTTATATGGCATGCGTATATTTGATGGTTACAAACCTTTACCATATATGGTATATACATATCACACGTCGGTTATAACCTTCCACCTTTAGTGTTGTTACGTTGGTCTATACCATACGTTGAATGGGATATACCATATTATTATATGGTTTTTTATATATATATTTTGGTTGTTATTTTTTTTGATTTGGTAAAATATATGTTTTTACTTATATAGTCAAAATTGAATAACTATATAAAATTGAAGTTATAACCAAAATATTCCATGTTTCCTTGTGCAGGTTTAGGAGGTTAATAAAGGTTTGCCATGTGTTAGTGTTTGATGCGCTGCCATGTGGGTCCCACGTGTTGATTGGGATGTCATGTGGTGCACTGTGGACCCCATTTTTCCTTTGTCATACCAATTTTTGAAGAGCTCTATCTTTTGCATACGAGCTCAGATTGACAAACTGTTCGCGCCACTGTGATCAGGAAGATGAGCCCTCTCAATTGATGCCATCAAATTCTCCTTTCTTCCATTTCAAATTTTGAGCCTTTATCCATCCCCTTAGTGTCTCGAGATCCTCCTGGATCACATGGTGTTTGTAATGGCTATTCTTAACAAGCTCGATCAAAGAAATGGACACTTTCAATCTAGCAATTTCAATTTCTAAATTAAAATATGTGACTTTTTCTACCTCTTTGACACTGATGTCCCTCTTATCTATTTTCTCCTTCGTTGCACTATCCTTTTTCTGATTGTCTTTCTCTTTTGCAGTTGTACTTGTTGATGGCTGATTTACCTTGCTAGGATTCTGATCAGCATGCTCCTTTCCTTTTTTCTGATTGTTTGAGAGATCATTCTTTGACTGAACATCCTTCCTCTTTTGAATAGGACTAATCGGTACATCTCTGCTCCTCAAAGAATATTGTTTCTGTTGTGCACTCAAAGCATTCATGTAACCACGCTGATAATCATCAGATTCGGTCTCCAAAACAACATCATTTGCTAAGATGTAGTCCTCATCCTTTAGAATGTCGGAACTTTCTGCATACTCCTCATCTTCGGTCAAAAATATAGGCATACCATCTGCAGTGAAGAAGTGATTTGTTTCAATTACCGGATCTTCCTCCTCTTCTTCTTCCACTCCTTGAACATAATTTTGTTGTAACGGAGTTTTGATCTGTTGTTGTTGTTGCGCTGGTTGTTCCGGTGCTTTTTTCTCTCTTTGCTTGATTCAAAATTGGGGCTACTGTTGCTCTCTAAAGTTTGGGTTACAGATCTGTGGTTTAGGTTTGTCTGTGATGGACAACTGGTTAACCATCCTTTCCATTGTTTGAATCAATGTATCCATTTTTACATTTGAAGTAGATGCTTCTTCTTTCACGGTCACTCTTTTCTCTGATCTCATTCTTGCTCTTTTGGCCAGCAAGTTTGCTTCTACGCTCACAACATTCTTTTGCATGTCTTCTAGAGTTGTAGGATCACGTTCACGCAACTAATATGCCATATCGGCATCAAATCCATCTGGAAACTTAAGCAAAGTCAATCCCTCTGGTGGTTTGATATTTGTAGGGATAGCATTGTATACTACATTAAATCTCACACAATAGTCTTGCACACTCTCACCAACATTTCTTTTGATGTTCTCATATTCAGACAAAATCTGAAGGGGATTCTTCTTCACCTCCCACCAATCTAGGAACTGCCTCTGGAGGACAAGTAGAGTAGTGATAGAAGCTGCCCATAGGCCTCTGAACCATTTTCGAACTTCTCCTCCAAAACTTTGTACAAATAGCCTCATCATCAAATCTACAATTTCAATCTCATGGAGGTCAAAGAAATCATTCATCTTGTCTACGTGTTGTTGAGCTGTAATAGTTTTAGTGTCGTCGAAGAAAGGTATTTTGGTTTGATAATCAGGGGGCATGGCACCAGGATTTTGAGGAAAAACAAGGGGTGCATATCGGGCAACCATAACTAGAGGTGGGGGAGGTGGTGGATTTAAAACAAGGATTGGGATATTCGGTATAATCAAAGGGGGATTAACTATAGCTTGAGTTGTGTGAACAATCTGTGAAGAAGAAGGTAGAGGATGAGAGATAGCTTGAGTGGTAGTATATGCAATGGAATTATTTCGAAAATCGAAAGATGGCCTATGAATCTTATTTTGCACCCAAGTGTTTAAGTTTGAAGAGAGGTTCTGCAAATGATCAAGAGTGTGAATAAGTTGTGACCCTGATTTATTGTGTGAAAAGAAGTCTTCAATAGGGTTATGAAGAGATATAGAGGAATCAACAACTGTTTGATCAATCCAACTTAAAGATTTACTACGAAATAAACTCTGCTCAAAATTAATATCAAAGTCAATGTCTTGTAAAGTGTCTAACCTTCCCGGGAGTGAATTAACTCAAGGAATGAAATCCTCACTTGATTTTTCTCCAGCTAAACTAGATTTCTCTGCAGATTTCTTACATTTCGCCCAATTTTATGAGGATCACTGACAATGGTCGGAGGATTCGGATCTGGATTGGACCTGGTGTACTTTTGGGAAGCCAGTATGTCTAATTTTGAAAATTAAGATATTGCTTTACAACTTTCCAATTCAACCTATGATTAAATTCTAAAAGTCATCATCCACAAGCTTAAGAATTCAAATAAAACATCTTACTAGGGTGATTAATTTATGATCTTTCATTCCTTAGTATGGTCGGCACTATGTTAGCACCTGGATTGAACCTCAGACTGAAGGAAGGCAATGCCAGGGTAACCAAAAACCATGCTTAACCAAGTAGGTAGCCCTACTAGGCTAGGAGAGGGCTCTCTTCGTAAGGATCTCAGCCAAATTGACTAGATCTAGAAACTGATATTAGGCTAGGTATAGTAGCACAAGGTTGGATTTGATTTTGAAGGGTTTTGCTGGATTAGGAGGGGCCAAACAGTTAGGGCAAGGATTAGGTCAAAATTGTAGGGTGTTCAATGGGGCAAGGTAGGCGCAACAATCAAAACCTTAGGGTTTGATGGATGAGGTGAAAAGATAGGTGAGTAGCTGGGAAGAGCATGTAAACCTCATGGGTTCTTCCTAAACTAAAGAAAACACAAACTGTGAAATCTCTACCCAAAATAGAGCATAAAATTTATGGATTCTGCCTTTCAGACTTGTATACATTCACATAAAGAGCATGAAATGATGAAATGGAATCAACAATACATTTTAACACATGAAAACATAAGAAAAACTGAACTGAGCATCATACCACATGGATCCCAAAGAAATAGCTGCAATTTTTCATTAATCTCCTGTTGTAACTGATACAAAATGATGTCTATCAAAGCCTAAGCATCCCACTGAGTCCAACCCTTTACAATGAGAAAGAAAAAGAAGATATAGACATCAATTCAACCTCCTCCCATCCTTAGGGGTCGAATCCCTAAGATGAGGAACTAATCCATCAAAAGCTGAACAAGAAACTGGAATCTAGGCAACCCTAACAACTTGCCTCTAAAAGGGAGGGAACTGATTCATTTGTCCTCAAGATAGCTTTTGATCTAATGAATCTACCCTCAAGTAACCAATATCCATCCTATTTACATGCTTAGTCACCATTTACATCAGTAAAAACATCATCCATGAGAGAAAACACAAAAGTTACAGTCATGGCACAGTAAAGTGAAAATTCACCATAAAATTGTCCTATGCACAGCGCCCAAGCTCCATGCGCAACACTTTTTGCAGGACCATTGTGGAGGCATTCCTGGTGTCCAAATTGAGCTCTTGATAGCTCATTGGAAATCGTGTCCTGTCTACTTTCCAAATCTACCTTTATTTTCCCATTTGGAGTTGATTTGACCCCTCAAGAACTTATTCTCCCAAGACTGCTTCTATGCGCAACACCATGGTCAAAAAGAGGGTAGAAAGGTCATTTTTTAGGTGTTTTTGACCTTTTGGCTGACCATTTTTGCTCCAAAAGCTTAGAAAATGCACAAGGTGCATGTACTCATCATTGTGAATCCAAAAATTCTGACCATTTCCTGATTGGGTGCCCCTAGGAAAAGAGTAGCGCCACCAAGCCAATTTTCCTGAGTAAAAAACTGCTAAGTTCTTCAAAAATACAAAAATTGTCAAAACTTACTCAAAATTTGTGGAGAACACCACCATCAAGTGTCTGGGTCAGCCAAGGAAGCTTCAGCAAGCAACCTAAGCCTATCACCCTCCTTTTTGCCTTTGAGTGCTTGTTTTAGCCTTGTCTTCATTTACTTGACTCTTATGTTACAAATCTTGTTCCGGGTCCTGTAATGGCGAGCCATGTGCCTAATGATTTGATTGTCCCTGTTGGCCCTTTGTAGCAGCTTCTCCAAATGAAAATTGACCCTGTTAAGCCATGTTTCTCTATCCTCTTCAATCTCCTTTTTAAGCCTTTGTTTTGTAGTCAAGGTGGCTAGGGTTTCTTCCTCTTGCATTACTGATTTGCCTTTGTCACCTTGCCTCTTTGCCTTGAGAAGTTCCAACTCCATGACGACTTCTTTGTCACTTAGCTCCTTGTTCTCTTGCTCAAGGTATGAAATGACATACTTAGCTCTCGCCAAGTTGTCCATCAGTGCTTGGACCTGTGCATCTTTTTTCCTTATGGTTATATTTTCATTTGTTGCTTCATCTTGAACCTCCAAGTCGATTATCTCAATGCCATGATGAATGTGTGGCTATTCTGGCCCATCATGTTCCATCAAATCAATTTCCCTTTCCTCTTCATCATTGAGGCTTTCCTCTAGTATCTTTTCTTTCCCTTTATGCACTTGCTGCATATGTTGTACTTGTTGTGTTGATGAAGAAGGAAAATCCCCTTCCACAGTTTGTGGAGCAAGCATTTGCCTATGAGCTGATGAAGAAGGCAAGGCCCCTTCCACATCAGGTTGAGTAAACACTTTCCTATCCACTGCAAACAACTTTCTAGCCCTTCTCTGATATGTTTTGTAGGTTTCTGGCTTCTCAACAACTTTAGTCTCTTTAGCATTCTTACTTTTCTTTACTTTGGAAATGATGGAAGGCCTTTCTTCTTCTTGAGGCACTGGTGGAGGAATTTGAGGACCATTGAAGATGTCATTGGCAATAAATGTATCCCAGGAGGTGTTGAGGAGGTTGAGATGATGTAGCACAATCATCTTAATCAAGGAATAGTGAATAATACTATTCATCTGTTGGGGTTATGGCCTTTTCTGTACAATGTAGGTCATATTCTCAATGTTCCTGAATAAGAAGTATGAGATGTTCATCATTTTCACTCTTGTGAAGTGCATAAGAAGCCTAATATGATAGGTTTACAATCTGGAAAATCTTCCCTCACATGTAAAATACTTCATAATGATCCTCATCATAGGGGCATACTTGTCGTGAAGGAACCTGAAAGGAAAGGTCCTCTTCTTTTCATTCCTATACATGGATTTGATGTATGGCTCATAGTAGTGTTCATCCAAATCTTATGCTTTATACCATTTTTGCCCCACATTCGGAATCCTCGTAGCATCAACAATGATGGAGGAGGAAACTGTAAATGTCACCCCAACAAGAATTACCTTGTTATCACGGAGATTGGCTACAAAAAGCCTGGTCAGCTCAGGATCATGTTGAACGCTTTTTACCTGCTCATAAAACTCATAACACCCCAGATGCCTGAAATAAGAGATAGTCATAGGGGAAGCCTCTAACTCTCTGATGTTTGATGGTTCCTCTCTGATAATTCTACCTCCCTTATGTGGTTTTCTCTGATGTTGAGGTTCATCTCCCATGCTTTCACTGCCACTGTTTTCCTCCTCCTCATAATCTTTATCCTCTTTATCCATGTTTTTGAGTTTGGAGCTTTAGAAACACTAGAGAAGGTAATCAGGAAGTGAGTTATGGTGAATAGGGATAAGGGAAGGGGAGAGGAGTTTGTGTGATGTAGGATGAGATATGTATGATGTGAGAGTGAGAAGGGGGTATTGTTTAGTAGGGACTGTTTTGTAAGTAAGGGTTTAGGGATTTTGTTTGGGGGATTAGGGTATAGGGGATAGGTGTATTTGATAGTAGGAAATAGGGAATAGGGATGATATTTAGGGATATGACAACAGGATGTGGGAATGAGGGATATGAAACATGATGTGAGAATGAGGGAAAATGGTAAGCAGGGAGGGTTTTTAGACAACCTAGGGTTTGAAAATTTAAATAGCAAACAAACTTAAAAATAATGAAATGAGTGATGGGAGGATGGTTTAAGGAGTGTACTTACTTGCTTAGAGGCTCTAGGTAGCAAAAGAGTGATTTAGATGGTTGTTAGGGTAGTCTTAGTGTTTGTTGGCCCTATGTGCGGTGCCTTGTACAGGTGCGCAACGCCCTGTTGTATGCACAGCACCGTGAAAAATACACTAGCACACAGGCTCTATGGATAGCACTTTGGTTGTATGCGCAACACTCCCTGCTCTATGTGCAACGCCTCCACAATTTTTCCCTATGTGTAGCGCTCCTTGCTCAATGCGCAACGCCCATGGTTTGCTCAGCCACCAATTCGTTTCAACTCCCTTCTCTCTCTTTGTCAAATGAGTAGGATGAAGTTTGAAAAATGATTTTGAAATCTTGTATAGAGGGTGATTTTGATTTTTCCTTAGAAAAACCCCACTTTATAATGTTTTTTGAAACTTTTACTTTGTCTTCAAATATTTGTTTAATTCTTTTCTTTCTTTGTCTCTTTTCAGGTGTATGATGCTTTGATTGAACTGATTTCTTTAATGGCTCATTTCTTGTAGTAAGGAGAAATTCTTGGGCAGCTTATGGGAACACTTATTACATGAAATGATTTGAATTACATCAAAAAAAATATGAATCAACTAAAATACTTTGTTTTCATCTCAAAAACATGTTTTTGAGATGAAAATTACATCAGTGAAATAAGATCTTTGTACAATAACCATGACTTACAACCAATCAATATTTGTTTATTGGTCTTCCTCATACCTTTGCTGCCCTTTATTTACACTGAAACTATGCTTTTGATCTTGGAAATGAACCCTAAGACCTAATGGAAACATGACTGCCTTGACTCTAAAAATAACATAACTGAAACCATAACTGAATGCAACATGGAGATGGGTTAGCAAATGTACCTCATGAAGGAAAATTTGATTTTCTGAGAAGAAGACAACCATCAGTGGACCATTTATGCATGACCTAGTGGAATGATCAAAAATTCAGTGTGAGACACCTAAAATAAAAATGCAAAGAGAAGATTTGATCCCTGATGGAAGTATGCATATACTGATACTAACACACATGAGGACATAAGATATTAGGTGGAAAACCTTTTGAGATAAAAACCACCACATGCATTCTCCTCTTCTCATTATTCTTATTGATATCTTTTGTTACGTCAATGCACTAGCACCCATCAGTGTGCATGCATCGACTATAATACGCGAGAAACCACTTGCTATAGGATACTACCTGATGGAAGAACCCACTTCTATAACTATATGCTGACGCCCATATTCTAGAGGTATTGACCCCAAAATAGTTTCTCAAGCCACTACCTGAAGGAAGCCAAGTTATTGCCTAGTTTAACAAGCCACCATTTTTCCTGAAGGCCCCAACCTTTAATAATTTCTTTTGGAATTCATTTGATGCATTTTCACACTAGATCCACATTTTCTCAATAAAAACATAGAAACCTCTTTACATTATAATTACTTTCTCAACCACCAAATCTTCTAAAAAATACATCAAACCCTAGCTCTTCCCAATACCCCAACACTGTCAAATACTGGCAGAAATAAGACTCAACAAGGACATACTCTCAATGTCAACCCCAGTAGAAACATACATGCATACATCAAATATTCATACCAACGACATTTTAAACTCACTCTCTATGCAAAACCTAACAATGAACCAATATCATCATCAATATATACATGGAAATAGTAGGTATACAAGCCTTACATACATAGCCAACACTCTTTTCTCACAAATATATGTCTATGTCAAACCAAGCCAGAAAAATACAACACAATAGTCCCTCAATCATTTTCAGTGGTATAATTTACAAGTCTCATGCCTAAAATCCTAACAACATACCAATTCCATCATACTAGCTCAACCATGCACACTAAAGTTGGTCAACATAAAGAATTCTTCTATAATAGACCCTATTAATGCCACACCCTCAAATCCTCTTAAAACCCTCTTCCATATGCCAATATATTATAGAAACAATGTGAATCAAGTAATGGTACCCTAGCAGTAGCAACATATCTCATCCAATACTATCATAACCTCAATAGTGCAATAATAGTAGAAACATATTCAAATCTCAAACAATACATCAGCTATAGAAATTGCATGGGAATATAAACTCTCACGAAAATGCATTAGCTACAATAGCCTAGAAACATAAGCACAACAAATTCATAATTGGCCCTATGAAATCACTGTCAACACTATAGATACACTTTGTTCTCCATAGAAAACATTAGCTACACATTGCCAATAATAGCATATACATATTCACTTAGCCAACTAGCATACACAAAGTACATTTGCAATTTATATAACATAGTGTGTTGGCTAGCAACAACCCCCTTCTTATTTAGTTTTATTACTAATACTAAATAAGTTGAGACCCTTTATCGAAAATTTTTAAAAAATAAATTAGTATTTGTATTCCCTTTTTAAATAAATCTTACTATCATAAACTTAGGAGAATACCTGAAAAATTCAAAAAGAATTAAGTTTTATGATAAGTTCGAACAAAACTGTTCTCTCAATAATAAAGCATCGCATCGCATCACAAAAATGTAATGGATAACATCCTATAAACAAACTCCTAATATTGTGAAATTGTGATGCGAGATCACGCATTGAAGACACTCATCGAATTGCAGTTTTCATATGCCTCAAATATCACTTAAAGTGAAATACCTCAAACCATCGATATGTCATGACACGTCTCACAAATCGCCTTTCGCAAGAACATATGGTAATAGATGATTGTCACACGCAATGGATCAACGATATTGCAATCTGTGATATTGCAAAGCAAATCGCAAAATCGCTTTATCGCAAATCTGCAGGGCTCATCGTTTGAAAAAGTTTTTCCGTAAACCAATGCCCAGTTATGCACATTAATGTTAATTTAATGAGTTAGTTGATGATCATTAATGAAATATGGTTTTGATCTAATCGAAGGGCCATTTCACGTAGGGTGGTATATTTTATATGATTTCGGCATTTAAAGCTTTCCCGTCACCTTTTTCTTATCATTACTCTTTCCTCATTTGTAAATTGTAGGAGCGAAGAGTAGAGAGGTATACATAGCAGTGTTCAGAATATTATGGGAAAGAAGGGAAAAGCTCTGAGTTCTGAAGACAAAGAAATGACGCCCTTATACACAGACACCACCTGTAACAGAGATGCCGACGTTACTACTTGGGAAGGCATGCACAATCTACTCGAGGAAGAAAATCCCAGAGTAATGGAGGTTACAACAACTGTAGACTCACGCGGGTCATCTGAGGCATCAATTACAGAACTAGCATGCTCGTTCTTGCACCGGATAGTGGCGAGGCCCAAGATTCTTCCATACATGGACATGGTCAAATGGGTACTGGATAGTGCTGAGATAACAAACAGACAGTTTAAGACTCAAAGCCAAGGACTCACTGGGTCATTCATTTCACAAAATTTAAGGTATATATAACCTCTAACAGAAATGCGCAAGAGGTGAAAAATAGCACCATGGAATCCCAAATCGAGAAACAGAGGCAGTTTCCGATGCGTGATTAGCCAGGCAAAACCCCTTGAAATGGAAAGCCTCTAATTATTTAGTTGCCTGTGAGCCCGGAAAATTGTAGGAAAGAGTGCTAAAGGCTAAAGGCAAAACCTGAACTTAAAAAACTAGTGGATTTACCAGAG
The DNA here is from genome assembly GCA_031772625.1 of Pinus tabuliformis. Taxonomy (NCBI): domain Eukaryota; kingdom Viridiplantae; phylum Streptophyta; class Pinopsida; order Pinales; family Pinaceae; genus Pinus; species Pinus tabuliformis. Next base: position 327,404,097 of record CM062804.1, on the reverse strand, counting down.
ATATCCTTAAAATGGTATGTAAATATCTGATCATTTACACAGCATCTACAGACAAGCTGGAGACAAAAGGCTCAAGAAAAAGTAGAATCCATCAAAAGGTTAACCAAGTTGAATTGGGATTCTTACTGGAAATACTTGGTAAAACCACACAGCCAGTGTATGACTCTCAAATGCATCACTAACTCTGCCGAGAAGATGGCGCCAACACTTGCCAATTCCGTTTTCGTAGGATAGCTAAAGTCGGAGGTCGGCCAACCAACTCTCCTCAAACCAATGCTGGATGCTTGCGACTACAAGGAACAGATACATAGATAGTTAATTGCCAGATTCAGTTTTAGTTTTAGTTTTAGTTTTAGTTTTGCTTTATTTTTGCCTGAAATGAGGACGGTCATTTAAACCTCCTCCTATATTTTTGTAATAAACTATTTTTAGATTTAGCTAGTAGTATTTAAACCCTTCTCATGCATTTAGAGAAGGGTCTTGAAATTTGTCAAAAACTTGTCCGCAGAACATGCACTTTTGCATCCTTCGAGGAGGTTTTGATGAATGAATGGAACAAGATTTATTGATATCTGTGTTTAATATGTACTACTGAAATTGCACTTTTGTACTCTTAGTAGATGTTGAATTTGGAAGAGATAAATCATCATTGCTGAAGCTCATGAGTAGAACTTGTTATAAATGGTACTTTTATCTCTTAACGATTACTGCTTATGTGTTAAGGTGATATTCATGTTTAGTTATTTATGTATGAATGCTTGAATGCTTGAGTTATCATTTGGCACTTCTGTACGGTGATAGCTATTTTATTTATGCTTAATACATGAGTGACTTATTATGTGATATGCTTTTCACAAATTTTTCATCTAACTTTTTATACGAAATGGTTTATCTTTATTGAATTCTTTTCTCATAGAAATTGAATGATCTTTATTACCAATTGCCATTAGAAATTATTTTAGATCGCATAGCTGAAAGATTAAATCCCAGGTTAGTTTTTAGAATTAGATATTTCTATTTATTAGAATACAATTGCATGTTGTTAAATTAGATTTAGAATAAAATCATTTTACTTAGAAATTATTAGAAAGGAAATATCAATTCTCAACACACACAAACATAAATTTGGAAACTGGTCCCATATCCCCAGTCGGACCCACCATCCCAAACAAAAAAGGAGCTGCTTCCAAGGTCCGTACCGGGTGGGTATCCCCCTTGTTGTAGACCCGATTTTCGGGGCTTCAACATATTTGGCACTAGAAGGAGGGCCCCTAACTATGAATGGCAAGTAAATCTAAATCTAAATACCACTCTGAGAGTAAATCACCCTCACCATCTCCCTCGACTTCTCCGTCGCATTTAGAATCTTTGAATCTTGAGCGATAAGTCAATAAAACAACAACCACTGCCACAAACCCGAACATTTCAGAGAAATCTACTATTTAACCTTTGGAAGTTGAAACTTTGATCCATAAGCTTCAGCGATTTTCGATATCACCCCAAAAACCTGAAAAATCTCAAGGTAGTGTGACTTCACAATATAACCCTTCTCACCTCTCACCAGATTGCAGAGTGAAAAGTTTGGTATCGAACCAAATCAATTACCTCTACCTACAAGGAAAAGAGCAAGGAAATCACCTAAAGGGTCTGATAGCGAGACTCTTTCGTCATCATCATCCATCTCAACCTCTCCATCGCGAAGTCAACCATCCACCCCTCCACTTCAAATTATCGTCCACAAAACCACTGGAACTTCAACATCTCCTTCTCAATCATCTGGAACTGTAGTATCCTCATCTTCCCAATCGCAAGGAACATCGTCTATGCTTTCCTCTGTTAGTAGTTCAACGATGGCCCAAACCCCATGGAATAACTTAGGGGCAGTCTTAATGCCTGCGCCCTTGAGTCAAATACTGGCCCATCCTGAAAAATGGCTGCCTAAGTTCAATCCTGAAATAGACATGCTAGCAAAAGAACACATAAACAACTTTATGTTATCTATATATCTCAATGGAGTTACTAATGAAGACGTTGTTGTCTGGCTCTTTCTTACACTTTGCAAGGAACAACTGGATCATGGTATTTTTCATTACCATCCAGATCTGTCACTAGTTGGGATATATTCCAAGAGCAATTCTTGACTAAGTTTGGTGATGACAAGTCTACTGCGACACTGATCAATGACCTGTCTAATCTTAGAGTTGAATCGAGGGAACCTATCAAAGATTTTAACTCTTGTTTCAATAAACTTTTGAATAAAATTCCTACCGCTTCAAAGCCTCGCGAAGAGGTTCGAAGTGAATGGTACATATCTACTCTACCATCAAACATAACAATCTTCGTAGATAGGGCTGCCAAAACAACTTTAGTTGAAAACATGAAGGAAGCAATAGCGGTAGAGAAACGTATCATAGCCTTAGAAAAGAAAAATGCTGTTGATGAACGAAAATCTAAGAAGGTTACTTTTAAAGAAGATCCCAAGAAAAAACAATCGAAAGACCCATTTGATTTAGAAGGATTGCAGAAAGTTTTGAAAACCATGTCTAACGAAATGGTTGATATCAAGAAACAAGTAGCAGAGACTTCTTCAAAAAATCCTTACAGGCCTTATAGGAAAAATCCTTCAACTAATTCTAAACCTCCCAATGCGATTACAAACGCAGAATCAGAAAATGAAGAAGAGGAAGTTTCTAACGAGGAGCCTACTAATGAAGAAGAAGTTGTAGAAGTACAGGGAATATGGGATTTCATCCTCCTAGATGAAAAGGATCAAGAGGCATCACCAGTCAGTACTAGAAGTCGAAATCAACTCAATCCTCCACAACCTACTCCTAAACCGAAGAGCACAAGCTCAATGTCTAAGGATAAAGTCGCAGGTAAGAAAACGTCACCCAAAGCGACTCAAACAAGCCTAGTCCAAACAAATTCACCAACTCCATCTAAAACATTGATTGTTTCTGATGAGATGGAATATAATATTATAGAAGATATGAAGAAAACTAGGGCTAACATTACTTTTTATGAATTGAGCAAGTTAAAAAATCAACAAAAGCTACTTTTGAAAGAGTTACACACAATACCTGTTGCATCTCTGCATGCCGCTATGATCTCGCAAGCTTCTCACGAGATGGGAAGACCTCCAACAACTATGACTAATAAATTCGATCCAAACGATATCGCTCTAATTGGAGGAAGGTCAAGATCTCATACTCCCCCATTTCTTCTTACTTATGACGTTTTCAACAAAAATTTGCATAATTGTTTAGTAGATTCAGGAGCTTCATCTAATACCCTACCTAAATCAATATGTGCAAAGTTGAATGTTCAACCTCAAAAATCTACAGTACATATATTTTAGCTGGACCGGTCGCAAGTTGAAGTGATCGGTGAACTAAATCAAGTTCCCATAAGGCTGTCATCTAACCCAAAAGTATGTCAAGTTATTGATATTTTAGTTGCAGACATTCCAGAATTTTATGGCTTAATTCTTAGCAGAGATTGGTTTGAAAAGCTTCATGGATACTTTGCAACTAATTGGTCGCATATGTGGCTCCCTTACAATGGTAAGCCAAATCAGATAAAGGTTGAGTGAGAAAGACATCAAAAATACGTAGTAACAGAACTGGAAGGAGAAAACGAACCTGTAGCATACATCAACAATATAATTGACAGCTATTCCGTTGACTCTTTCTTAGAAAATTTTAATGCTCATACTTCGCCTTACTTAGAACATTTTGTTTTATCTCAAGTAGAAAAATTTTCTCAAATGGATAGTTCTAAATGTATCAATTTTATGGATAGTCCTGTAAATAAATCTTTATTTTGGAAGTTATTTTTTGACAGTTCTAATTCTAACGAAGGAGCAGGAGCAGGATGGGTATTAGTTAGTCCATAGGGAAACAAAACTACGCTAACTTGTAGACTCGAGTTTGATTGCACCAATAACACTGCATAAGATGAGGCATTAGTCCAAGGATTATACAAGGCAATCGGATTAGATATTAAATATCTACAAGTCTTCAGAGATTCTGAAATTTTCATTAGACAGGTACGAAATACTATACATTGTCTATCAGGTCATTTAAAGCATTATCAATCTTTAGTGCAAGATCTGACTGAACATTTTATAGCATTCAATATTTCATCAATTCCCAGAATCCAAAATGCTAGTGCTGACCTCTTGGTAAACATAGCTTCCAAGCTCATCCCCTCAGAAGACTATAGCCCAGACAGATTCTCAATCGAATTGATCTTTAGACCCTCGATTCCTGATAACATTACCAATTGGAGAATTTTCAACGACGATCCTAATATTGTAGGCTTGCTCACATCAGAGGGATCTTACACTAATCAGATAATTGATGAGGACCAACATGAAAAACAGTTGCAACAAGATAGTACTAATAATGCTATGCCAAAATCAACAATCAGATTAGAAGACCTGTATGATTTGAAAGACCGATTCAAAAGATATACTAATTCAAAACTTCAAAGTTCAACTATGAACTATGAATTAGTAAATCTAGGAACTGATACTAAGCCGTAGAATATCAACCTAGGTCTTGGCCTAACTCCTGAAGAAAGATTAGCATATGTTCGTCTCCTGAAACAATACAAAAATGTCTTTGCCTGGAATTATGATGACCTTAAGACTTACGACACTTCTATCATTCAGCATACTATCCCAATGATAAACGATGAAAAACCTGTCCAGCAAAAGCTGAGAAAGATCCATCCTAATCGGGAAAATTAGATTAAGTCTGAACTCAATAAATTATTGAAAGCCAAAAACTTTTTTCCCGTTCGACATTCTAGATGGGTTTCCAATATGGTTCCTGTTAGAAAGAAAAACACAGACATTAGAATTTGCATTGACTTTCGAAGTCTTAACAAAGCCTGCCAAAAAGATAATTTTCCTTTGCCTCCCATGGAGCAAAATATTGCAAGCAGTTGTAGGATCAAAATTAATGTCCTTCTTGGATGGTTTCTCTAGCTACAACCAAGTTTTGGTCCATCCCGACGATCAATTAAAGACCACGTTCAGAACCAAATGGGGTACTTATGCATATCAAAAGATGCCTTTTGGACTGATCAACGCTGGCACCACATTTCAAAGGGCCATGGACATCGCATTTAAGGGATTAGTGAAAAAATCAGTAGTAATCTACTTGGATGATATAACTGTATATTCAAAAAAACATGGTAATCATCTCAGAGACTTAAAGAAGATCTTCCAACGTTGCCTAAAGTATGGGATTTCGCTTAATCTAAAAAAGTCCTTTTTTGCATTAAGTGAAGGAAAACTTCTTGGATTTATAGTGTCAAAATCTGGAATCCATATTGATCCCGATAGAATCAAGGAGATTTCTGAAATACCCTTACCACACAACAAGAAATCCATGCAATCCTTCCTTGGCCAAATTAATTTTGTTAAGAGATTTGTTCCGGACTTCTCAAGGATTGTATCTCCCTTGCAAGCAATGATTAAAAAGAATTCAACCTCCAAATGGGGCCAAGAGGAATATGAAGCATTCAATCTAATTAAACAAGCGATTGTAAACACCCCATCTTTAGCGACTCCAAATTTCTCTGATCCTTTCATTTTGTACACATTTGCCTTAGATAAATCATATGTTGCTATACTCACTCAAGCAAATCAAGACAAGGCAGAAGCCCCAATTGCCTTTTTCAGTTCAAATCTGCAAGGGGCCGAACTAAGTTATTCTGATGTAGAGAAACAAGCTTAGGCTGTTTTCAAAGCGATCAAACATTTCAGACCTTCCTACTTAAAACCCATACAAAAATCATATTACCATTTCCAGTAGTAAGAAATCAGTACAGAAAGACGCGGGTGAGAAAAGAGCAAATTGGGTTACTGCCTTACAGGGATATGGCGCTGAAATTAAAACAGCAAATATTGTAAAAGGTCAAGGCTTTTACAAAATATTGGCTGGAGCATCAATGTTTTCCAAAATACCATCTTCAGAAGTGCAAATGTATGAGGTAAGCCTAAACGATATTGAATCATTATACACTGATATCATATTTTATCTAAAAAATGGATATGCTCCTTCAAACCTAGATTACACAAAGAAAAGAGCCCTAAGATTGAAGGCTAAGAAATATCAGCTCGTGAACGATGTACTTTTTAGGATGAATTATGATTCTAGCCTCCTTATATGTCTTGAGAATTCTGAAGCTGAAAAGGTGTTGCAGGAACTCCATGATGGACCAGCAGGTGGACATTATGCTGGAGATGCTACAGCACATAAAATCTTGCATGCAGGATACTATTGGCCTACACTATTCAAAGATGCACATAGCTATGTAAGGAAATGCCAAGTTTGTCAAACTGCTACAGGAAGACAAAAGAAGCCATCGTTGCCCTTGCAACCAGTCAATATCGATCAACCTTTTGATCAATGGGGATTGGATATAATAGGTGAGATCATTCCTCACCCTTCTAAACAGCATAGGTATATCCTTACAGCTACAAATTATTTTACTAAATGGGTAGAAGCAGTTCCTCTCAAAACAACTAATGCCGAACACATCATTGATTTCATATATCAGTTCATAATCACCAGGATTGGTTTACCCTTGGCATTAATGTTCGATAATGCATCGTATTTTTCTGGCAATGCTATGATTGAATTCACGCTCAAAAGAGGTTTTAAGCTTAAATACTCTGCCAATTATTACCCATAGGGGAATGGGTTAGCTGAATCAACAAATAAAAACTTAATCAGAATCATTAAGCGAACCATCGATCAAAATCATAAGAATTGGCACAAATCCTTAATATATGCTCTATGGGCAGACTGAATAACGCAGAAAGCCTCTATTGGCACTTCTCCCTTTAATTTAGTTTATGGAAAAGAAGTGGTCCTTCCAACTCATCTAGTGATTCCCTCTTTGGCCTTAGTTCAATTTATTGATGAAACACCAACTTCTTCCTTACAACTAAGGCAGCTGCAAATCCTTAAGCTAGAAGAGCAACGAGAACAGGCTAAAATAACTCATGCTCATCACCAAGCATTGGTAAAGGCTTCTTTTGATTCAAACATGATATCCAGAAAGGACTTTCAAATTGGAGATCTAGTTTTAAAATGGGATAAGGCTCACGAGGAAAAGGGAAAACATACGAAATTCCAACGAATGTGGCTTGGCCCTTTCCAAATTGCAGAAATCATAGGTCCATCTACTTTTATGTTACAGGATTTAACAGGAAAAAGAGAATCTTTACCTCTTAACGGGTATATCCTCAAAACATACTTTCCATAGGAGATCATTCTTCTATTTTTGTAAATTAGCTTTTCCTTTATTTTGATAATAAAACCAGTTGTAAATGGTTGCATTTGGAATTCACGAAAAAGACAAGTATTTCTTTTAGATTTTGTTTTTCTGCTTGTATAAATAGAACTGATTTGGAAAATTGGTCATTATTATTGAAAGGTACAATCAAAGGCTATAAACCTGAAAATGATACTAGTTTCAACCTTACAAATTTTGATAAAAAGAAACCTTTAGTGGGAATTTGTTTTATATCAGTCAAATGAAAGGCATCAAAAACAAAACGAAGATTCTCTGTAGAAAAGCTCTTCCCAAAAACTCTACAATTGTTGTCCAGAGCTATTCTTAAGGAAACAATGACTTCCTCCCCACCTAGAGAATTACGAGCTTCAAGGAATAATCCAGTGATACACTTTAAACTTAAAGAATAAGAGGTCTCATCACGAGCCGACTTATCATGATCATAAGATATTATAGCTTGCTGACTTTGCCAAAACTGCATACCACAACAGGGCAATGACTCAAGATTGTTGCAATCAAAAGACAAGGGGTCTCATCACGAGCCAGCTTGTTCAGCAAAGTTATAAATCAAGTGAGTGGCATTGTCATAATTTGGCTACCAAACCAAGGCATTGTTCTTTAAGAATTAAAAGAAAATAAAAGCAATAAGTGTGGATATGGATTTCCCTTTGAAAATCGTATATTTCTCCAAGTAGGATACAGGATCATTGCTGGGTAATAGGTAACCCTGTCAAGGCTATAAATGCCTGCTGGCAGCAGAGGCTCTACCTACAACAAATGAGCATATTTAAAACTAATTTACAGAGAGAAATTTGTTTTTATCTTTACAAACTAAGTAGTGGTTGATGTAAATACAATGACTAGCTCTAGGAAGTGAAAAATCAAAGTTAACATAGAAGAAACAAACTATCATTAACAGCTGAAAGCATGGTGTACTTTAGATTTATATAATAAAGTTTGATTTTCTTAAAAAACCTTCTGTTTTGGAAGTTTAGAAAATCAAAAGAAAAACAGAGATAACTGGTTCTTCCAAGTGAATCGCCAATTATTGTGGCCAGCAACAACCCCCTTCTTATTTAGTTTTATTACTAATACTAAATAAGTGGAGGCCCTTTATCGAAAATTTTTAAAAAATAAATTAGTATTTGTATTCCATTTTTGAATAAATCTTACTATCATAAACTTAGGAGAATACCCGAAAAATTCAAAAAGACTTAAGTTTTATGATAAGTTCGAACAAAACTGTTCTCTCAATAATAAAGCGTCGCATCGCAAAAAGGTAATGGATAACATCCTATAAACAAACTCCTAAGATTGTGAAATCGCGATGCGAGATCACGCACTGAAGACACTCATCGCATCGCAGTTTTCATATGCCTCAAATATCACTTAAAGTGAAATACCTCAATCGTCGATATGCGATGACGCGTCTTGCAAATCGCATTTCGCAAGAACATATGGTAATAGATGATTGTCACATGCAACGGATCAGAAATATTGTGATTTGCGATATTGCGATCTGTGATATTGTGAAGCAAATCACGAAATCACTTTATTGCAGATCTGTAGGGCTCGTCGTTCGAATTTTTTTTTCTGCAAACTGATGCCCAGTTATGCGCATTAATGTTAATTTAATGAGTTAGTTGATGATCATTAATGAAATATGGTTTTGATCTAATCGAAGGGCCATTTCACGTAGGGTGGTATATTTTATATGATTTCGGCATTTAAAGCTTTCCCGTCACCTTTTTCTTATCATTACTCTTTCCTCATTTGCAAATTGCAGGAGCGAAGAATAGAGAGGTATACATAGCAGTGTTTAGAATATTATGGGAAAGAATGGAAAAGCTACGAGTTCTGAAGACAAAGAAATGACACCCTTATACACAGACACCACCTGTAACAGGGACGCTGGCATTACTACTTGGGAAGGCATGCACAGTCTACTCGAGGAAGAAAATCCCAGAGTAATGGAGGTTGCAGCAACTGCATACTCACGCGGGTCATCTGAGGCATCAATTACAGAACTAGCATGCTCATTCTTGCACCAAATAGCAGCGAGGCCCAAGATTCTTCCATACATAGACATGGTCAAATGGGTACTGGATAGTGCTGAGATAATAGACAGACAGTTTAAGACTCGGAGTCAAGGACTCACTGGGTTGCTCATTTCACAAAATTTAAGGTATATATACCCTCTAACAGAAACGCGCAAGAGGCGAAAAATAGCACAAGGGAAGCTTGGATTGAGAAATAGAGGTAGTTTCCGACGCACGATCCCCTCTGATAAGCATTAATCGCGCATTGCCAGACAAAAACCCCTTGAAATGGAAAGCCTCTAATTATTCAGTCGCCTGCAAGCCTGGAAATTGTAGGAAAGAGTGCTAAAGGCTAAAGGCAAAACCCGAACTCAAAAAACTAGTGGATTTACAAGAGATATCCTTAAAATGGTATGTAAATATCTGATCATTTACACAGCATCTATAGACAAGCTGGAGACAAAAGGCTCAAGAAAAATCAGAATACATCAAAAGGTTAACCACGTTGAATTGGGATTCTTACTGGAAATACTTATTAAAACTAGACAACTAGTGTATGACTCTTAAATGCATCACTAACTCTGCCGAGAAGATGGCGCTAGCACTTGCCAATTCTGTTTTCGCAGGACAGCTAAAGTTGGAGGTCAGCCAGCCAACTCTCCTCAAACCAATGCTGGATGCTTGCGACTACAAGGAACACATACATAGATTGTTAATTGCCAGATTCAATTTTAGTTTTAGTTTTGCTTTATTTTTGCTTGAAATGAGGACGGTCATTTAAACCTCCTCCCATATTTTTGTAATAAACTATTTTTAGATTTAGCTAGTAGTATTTAAAACCTTCTCATGCATTTAGAGAAGGGTCCTGAAATTTGTCAAAAACTTGTCCTCAGAACATGCACTTCTGCACCCTCCGAGGAGGTTTTGATGAATGAATGGAACAAGATTTATTGATATCTGTGTTTAATATCTACTACTGAAATTGCACTTTTGTACTCTTAGTAGATGTTGAATTAAGAAGAGATAAATCATTATTGCTGAAGCTCATGAGTAGAACTTGTTATAAATGGTACTTTTATCTCTTAACGATTTCTGCTTATGTGTTAAGGTGATATTCATGTTCAGTTATTTATGTATGAATGCTTGAATGCTTGAGTTATCATTTGGCACTTCTGTACGGTGATAGCTATTCTATTTATGCTTAATATATGAGTGACTTATTATGCAATATGCTTTTCACAATTGTTTCGTCTAACTTTTTATATGAAACGGTTTATCTTTATTGAATTCTTTTCTCATAGCAATTGAATGATCTTTATTACCAATTGCCATTAGAAATTATTTTAGATCGCATAACTGAAAGATTAAATCCTGGGTTAGTTTTTAGAATTAGATATTTCTATTCATTAGAATACAATTGCATGTTGTTAAATTAGATTTAGAATAAAAGCATTTTACTTAGAAATTATTAGAAAGGAAATATCAATTCTCAACACACACACACATAAATTTGGAAATTGGTCCCATATCCCCAGTCGAACCCACCATCCCAAACGGAAAAGGAGCTGCTTCCAAGGTCCGGACCGGGTGGGTATCCCCCTTGTTGTAGACTCTATTTTCGGGGCTTCAACACAAAGTAGGTACAAAAGTATACCAACTCTCTACAAAGGAAAGCAATTTAAGCTCTAAACCTCACCAACTTGAGTCCACTTTAACACGACTAGATCTTTTTCAATCACATCACTATCTCTAGTTACAAACATTTCTCACATTATGGATTGCATCTCCACACAATTTGCACTTACTAGCATCAAATCACATTGTATTTATGCCTCCTTACATAGAGGTTAAACACACACATTACAACCACATTAATATGCCCATATTGGAAATGCGATGCATAGATACACATTATAAATATCACTCAGGGTAATGTATGCACTGGTAAGTATCACTGACACTTTAAATGTTCCATGACTCGCACTGCATTACTCATTTGGCCTCCAAAAGAACACTATGCATAAATTATGTCAAAAACACAACCATATGTGCTCTGACAATATGAAACATCATCATTCATATCCAAGTCATCACTCCATTCTGACTCAACCAATCTACCATATCAATTCATAGACACCCATGCACACTAGATTATGTACATGATCCAATGAACACAACAATTACATATTAGTAGCTACAATAATTAAAGCAATTCACACTCCATCGTAGGTTCCACAATTTTACATAGGAGTGTAACATGTCTAAACTCTAATTGATTCATATAATGACACTTTTAAAATTATTTCCTAAATAATTAAATTGAACCTCATCAATGCATTAACTTAATGATTCATTGCATTCCAATTTTCCTCTCAAGACCTAATCAATCAAAGCCTAATTCAATCCGTTCCAAAACATGAACAATGCATAGACTAACATACTAATGGCTTCAATCACACTAAGTGTGTAACCATATTTTAGTCCACGAACAAGACCATTTAACACAATTACCCAAATCACTAAATTAGACCACATCAATGCCCATGATAATGACATTACACTTCTTCGATGATCATATCAAATGATCAAAACATGACCAAATCATTAAAAATACATCAACCACATCACAAACTAGATTGAACAATTAATGATGTTCCAAATCTCCTTGATGATCAAATCAATTTCTACATAGAAGACTAGATCAAATTGCTTCAAAACGACGCAGAAATTCATTCGTAAAAGTCTGAGGTTTATTTTTGCATCATATAGGATGCATCTATGGGTTATGGCTTGCTATTTTGGGTTGCATCCATGGGTTTTACACTAGAAATATGTCCTCGCAAAACGTTTTCCACTAATTTTCAATGATTAATTAGCATACCTACCCCAAATTAGGGAAAATTAAAAACTCTTCACCCATATCTGCAATTCTTGCTTCAAGCCACATGCAAACATTCTTCCAAGCGCCTATGCAACTATAGAACATCTAAAAATATCAATCAAACCATGCAAAAGATCCCACAACTATTTTTCATTATTATCAACTCACAAGCTCACTTACTATTGATGTCAATGCCAACACCATGCAACCAATAAAAGAAATCATTTTTTAGGTCAAGTTGGATAAGTGCCACTAAAACAATAATGATTTTAGATGTAAGTTGAGATGATAATAATAGAGATAATGCTATCTCATGTATGAGTGTATATTTATATTCACTTTAAATTTATTATGTACAAGAGGGATCAAGTCCTTTAAGGTGAAATATTTCTTTAGATTGAAAATATTTGAGGAATGGTTTAAATCTTAGGAGATTTTATCTCTCTTGACTCATGATATATCTAGAGTTGAGATGAATCTATAATAACGGATAAAAAATAGAGATACTATAAGACATTTGTGTGTGTAGGTATTAACCCTATTTATCACTGCAGTAAATTCTTAACAAAAAAGATATAATAGAAAACACAAATTTGCACAAATATGTATCATAGAAACCCAAACCTGAGAAAACCAACAAGATTTTTTCATTATATGTTTGATGAGCCTCATAAATGGGTAATTATATGGGCTCATTTTACCTCCTAACCTAGTCAAATCAACCATTCTCTTAGCTTATTACATGATTTTCTGATTGCATTTATGCTTATAGAGTGAGTTGAGTTGGTTATTGTGCCATGTGGTCTAATGTGTATTTAATGCAGATTATTGATGATTTTTGAGGACAAGGTCAAGGATCCAGTGGAAAAATGGCGGCAATAGCTTGAAGTGGACAAAGGAGAGGACTTCTAGGAGGGAATTCCCCTCATTTATTACTCCCCACTTCGAATTCCCCTTCATTCAGCTCGGAGTACAGGCAGTCGAATCATGCACTAGAAGGCAACCGAGCAAGTGGAGGAGGACTGATGATTATCTCGAGTTTAGGGAGCCAAGCCTCCCTGATTTTAAGGAAGCTATTGGTAGCTTCATTTGTATAAGTAGAGAGGCCTAGGGCCTCACTAGGGTTATATTTTTGTTGGATTTTTTCTTATGTAAACTCTGCTCAACTTCAAGTTTTTTATTTTGTGACAGTTTCATGTAATCTTGCTATTGTTTTGGAAAGGAAGATGGAATCCTTTTTGAGTTAGAACTGAGTTACCTCAGAGGGTTGAAGCTCTTGGGTTAGGGCCCAATCCAAGTAGCCAAGCTCCTCTCTACTTGTATTTGTATGTTTTATTTCAGTTATAGATTAGGATGTTGTTAGATGTATTTCTTTTATGGTTAAGCATAGGTTGCTTTTGATGATTTAGTAGTTTTCTTCCATTTATGATTTCTATAGCAGCTTAAGCAGTGATAAAGAAAAAATTCAAAAGGCTAGCAATAGTGCCTTGGCCTCTCTTCCTCTCTTTGGGACCATGATTTGAGGCAAAGACCCTCTTGCTGCCCCAAAAACACAGATTTTCCTCATTCATAGGACTTCTAGTGTTTGCAGCTTTTTGGTAGGTTAATAGTCGAGTTTTTCCTTGCTTCAGATTTTCTTCATCATGATCACTTCTTTATTTGCAATAGTCTTCTTTCATGCTTTCCTTTCCTACAATATTTCTCAGCATTTCCTTTCATAGATCATAGTTTAGACTAGTTTGATGCAAAACTCTATTTTTCTAGATGCACTCATTTCATTTCTTGTTTGATCTTATTGGTTGACTGTCAGTTCCTTTGTAACAGATCTCTTCTAGTAGCAGGTCAACCTATCAACCATCACATCCTCCATCTGATCCATTCCCTACAAGTCGCTTAAACCTCCCCTCAATTCTGCCTTAGTTTCCTGCATTTTTCCTAAGACTTCTTCCTCTCCTTGAGCAAATCCAATCATATTTCTCTCTCCTGGTATCTCATGGTAGACCATAGGCAACCTAACACCTAATTAAAGCCTTCATCCACTTTTTTCACCCCCTCTCACACCCTCAAAACTGTGAAAACTACTCTCGGCCTCCTCCTTTAGGCCTCCTGTAGAACACTGTTTTTCCTCCTGTAGATTTCCTGTGTCCTCTTGTAGATTTTCCTGTAGGCTTTCTTTTGAAGGCTGAGTGTGGGAAAAGCCTCCAGAAGGCCACCTGAGACCTCCTAGGACCCATCCACACCATCCTATATCCCCTCAAGTACCAAAAGCGCCCTCCAACCCCACCTATTCGCTACCACACTCACACACAATAAATTACATGCATGTCAATTTCACATAAAAACACATGAAAATCCATTTTTTTTTCCGCTTATTTACTTCCAGAAATAACATAGTTAGATGTTGTTTGCTTCTTTGAGTAGGTAATGGCATTCATTTCATGGTTTTCATAGTGCCTTCTGCAAAAGTAGAATTAGTTGGTTAATTAGGGTTCCCTAGGTTTGCTTTACATTTCAGTCTTTCTCCTTTCTGCAGTTAGAGTAACATCTGTAGAGTAATATTTCTCTCCTTTCATCACATATAGAGCTTCTTCTAGAATCCATAGAAGTTGGATTGAGCTCCTAGTGATCTTGCGCCGGATTCGGTTGACCAAGTGACAACCTGTAGTAAGAACTAGTACTTGTGCATACAACACCGATGCTTCCAAGTTTGTTACGAATTACCGGGTTGATAAGAGTAAAGTAGACAGCCCAAGAGTTGCAGCATTATTGCTGCAATATTGGTGCTCACCACTTTTTGGCGCCGTTGCCAGGGAAGCATCCAAGTATTCTCTGATTATTGCTTTCTTCTATTTTCTACTGCAACATTATGCTAATAGTTTATTTTAGCAAAAGTAGACTAGTCATTTCTCTTTTTTCAAGTTCTGCATTTCCTTGCTCTTCTCTTCAATTCTGCAAATTTCATTTCAGTAAAAGTAGACTAGTCATTTCTTTTCCTTTCAAATTCTGCATTTCTTTGCTTTCCTTTTCAATTCTGCAAATTTCCATTTCAGCAAGTTCATTTCAGTTAGTTGCAATTTGTTTTGTTCAATCAATTTCAGTTTTGCAGGTACTATCAGTGTGGTAAAAAAGAAACAAAAACCAACCAAAAAAATTTCCTTTCATGCCTCATAGGAATAGAGATAACTCAGGAAATTTTTTTCCCAACACCCCCCACTGCTTCACATAGCTAGCCTTCTCTCTTCTTCAGCAGCTACAATCAAGAAGAACCCTTAGGTGAACAACAAGACATCTATGAAGAACCTATAAGGGAAGAAGAAGAAGAAAACATTCCTTTGGAGCCAATGGCTAAAACCAGAAATGCTAGGGGGAATGCAGAGAGAATAGAAGGTACCTTTCCCATTCAGGAGACCAATGGGGACACCAAAATGAAGAATATAAGCCCTTCCATCCTACCCCATTTCCATGGTCTGATTACAGAAGATCCTGACACCTTCTTGTTCGAGTTTGTTGTCATCTACCGAACTTATGACTATGCAGAAGATGTGCAATAGTTGAAAATTTTCCCTTCTACTCTCAAGGATGCAACACTACGCTGGTTCATGGGACTACCTGGCAATAACATCACAACTTGGGCTCAGATGCAACAAGCCTTTAACAACAAGTACTGAGACTATTGTAGGTCAAAAGATACTAAAGAAGAAATCTTCTGAATGACCATATGCAGTGATGAGTCCCTAGAAGACTATGAAGAGAGGTTCCAACTCAGTTATAAAAGGGTTGGGTGTACACTTGACCTTGAGTCTCTGAAGTTGGTCCTGCTCAGGGGAATCTGGGAAGATCTTCTGGACACCCTCCATCTATTGGCCGAGGGAGACATCTACCAACTACCCTATGAGGACATAAAGACTGTTTTTAGAAATCATTCTAGGGTAGCCAGAAAGAAAGGTAGGTGGAGTCACCCCATAGCCAATACCTCTTCCTCCAACTCATCCATTAAAGGAGAAATTGGAAACATGCTGGAAGACTTCAAGAGTGAGATGCTGCAGACTCTTGCCATGCAAATGGACACCTTACATATCAAAAGAAAACAAGACGAAGCAGAGAGGGCTTTGGCCATTTTTTTCCCTAGATGCACCAAGAGGCATCCTAGGAATGAATGCCCATTGAATTCTATAGAGTTTTTTTTAGTCTGTGAAGAGAATCATTCTACAGATAAGTGCCCTTCCTTGCCTAGACTTAAAGTTGTATATCAAGGGGCTGAGGGAGTCACTGAACAACTCTACTACATAAACCAAAGAAGGCCGCCTGGACCTAGACCATACTAGCAGGGGATGCAAGGGACATCTCAGGCATACTACAACCCCAACCAAGTGCCCTCCATACCTTCTTGGGTCCCCCTGCTCATCCTTCCTGGTTCACACCACCTCCTTGGTCCTTCACATCTCAATATCATGCCAAACCAGCCACCCATTCATTTCAATCCTATGCTTAGCCACAGCCTCAGTGGGATGTAGCTCATCAAGGGTGGAGGCCACAATACAGCTCTCTTCTCGATCTTATACCTCCACCACCTGCCCAACCATAGCCGTTACCTCCTGTTCCACCAAAGCAACCCCAAATTCCTGCCCAACCAAATCCGAACCCGGACAACAGACAGGCTCAACAAGTGTATAGTGGGGAACCTTCATGCCTAACTTATGCTGTGGAGATTCAGGAAATTAACTTGCGATCTGGGAAAGTTCTCCTAGATAGCCAGCCTCCAACTAGGGAGGTTGAGGAAGATAAAGAGGAAATTGAACTTAAATAAAATCCACCCTTTCCTGAGAGACTATCCATGATAATCCAGCCTACCCTAGAAGAAATTGAACTCTTGGGAGAATTGAAGCATTTATGTGTAAAGATACCACATCTCCAAGCTATAAAAGATGTACCTATCTACAATAGGTTGATCAAAGAGAAGTGCTTTAGGAATCCAGGAAGGCGCAAGAGAGATGCCCCAACCATCAATGTCATAGGACAATTGTCTGACCTGATGTTAGGGCAGGTAATTTGTCCAAAATATCTAGACCCTGGAAGCCCAGTAGTTGATGTCCACATCAATGGCACCATGATCCCCCACACCTTGATTGATCTAGGAGCTACCATTAATGTGATGACAAAGGACACAATGCTCAAACTTAACCTCCAGGGCTCCTTGAGGAAGACCACGATCGTGCTATAGAGAGCAGACCGCTCCACTGTGACCCTTGAGGGGATTGTGGAAGATGTGATGGTATCCATTGATTCTTGGGAGTACCTTGTTGATTTCTTAGTTCTCGAGCCAAAATAAAAGCTCACTGGGTATCCTCTCATTCTGGGAAGACCCTGGTTGGCTACAGCCGATGCCTACATAGGCCGCTGAGCTAGGAACATGACCATAAACAATGGGCACATGTCCAAGCAGTTAATCCTATACCGTCCTGCCCAACCCTTGCTAGAACATGATCTACCTCTATGGTTGGAGGAGGAAGATGAAGATGAATTTTATTTCGCACCGCTTTGTACATTAGAAACCACCATGGGGGTAAAACCACAAGATGAGGATGATATGATCAAAAATTTGATTCAGAATCCACCCCCCAGTATATCACCCTTAGAAGGCATAGTAAGAGAAACCCAAAACAACCCCACATCTAATCTCCGTGTGCCTGATCCTACTCCTCCCCGTGTCAAAAATATAGAGTTCAACCCAGAAAGAACATTGAAAATCAATCCATCCCTATCTACTTCCCAGGAGAAGGAGCTATGCAGCCTGCTGAGAAAACATCTAGAGGCCTTCGCCTGGAGTTATAAGGAAATGGAGGGAGTGCACCCTTCAGTATGTACTCATCATAAATACATCAAGGAAGTTTGCAAACCAGTCAAGCAACCTCAAAGGAGGATGAAGCCAACACTTAAAGATACTTTTAAGGAAGAACTACAGAGATTGCTTGATGCAGGATTCATCTATCTCATCTCTGACAGTGAATGGGTCTCTCCTTTGGTGCTAGTGCCAAAGAAAAATGGTAAGTGGAGAATCTATGTCGACTATCAGGAATTGAGCAAAGCCACTAAAAAGGATCATTTTCCTTTACCTTTCATATATCAAGTATTAGACGGTCTGGCAGGGAAAACGTTTTTCTCTTTCCTAGATGGGTTTAGCGGGTACAATCAGATTCAAATCAGCCCGGAAGACCAAGATAAGACCACTTTCACTTGTCCTTGGGGTGTCTTTTCATATTGGGCCCTTCCTTTTGGTTTGTGCAATGCTCTAGCCACTTTCCAAAGAGCAGTATTGAGTATATTTTCTGAATTGGTTCATGATGCGGTAGAAATATACATGGATGATTTTACTCCTTATGGCTTTGACTTTTAGGAAGCTTTATCTAACCTAGGAAAAGTTCTAGACAAGTGTATTGAGATGAAACTATCCCTCAATCCAGAAAAATGTGAATTTTTGATGACTGAAGGGACTGTGTTAGGTCATGTAATATATCAACAAGGACTGCAGGTGAACCCCAACAAAATTGACATCATCCAAAGGGTCTCACCTCCTCAGAAGGTGAGAGATGTCAGAAGTTTCCTAGGCTTAGCTGAATATTACAGAAGATTCATTAAAGATTTCAGCAAGCTAGCCTCTCCTTTGTTTGGCCTCTTAGGCAAATATGTTGAGTTCATATGGTCAGAAAACTGTCAAGAAGCCTTAGATACCTTAAAGAGAAAGCTAGTGATTGCCCAAATTCTCAGAGGCCCAAACTGGGCCCTACCTTTCCACATTCACACAAATGCCTTGAACAAAGCAATAGGAGCAGCCTTAGGTCAAATTGATGAAAAGTTACCTTATGCCATAAACTCTATAAGCAAAAACTTTTCAAAGGGATTCTATGCCATGTTCGACATTAGCTCATCTATTCACATTTCATGGATTGTACTGAGTACTTTGAGAGCCATTGACATTACTGGTGGTTTCTCTCACACTTGTTAACAGTTCACATCATTGACTAGTAATCAAGAGGTTTCTACCATGTTCGACTTCGACACATTCATTCACATGGATAGAATCGTACTAGTTCGGGAAGTAGAAATCAAGACCCTGGATATAGTTTCCACCATCCAGGATGCGAGGAATTTTGTTATTCACTATACAGTGGACTATTCATAAACATATGGCTGCACCCATACTGTGTCTACATATGTCTATACTCATGATGTATTACAAAAGCATTCTTGTATCAGAGCAGTTTAGTTAGTTTTCTAATCAGTTTTGATCTGAGCATGGGAATGCCTACCTCAACGATGATATTTTCACACATATATATATTTTGCATTGAATGTTTTTATAGGTTCTGACTAGGGTGTCCACAGGATGATCCTTGAAATGATAAAGTACTTCACTCTTCTTAGATGACAAATTCTATCTTCATCTATTACAGACTTCGCACTTTAGGGGGTAATCTGTTGCACAAAACTTGTCACCTTGACATTCTACAATATGTGTGAGTCCATTACCACTCATACTTTCCTCCTTTGCAATTCTTAAGCCTCAGTTCTTCATATCAAGACTTGAAAATAAGAGAAAGCCCTCAAAGTCTCTAAAACTCTAGTTCCGCACTTTCTCTTAGAATTACCTGTGGTCCCACATCTAAAGGTCATGTCCCCTATGTACCTAACCGCTCTGTCTCTGTGTAATGGGTGCAGACCCCTACAAAAGTCAAAAAGGTGCAAGTATATTCTTAAAAACTCACTTTGAGTCATTTCTAGAAGCTTCTGGAAGGAATCTTGAGGTAGCAAGTTCACTCCTTTAAGGTTCATGCATCCCATACCTTAAGGAGCTAACCCCTTGATGTGAGGAAATTATCCCATTGAAGGAGGACTATATCCTTTCATAGGTGGACCTATAACCTCCTTCCTTTGCACTATAAAATGAAGCATTGGGCTGGTTACTGGGGGGGTTGAAAGCTGAATATTTTTGAGGTGAAATGCTGCTGGAACATAGTCTTCCTAATTAAGCTTTTGTGAGGAAAGATTACATACCTCTTTGATCTCATTTGGAAGAGTGTGAGGCTTATGAAAGTAGAGGAGATTCTTATTTCGGACCCTGGGAGGAGCTTGTACAACATCAAGGCACCAAAGGTTGTAAAGTTCTTCTATTTCAAAGTTAATACAAACAAGTTTATTTTTCTCAATAAGCTGTCTTTTATGGTTTATTTTATGGATTCCTTGATCACCATAATGAATATGATTTATTATATTAGCTATGCAAGTGTTATTTGATGTGTGCTTGTTTGTGATTATAGGTTCTCAAAAGGAAACTCTTTCGGACGGTTGAAGGATGGCTGCTACAAACTAGCATTGGACTTAAGGTAGGGTCTAAACACCTTTATAGTTTTTATTAATGAATCGCAATATGTTTAGAGAAAAGTAGATTTGCTTGTCCTGCTTGTTGTTAGATATCTTTTGATACTAGGGAGATCAGCCTTGTCTACAAGATCGATTTATCCGGCCAACACAGAGTTAAACTATACAGTGACCGAGAAGGAACTCCTAGCTATCGTGCATTCCTTAAACAAATTCAGACATTATATCACATGCTATCAAACCTTTGTGTACACTTATCATGCTGCAATTAGATATTTAATGAACAAACCATATGTAAATGCTCGCATTATTAGATGGTTGCTTTTACTACAACAATTTTATTTGACCATTATTGATAAGCTTGGTAAAGAAAATGTTGTTGCTAACTTTTTGTTTAGAGTAAATTTGCCTGCAGGTGAAGAAGGAATGGTGGATGACCAAATGCCAAATGAACATATGTTTTCTATCTCAGTCCTCTCTCGATGGTTTACTGATATAGTAAACTACTTGGTTTCAACACAGTTCCCACCACACTTGTCCTCAAAAGAGAAGAGCAAGATCGTGAGGAAAAGCACCCCTTTCACCTGAATTGGGGGCAATCTCTTCAAACTTGGCCCAGATCAGATCTTGAGAAGATGTGTCAGGGAAGAGGAAGTCTTTGACATCCTCTTGACCTGTCATGATGGGCCTTGTGGAGGTCACTTTGCAACGAAAAGAATTGCCTTCAAGATAATGTAAGCAGGCTACTACTCGCCCACTCTTCATCAGGATGTGAGGAGATATATTAGCCAATGTGATCGGTGTAAGAGGATGGGGAAACCTACTCCAAAGGATGAGATGCCCATGCAACCGCAAGTGAACTTTTAGCTAATTGAGAAGTGGGGCATGGACTTTGAGGGGCCTATCAACCCTTCTTCAAAGCAGAAACAATACATCATTATGTGCACTGATTACCTGACAAAGTGGGCAGAGACAAAAGTAATCAAAGCAGTGACAGAGGAAAAAGTAGCTGAGTTTTTTGAGAGAAAACATATTCTACAAGTTCTGGTATCCAAGAGAGTTGGTCACAGATCAAGGCAATCAGTTCACTTCCAATTTGATTGAAGACTTGCTCACACATCATAAGATCAAGCACAAGACTTCCACCGCTTACCATCCACAAGCCAATGGGTAGGTGGAGGTCACTAATAGAGAATTGGAAGGGATCCTGACCAAGGTAGTGAGCAGCAACAGAAAAGACTAGGCTGACAGATTAGTTGAAGCCACTTGGGTCTACAACACAACATGGAAGACCACGATAGGGTTCACACCCTATGAACTGGTCTATGTGAAGAAGGCTTTGCTGTCAATAGAATTTGAATTCAATACCCAAAGGATGGCAGCCTAGCTAGACCTAGACCTTAGCCACGCACAGAAAGAAAGATTACTTCAGCTCAATGGATTGGATGAACACAGATTGCAGGCCCTTCTCCATACAGAGGTAGTTCAGCTTCAGAGAAAGATATGGCATGACAAAAATATCAAGGAGAAGCAATTCCAAGAGAGACATTGGGCACTACTCTATGATTAAAGATACAAATATTTCAAAGGCAAGCTGAGGACAAGATGGCTAGGACCCTACACTATGGAGAACCATTGATGATGAAGCCATCCCCATGCTTGTCAATGGACATCGGTGGAAGGTCTACAAGAAACCCCTCTCCAAGCGAGAGTTTATTGAAGGTCTGGATAAAACAGTGATGGTAGTGGAGCATGTCTTAGCTTCCACTTCACCCACTCATTGAAGAAAAAAAAAAAAAATAAGGACTCAAGTGAAAACCTCCATGAGGCGCTTGAGTCCCATCATTGGGTTGAAAACCTCTTTTGAGGTGGCCCAGTGATGTCAAAAAAAAGAAAAAAAAGGAGAAAAATAAGATCCCTGGGTGAAAACCTCCCTTGGAGGCGCCCAAAGAAGGAAATTAGGGTGAAAACCTCCCTAAGGCGCCCTAGTTGTTTTCGAAAAAAAGAAAGAAAGTGAATTTTCATTTGCATTGTAGGTTACAGGAGGACTAAAGGAAGCAGAAGAAGGTGCCAAGGGAACACTGACATCCACACCAGCACCTATCCTATCTTCTCCACACTTTTCTCCATCATTTCTACCATTTATTTCACCCCACTGCGTTTTTTTTCAAAAATCGTGTTTTCTACAGGAGGATCTTGTAGAAATTACAGAGCGCCAGAAATGAATATAAAAGGCAGTTTGAGGGACAGGGAAGCTTCATGAAGAACCTATAAACCCTCCTACAGTATTCAAACCTCCTTGCCATAACTTCCAAGCCTACATCACACCCCAAGCGTCATTCTTCTTCCTGTCCAAGAAAAACACAGAAAAAACAATTTTTTAGGGGAAGGAAAGAAAAACAAAAACAAGAGAAACAACTACAGGAGCTCCTGTAGGAATTCCTGTATCAGCTGATCCCATCAAAACCCAACACCAGCAGCAGAGGAATGCACACATGAAGGTTGAAGAAGAAACTTGAAGCTCAGACCAGCCAGAGGATAACCTGCATAAGACACAGCCACACATTAGCAAGCAGACAACATGCATCAAAAGAAATAAAAGCATGCAGCAGAGAGGGAGCCACAACACCTCACAGTAAATACCTTCAGATCATAGGTAAGTAACTAAATTGCTCCTCTATTTGCATTTGTGTAATTAGAAGTCATACAAAAGCAACGAGAAGGTTGAGGTTGAATGAGAGAAAGGTGGCCAGTTAACTTGGCCACCTTCATCTAGCTAAATCCAATCATCCGAGATGTCACCCACATGTGGGCATAGTCAACTCAAGAAAGATGTCAAGGACAGGTAGTGGAGGAAGTGTGAACTCTGATGCAATCATGAGGGATGATTATGAGGAGGGGCCATGATGACAAGGCAGGTGGGGACCAACAGTCTGAATATGGGCAACGAATACTTTGCAGCTCACCCCCCATCACCAGAAATATTCATAAAGGGTAATAAGTACTCCTCCCCGAGCACTCTCACCACCTTCTCCTTCATTCTCTCCTCGTAACTTAGTTGCAGCAGTCTCCTTGTGCCCCCACAACCTCGTAACCATCGTCCTCCATCGATCTCTCCCATATTTCTGTTCTCAGTGTTTTCTACAGGAGCACCTAAAGGAATTCTATAGGAGGGACAATAGGCTTCTACAAGAGGGGCAATGAGTTGTTTTGAAAGGAGAAAACATGGGTTTTAGCAATTTTTTTGTCTAAAGAGGTAGGTTCCATGAATGATCCCATTGAATATCAATATATGCAAGAAGTGGTTTCAAATTGAGAAGGGAATAAAGTATTTAGGAGAGGAGAAAATACATAAGAAAATTTTTCTGCTTATTTAAAAAAAAACACATAGTCTCCTCTATTTCTCTGTTTTTCTCAAAAATTGTTGTCTCCATCTCCATATTTGGTTTCCAAAAAGAGTATCAACAAAATGATAGGAGGGTTCATGAGAAAGGAGCCCACTAACTCCACTAGGCTCCATGCACATCCCCAAGTAGTGGACATATTCACAAGAGCAAATTGGATGAAATTTTTTGAGAAATTTCGAGGGTTTGATGAGGAGATTGCCCAAGAATTTTCCCACTCTTTGGTCCCTCACACAAGAACACATGCCACTATCACCTTTAGAGGTATTTCCATGGAGATAACCCCTGAATTTATCAGTAGGGTCACTACCCTTCCTCTTGGGCTGCCTTGGAGTAAGGATGAGAAACCAATTGGCCAGGCTGCCAAGAAAAACTTCTTCCAAAACAATGAAACCCCTGTAGAGGATAAAAATGGCATTAGAAGGGCTAACATACCATATCCTTGGGATGAGGTTAGCTACCAAATAATAAAATACATTTCTTGTGAGGGGAGGTACAACATTGTCTATGGTTATCACTTTAGAGTCCTTCATGAATTAAGGTATGGCATGGACACTCCAACACCTCAGAAGCTCAACATCCCCTACTTCCTCCTATAGTCCCTCATTGACTCCAGCACTAAGGTTCAAGCAGGGAATTTAGAGCAGCTAGCTCACCATGGGTTAATCAAAATTTTAGTGGAAGAAGCCCTCCATACATTTACACTCCCTATAGCATGGGAAATCTTTCGAAACTTGACAGCTGAGGATGACATAAAGGCCCTAACCTATGATGTCAGTCCTACTGGCAGTGAGGAGGAAGAGTAGCAAGGGGGAGAAGGTGAAGCCACTAGTGGCTTAGCAGAACAAGAAAGGAAGGAGGAAGAAACTAAGATAGAGGAGGAGAAAGCTAAAGAAATAGAGCAAATAGAGACATAAAAAGAGATAGAAGGAGGAGAAAAAGAGGTAGAAAAGGCATAACAAGGTGAAGGGTTCCCTGAGACTTTGGAAAGGGAGGCAACAGCTGCTCTCATATCCCTCAGTACACCAATCAAGCCAAAGCAAAAGAGGGAAAGGCATGCCTCCATGTATTTCAGGGCTAAGAAGAGCGCAAGAATCAAAATAGGCAAACCTCAGCCCTCTTCAAAAGTGCCATTTACAATTGAAGATTCACCCTCTGCTAAAGGGAAAGAATCCCCTTCCAAGGCACCTATCACATATGAAAGGGGGAATCCTAGATCTTCCACATGGAAGGAAAAGGTAGTACTACATGACCCAAAAACAGTCCTACAAGAGGCTCAGACAGTTCTACAGGAGACATTGTCAAAACTACAGGAGACCCAACAACTTGAGAAAAGGATAGAAGAACAGCCACAGGGGAAGGAGGAAGAACCAGAGATACAAGAACATGATCCCTAGCCTAGTCTGGCTTCCTATTACAATCTGGTTGAGGGAGGAAGGATAATTCCACAAAATTTTTCAATTCCACTATTCTTTGAATTAGAGAAAGAGAGAATAAGAACACATAGATGGATGAAAATAGCCAAATCCAAGGGCGTTGAGGATTTTGGCCATATGGATAACAAACTCAGAGAAATGGGCAGAGACTTGAGTGATATTAGAAACAAGGAAGTAATTACAAGGAGCCACCTTGAAACTGAAAATGAATTGTTAAGGAGGTAGTTGCAAGAGAAGGAGACTCAGCTGGCATGCATGGCCAGCTTATCCATGGAGGCATTGCAATGTAGAACAACAGCAAAATCCTATGGCCTATATCTCAAGGACCAATGGTTACAATTCCAGATAAAGAGTTTGGCACAAAGAGGTACCATGCCCTTCTAGGACTACAGGCAGTTTATGGATCCGTGTGACCAAAGCACATAAGAGGATAAGCCAAAATTGGCAGAATTCTACCTACATAACATGGCCCTCACAGACATGAATGTGTGGGACCCCAATGCCAGGCTAGGGGACATGAAACTAATGGCCGTGGACTCATGGATGAACCATGAAGAGTTGAGGGTAGCAGAAATACGAAGATTGATGATAAAAGAGCAGAATGAGCCATTAATGATAAGATTTGAGTCATTAGATCCCATGGCACTCATCAGCACACACAACCTATTTGCCAATAATCCTCAGATTGCCCCTAGATATATAAGTGATCAGGCACAAGCCATTGCACACTTTGAGGATATACAAAGGCTACTTGGGGATGATTGTGTGCATGCATGCATGAGGAGATGGAACACCTTACCACACAGTCTGCAGATTAGGGAAAATCATTCCCCCATGAGGATGAAGGAGGCATTAAGAAGAGTGTCGAAGTACAAGCACTCCATGCAGAGGCTGAAGGTCAACTGGATTGGCCTCAAACTGAGTCCCCCACTGCTGTTAGGTATGTTGGAAGGAAGAAGAGAAGAAGAAGAGGAGGAGAAGTGGGAAGAGATAGATAGAAAGGCATGATTCTATGACAAGGAAGAGTAGACCACATCAGAAGCTTGGGATGCTAGGGAGGCCACCAGGGCCATAAAACATGAGGAGATGGACTAAGTTGCTCAGAGGATAAGCAACGCTTTCAGTAGGGGGCTGATGATGAGCCTCATAAATGGGTAATTATATGGGCTCATTTTGCCTCCTAACCTAGTCAAATCAACCATTCTTCTAGATTATTACATGATTTTCTGATTACATTTATGTTTATAGAGTGAGTTGAGTTGGTTATTGTGCCATGTGGTCTAATGTGTATTTAATGCAGATTATTGATGATTTTTGAGGATAAATTCAAGGATCCAGTGGACAAATGGCAGAAATAGCTTAAAGTGGACAAAGGAGAGGACTTATAGGAGGGAATCTCCCTCATTTATTACTCCCCACTTTGAATTCCCCTTCATTTATCGCAGAGTACAGGCAGCCGAATCATGCACTAGAAGGTAGTCGAGCAAGTGGAGGAGGACTGATGATTATCTTGAGTTTAGGGGGCCAAGCCTCCCTGATTTTAAGGAAGCTATTGGTAGCTTCATTTATATAAGTAGAGAGGCCTAGGGCCTCACTAGGGTCAGATTTTTGTTGGATTTTTGCTTATGTAAACTCTGCTCAACTTCAAGCTTATTATTTTGTGACAATTTCATGTAATCTTGCTATTGTTTTGGAAATGAAGATGGAATCCTTTTTGAGTTAGCATTGAGTTATCTTAGAGGGCTGAAGCTATTGGTTTAGGCCCTAATCCAAGCATCCAAGCTCTTCTCTACTTGTATTTGTATGTTTTTTTCCAGTTATAGATTAGGTTGATGTTAGATGCATTTCTTTTATGGTTAAGAATAAGTTGCTTTTGATGATTTAGTAGTTTGCTTCCATTTAAGCTTTCTATAGCAGGCTAAGAAGTGATAAAGAAAAAATTCAAAAGGTTAGCAATAGTGCCTTGGCCTCTCTTCCTCCCTTTGGGACCATGATTTGAGGCAAAGACCCTCTTGCTACCCCAAAAACACAAATTTTCCTCATTCATAGGACTTCTAGTGTTTGCAGCTTTTTGGTAGGTTAATAGTCGAGTTTTTCCTTGCTCCAGATCTTCTTCATCATGCTCACTTTTTTATTTGCAATAGTCTTCTTTCATGCTTTCCTTTCCTACAATATTTCTCAACATTTCCTTTCATAGATCATAGTTTAGACTAGTTTGATGCAAAACTCTGTTTTTCTAGATGCGCTCATTTCATTACTTGTTTGATATTATTGGTTGATTGTTAGTTCCTTTTTACCATATCTCTTCTAGTAGCAGGTCAGAATATCAGCCATCACATCCTCCATCTGATCCATTCCCTACAGGTTGCCTAAACCTCCCCTCAATTCTGCCTTAGTTTCCTGCATTTTTCCTAGGACTTCTTCCTCTCTCCTTGAGAAAATCCAATCATCTTTCTCTCTCCTGGTGGTTCATGGTAGACCATAGGCACCCTAACACCTAATTCCAACCTTAATACACCTTTTTCACCCCCTCTCACACCCTTAAAGTAGTGAAAACGGCTCTCAGCCTCCTCCTGTAGGTCTCTCGTACAACGTTGTTTTTCCTCCTGTAGATAACCTGTGTCCTCATGTAGATTTTCCTATAGGCTTTCTTTTGAAGGCCGAGTGTGGGTAAATCCTCCACAAGGCCACCTGAGACCTCCTAGGACCCATCCACACCATCATATATCCCCTCAAGTACTAAAACCGCCCTCCAACGCCACCTATTCCCTGCCACACTCACACACAATAAATTACATGCATGTCAATTTCACATAAAAACACATGAAAATCCAAAAATATGTTTTTTCTTATTTACTTCCAGAAATAGCATAGTTAGATGTTGTTTACTTCTTTGAGTAGGTAATGGCATTCCTTTCATGGTTTTCATAGTGCTTTATGCAAAAGTAGAATTAGTTGGTTAATTAGGGTGTCCTAGGTTTGCTTTACATTTCAGTCTTTCTCCTTTCTGCAATTAGAGTAGCATCTATAGAGTAATCTTTCTATCCTTTCATCACATATAGAGCTTCTTCTGGAATCCATAGAAGTTGGATTGAGCTCATAGTGATCTTGCACTGGCTAACCAAGTGACACTCTGCAGTAAGAACTAGTACTTGTGCATGCAACACTGATGCTTCCAAGTTTGTTACGAACTACTAGGTTAATAAAAGTAAAGTAGGCAGCCCAGGAGTTGCAGCATTATTGTTGCAATACTGGTGCTCACCAATTTTCTACATAGTCTTATAATAAAATATACATCTCAAAACATATGAACCACCAATTGAACCATAGTTCCATAACTAAAACTACAAAATCATGCAAAAAACCACCTTGCACCACAAAACCACTTTTAGAAAAATCATAGGCTAAAAAACCACCAAATATAGATGCAAAAGACTTGCCAAAAGAGTTTTCTTGGGCCTTTTCCCTGAATTGCATGGAAGGGGGATCCTTCCCCTACCATAACTCCTCAAGAAAGGGGGGGGGGGCGGGGGGCGGTGAACAACCCCCACTAGCAGCTCCCTTTGTTCATGGTGCATACAAGTTGTGTCAAGTACGTAAAACATGCCCAACATTCTCCCACTTGTTGTTTTATTTGCATACAGGGGCCCACAAGAGTGCAAAATAAACAATTTAGGCTAGTGATGCCCATTTTTTCTCTACAATAAGAGAAATGTTTAGTGCTCACAAAATTTGTTAATGCGTCTACAACATTCTTAAAAAATTCCAACTTCTTAAAGAAAACATTCCTTTCTTCAATTGTATCCTTCACAATGTGATAGTAAACACTAATATGATTTATCCTTGAATAATAATCAAGGTTCTTCGTCAATAAAATCAAACTTTTGCTATCACAATATGTCCTTATATCTTGTTATACAAACCCCATTATACTTGAAAACAAACTTTGTAGCGAAACGTCTTCCTCACTTGCATGAGTGGTTTTTTTGTGTTCAATTTCTATATTTGAAGGTTCCTCCACAAATTATATGTTTCTCATCAAAATAATATCTCCTCCAAATAGGTTAAACACATACCCACTTTTAGCTATTATGTGATCCATATCTTTAGCCCAATTTTCATCAACAAAGCCATGTATGTCCAACAATATGTCTAATCTTGGTCTTCCTTGGTGGCATAATTAATAATTAGTATTTCTATGTAGATACCTAAAAACCCTCTTTATTTTTGTCCAATGATCCTTCCCTCGTTTTAACGTATACTTTCTTTGTACTCCCACTATAAGTGCATTTTTTTGTATTGAACATAACATTTCATACATCAAACTTCCAATCACATTGGCATATTGAACAGGGGACATGCCCTCTTCCTCTTCTTTTGTCTTGGGACACTAATCTATAGATAAATTTACACCTACAAGAATATGAACCTTCACCGATTTACCTTTCTACATATTAAACCTATGGAATATTGTCTCAATATACTTCCTCTGATTTAACCATAGTTTCCACTTTTCCCAATCCCTTTTAATTTCCATGCCCAAAATGATACTTTCAAGACCAAGATCGTTCATGTCAAATTTTGAAGACAAAATAGTTTTCACTTCTTGGCTAATTTTCTTGTCATTTCCAATTAACAACTTATCATCTAGATACAAGACAAAATAAATAAGATGATCACCAACTAATTTGAAATACACATAGTGATCCAGTTTGCCTCTTATTAAGCCAAGTCCTTTCATATATGTACCAAAATTTTGACTACATCCTTGGTGATTTCTTTAACCCATACAAGGAATTTTTCAACTTGCATACCAACTCCTTTTTACCCTTCACTCCAAAGCCTTTTGGTTTCTTCATGTAGATCTCTTCTAGATCTCATGTAGGAATGTTGTCTTTACATCCCTTTGTTCTACCTTAAAATAAAATGTAGAAGCAACAAAAGAAATATAATAAAAGCTAAGTTTACAACATAAGAAACAATATCACCAAAATCAATTCCCTACACCTGTGAATAATCTTTTGCTACTAACTAAGCTTTGTATTTCTCCATATTTCCTTATTCATTTAAATTCTTCTTAAATACCCATTTGTTTCCAATGAGTTTTCTTCCAACTCACAACTCCACTAGATCCTAAACCTCATTCTTTTCCAAGGATTCCATTTCTTAAACCATGGACTTTTTCTAGAGTTTGTTACCATATAAATCCACTACCTCCCTAACAGTTCTAGGTTCACCATTAATAATAAACAAATAAAAATTTGGATGGAAATCAAGTGGAGTATACCTTTCGATTTTCCTTCTTTCATCAACCAATCTCCTCAAAAATAGAGTATGTGGTTCTTAATATATTGATTCCTTTTCTTCTATAGACTCCAAATCATCATCCTTTAGATCTAACTCTATATTCTCTGGTTCTTTCTCCCTTGGTAGGACTTCCTATTTAATAACATATTTTTCTTCTCTAAATGCTACATCTTGATTGTACACAACCTCCTTTGTTTCTGGGTTTCAAATCTTGTAACCTTTTAAACCATATCTATAATAACCAATAAACATGCACCTTTCATGTTTGCTATCTAACTTAGTTATGTTTTCCTTTAGAGCATGTACATATGCATCACAACCAAATAGCTTGAGATGTGTGAGAAATGGTTTATTACCAGTCCATACCTCATGGAGTCTTATCATCCATTGTTGATGAAGGCGATCTATTTACCAAGTAACATGCAGTATCCAGTGCCTATACCCAAAATTCCTATCGTAACCTAGCACCAACAAGAATGCTACTTTCTTTTTCCATTAATTTCCTGTTCATCCTTTCCCCAACTCCATTACGTTGAGGAGTGTATGGGGTAGTATTCTTCCATGTTATACCACAATTTTTACAGAACTCTTCAAATTAATTCTTATAGAACTCTCGACCATCTTCTGTCCTTAGCACATTTATTTTCTTCTCTATATGATTCTCCACCAAAGATTTAAATTCGTTAAATATGTCAAATATTCATGGGGAAATATATCCATGTATTCCTCAAGAACTCATTTATAAACGAGACATAGTACATGTATTTAGCCAATGATGGAACCGACACATAACCAAACACATCATTGTGCACTAGCTATAGTATTCCCTCTACCCTCCCAGAACCAGAGGAGAATCTCACCCGATTTTGATTCTCATATAAGAATTTCTTATAGAAATCAAAATTCAAAGAGAAATTAAACATACATTCTACCATACCATTTCCATGTAGTATTCGAAGTCTCTTCTCTCTAATGTACCCTAGTATTTGATGCCACAACATAGTATTTTCTCCCAAAATTGCAAGCGTTTTTCCTTCTTCTACTCCACTATTAGGAACAATGGCACTATTGCACCCAAAAATAATAGTGCTTCCAAAAAACTTATATATAATTCCAATCCAAAATCCCTTAGTAATACCATTGCTCCTCGAACCATCTTGTAGGTATCCTTTTCAAAACTATTTTGACACTTGCATCACTCATCTTTCTTATAAAAATCAAATTTATGGATAATCGTAGGATGTGGAAAACACTAGCGAGTGTACTGATCCTTCCATCCATGATATTTAACTTGAATTTTCCTCATCCTATGATTTTGGCTCTTGAGTCATCTCCTAAGAAAAAATCAGCCCCATCGAATATTTCATTACTTCAAAACCACTCCTTGTGAGGAGTCATATGAAAAGTTGCACTTGAGTCGATCAACCATGCCTCAGGATCTAACTGTGTACTTGAAGAATCCAAGTGCACATTTTCCCCTTCATTTGAGGATTTTTTTCTTCTACAGAAGGAGCATCTTCAGATCCATTCCCATTATTTGTAATTTTGGCTTTACAGTCTTTCCTGTAATTCCCTCCTTTTCAACATCTGCAACATACCTTTACAAAATTTCCTAAATATTTTGATCTTCCTCTAGAATTAGATCTCCCACTTAAGGAATTATTTTCATCTATGTTTTGGGAGTGTCCTCTTATAGAAAATACATCTTTGTTTTATCTCTCCATTTTTTTCATCTCATCTCCTCCAATAACAAATATGAGATTATTTCATTAAATTTTAAGGTTGTTACATTACTACCAATGGAAACGACTAGAATATACCATCATTTTGGAAGATAATATAATAGAATAATACACTTATCCTCATCTAAAATATTAATCTCAACATATAATAGATGACTCACCATATTATTGAAGGCTTCTGATGCTCTATCACCAAGTCTCCATAATTCATCCTTAGGTTATATAACTTTTTCCGAAGGAACAATTTCTCCAATAGGGACTCACATTGATACAAAGAACCTAACTTTCCCCACAAATCCCTGGATGTTTCTTCCCCTGACATATTCAATAATTATTGAATTTGAGAGACACAATTCTATTATTCTCTTTGGCTTCTAATCCAACTTGATCCAATATTTTGTTGACATCCCCATTGGTGCATTACTTAGATCCATAACAATCCATTGATCTCTATCCACGAACAAGTCTTCCATTTTGAACATCTTCCAAAGCTCAAAAATTTACCCATTAAATTTCTCAATCTCTATTTCTGATTTGGTTGCCATTTATTTTCACCACAAGAATCACTCCCACATATCTCCCACTATATCAGGTTCTACCTTAGGTCGAAGACAAATCCCTTAGATAAAAGACATTCCGTTGAAGCAAAAAATTATATGATACTAAAGGTAGGTATTAACATTGTATAATTAATCAATATAGATAAAAGGAAAATATGCAATAGCAAACACACAAATTTACACAAATATTTTATCCTGGAAATCCAAATATGGGAAAACCAACAAGCCATTCTTCATTATATTTTTTTGTAAATCATTGCAATAAAATATATATTTTGTGGAATGTGATTGCCAATCCAACTATAGTTCCATAACCGAAACTAAAAAACCATGGGAAAAACCAACGTGCACAACAAAACCACTTTTATCAATACCATGGGCCAAAATACCACCAAAAACAGATGCAAAAAAACTAATTAAAAAAATTTCTCAGGGAACTACCCTGAACATTGTACAGGGAGGCTCTTTTCCCATCGACCAAAGGGGGATGATAAATCCTCCTTGGGACCCCCCTTTGTATGTGGTGCATATAGGTCATATAAATAATATAACACATTCCCAAAAATGTGAAGAATCAAAATAACTTAAATTATCATAAAAGTATATCTATATAAAAAATGATAAGAATAAATATTTTAAATGTTGATATTGTTTAAAGATTTAAATGTTTAGGGGAAAAGATGTTTTTTTCCATCATACCACTTACACTTTTCACCACTAATATATTTAAGTTGCCTCTTCCTTGTATGCTATATTGAAATTAATATCCACACACACAGTGTCAATTCCTACACACACACACACACCATGTGCCAAGTCCATGTTAAGTAACTAAGGAATTAAACATGCCTTTGACATTAATCAACCTATGTTGAAATGTTTTAAGCCCACACACAGACACACACACATATTAAACTACTTTATACTACTTTATATATAAGTTGATATTGATATATTTTTCTTAGCATGGACATTGAGATATTTTATTAATGACCCACGTTTCCTTTTTTTCTATTTTATTAATGATTCTACCTTCTTTAAGAAATAATCATAGAATATTGGATGTACATGTGAAGATGAAGGCAATTGAAATTTCTAGGTCATATATCCATTCCTCTACAACACCTTGTAGGGGCCATAACAATTAGGGGATAATTTATCGACCTTATTTTGTTTCTTGAGGGATATTTGTTTATATGGTTGTAACTTAAAAATACTCAAGCCCCCACTTAAAATTCCTTTTCACAATGATGTTGAACTATTTTTTATTTCATCCATTTTATGTTATAACGAAGTTGTTCTTTATAATTTTGAGAAATGCTTGTAGGTTTCTTATGTGGTCCTCCAATGATTGAAACCTTATAGTCTTTTGCGAGGGTGATGTGATGGATGAATGATGATATCCATAAAGTGATATAAATGGGGACATTTCTTATGAAGTATAGAAGGACATGTTGTATCATCATTTAAGCAAGTCCAACAACTTGACCTAGTGTAATTGTTTGTTAGATTCAAAGAAATGAATATATCCTTCCAATTATTTAATCACAATCCCAATTTTCCCATTAGATTGAGGATGGTTAAACACTGATAAGAAAATAGTTTCGTCAAAACATTTTTATTATAAATTGGATTTCTATCACTTATAATAATATTTTGGAATCCATCTAGATTTTGGTATATTTCCATGAACACTACTACCACTGTGCTTGATATAAAAATAAGAAAAGGACAAGACAAAAAAGGGAATACTTTATTAGTTTATCTAGTACTACCATAATGAAATTCCTAGAGAAATTCCTTGATCATGTGGTTGTGGGGACCAGGGTCACTACTAATATGGGGGCGAGGGAGGGGGGGGTGTGTGAATCAATAGTGATAACAATTATACAACTTCAAAACTCTTTCTCCATTATATTAATCAATTCATAACTTCACAAATAAGAAATAGATATGAACATGCAACTCCAACAAGAGTCAACACATGAGAGCCATAACATATTAAATAAACATGCACAATTAGACAAATTATCACATCACATAGGAACATAGGATATCTGGTGGAAAACCTCCTTTGGGTAAAAAAAACCCTTGTTGTTGTTGCACTGCTCAATATATTTTATTATCTATCAAGAAAGTCATTACATAGAGAGTATAAATGGCAACTATCTCTAAGGAACTATGATATTCATCTCACGACTCTATAGACCACCATTCGCTAGAAGCCTCCACGACCAACGAGCCTTTCCCAACTCCTATTAGACTTATGAAGAAATATGTTCTAAATACTTGATTTGTTTGATCCCCCACTCTACTCCTCTTTGTGGTTCACATTTCATGCATTTTCAAACTAGAACCCTGGAATTGCTCAACATGAGCATCACAACAACAATATATTCATATCACATTATCAACATGCTTAATACAAAAAATCAGTCATTGAATCAAACTCAACTCATAGCTCTTTCCCACATCCACACACCGTCCTCAACTCTCATAGACTCAATAAATTAGCTGCAAATAATCTAGATCCCAAACCTCAATGATGCAATATAAAATAGCCAAATAAAAACATGAGACATTGTTACAACCATGTATATCAATTCTCTGCCCCTACAAACAAATAAATAAATAATATATTAAAGGAGCTATGTTCTCCTCATCTCATCTGCCATCTAGCTCTAAAAATCTATAATAATAATATACTCTAAACTTTTCGTAGCTATAAAGATCTAGTCAACACAGTGTGGCTTAGATTTGTCTCTACTACAACTACTGGAAATTATGTCATTACCAACAAATAAAACTATGCCACTTAATTACCAATGTTGGCCTCTCTGCATCTTTGTACACTCTGAACACTATCGTTTACCTCTAAATATTTTTCTTGTATATGAAATAGACCTCTTGGCTCTACATAGACCTCAACTCTCCAATATGTGCATTGTGTAACCCCGACAATGATAGAGATGCTCATTTATTTAAACAATTTCTCCATCTTCTCCACTACTCACTTGATCAATGTGTTAACACTTCAAACACTTCTTTCTTTAATTGATTAAGTCAATACAAGCTTCTTCATGAAATTACAAGTAATTACCTTGGAGTAGATTCATTAAGTAACTCATATGCATGAGGAATCCATAGGAATTTCCAGTCAAAACCGCAACTAGACACACAATTATTTTGAGTTTTGGTCATAACCACATGGATAAGCCTTGTTCCATGTGGTTGGAGCCCTTCAACCACATGCACAATCTTAGCTCCATGCAGTTAGGGAAAAGGATGGCCAAAACCCAAAAGTTTCAACTCAGAACTACCTCCAACTTCTTCATCAACATCTCTAGCATCTGTAAAGCTTGTCCAAGCCATGGAAACCCCCAAAACCAAATTTTCAACCTCTTTTAATCTCAGAAATCCATCCTTAACTAGCCATCTATAACACCTCATAATATGCACTTCAACACCTTGTTCTGTAACACCATTTGCAACTCATATACATATATCGGAAGTGGACAACATGACAACTTTGAAACATTGTTCCATAAACTTCGAACTCCTTTTCAAGTGCCAAGAACATCAACATCACTAGAATCAACAATATGACCATACCACTACATGGATCATGAGGTCTTAGTGGGCCAACCACCTTTGCATGATCTCAAATCTAGTAGACCATCACACATTTACATCATGAGAGCCACCATAAGTAGCTTGAAATCAATTCCAACCAACAACACTCCACCACAACATCAATGGCAACAATCCCCCCCTTTGGCATTGATGGAAACCCCAGCTGAACCATCTAAACAACCTCTAAAGAAATGAATCAACATTGAACTTCTCACTCTCTCCCCCTTTGACATCAATGGAAAAGGGAAAAATTCAATCCATCAACACTCTACTAAACAACCAAGGGCTACATAGTTGATCAAGAAACAAACACTCTCACTCCTTTATGAGTACATGACAAAAGGCAACAATAACTACTCACTTTCTCTTGAAGCAACAACAACAATCTCAACCCTCATCTGAAGCAGTAGTAACAAAATATGTAGTCAAGGAGTAACCTCACAATTAATAGCTCCAACTATTTCAACAACAAAATCTCCATATCATGGTAGTAGCAGCAACTAACTCAAGAAATAGCTCCATCTATATGAACAACATTGTCAAGATAGATCAAACAAAAAGAACAAACCATATCCATCAGCAACAACATCCTCCTAAACAACTTCATAACAATCATAAACAACACGTTAAGCAGCAACAGAAAAACATATGCATAAGTACCACTGTGTGGGTATCAACACTCTCCCTCTTTGTCTTTGATAAATCAACAATTATACAATCATCATGTCTCTTTTCCTTACTGCATATGCTCCTCTTGAAGACGTACAATAGGCTACAACTCTCTCCCCAAGTTTCTAAGAAAAATACTTCAGTGACAATCATTTCCTCCATGCCACATGCAAGATTCTACTTAAGAGAACCAAGTACTATGACCCAAAAATATGTGTAATGAAGGTACATGACTTCATAAGCCTATTACATGGCTACAAAAATGATAGAATATGACTATTCAATGCCTCCTCAAAGTTGAAATATAATTACTCACTTATACATGTACACCACTCATATGACTCCATCAATGACCCAAAAGTGATACAAGATATTACATGGCTACATAAGGAATATAAAATCCCACACATGGATACATGACATATCACATACCAATTGAAACATGGCTAAAATGACTCTCAAATCTCTCTCTCTCTCCCTCAAAAAAAAAAAAAAAAATTTTGACTCATGACCACACATACAATATGGCCCATGACTTACAATATGAGAGTACATAGCTATAACTAATAAGTATATTGTTGTGACAATGTAAACAAGAACTCATAATCAATATTTAGAAATGAATAATTGCATGCCAAAGGGAGTATACATAAATCTCTCTAACAAAATTCTAACATATGTCACAAGCCTCTAAGAATAAAATATAGCAGTAAATATCCATCAACATGTAGAAATAAGAAACAAAATACTATTATCCAGCCACATCGATCAATCAACACTATAACCTCCAACTGAAGAGTAAGTAGAAACAAGCCTCTAATCATCAGGAAACTATCATATGAAAACACACACACACACACACATATATATCTAGATATGCCATCAACACAACCTTGGTTTATCGAGCACCATATATATATATATATATATATATATATATATATATATATATATATACACATATATATGCCATCAACACAACCTTGGTTTATCAAGCACCAACAACACACATGAATCATGAGAAGTAATATCATCAATGACTCAACT
The DNA here is from genome assembly GCA_031772625.1 of Pinus tabuliformis. NCBI lineage: Eukaryota > Viridiplantae > Streptophyta > Pinopsida > Pinales > Pinaceae > Pinus > Pinus tabuliformis. The sequence goes on along the minus strand of CM062804.1, from coordinate 327,365,689 downwards.
TAAATAATCTAATATGAAAAATAGTAAAGAAACAAGACCATTTTCATGTAATCCTCAAATAAAAATATCATCAGTAACCACGCAACCATGTTTATGTAGTGTTAGGTTCCTATACCAATAGGTTTCATTTTTCATGATTGACTATGGAAGTGCCAAATATGATCATCCTTTCCAGGTTGCAAAGGTTCCATATTTTGTATATAGATAAATAAAATTAAAAAATGTAAAGAGGGTATGCCCTAAAAGAAAAATCAAAGGGCAAGAAGAATGAATTGGTCTACAAAAGAAAAAGAAAATGAACCCCAAAGAAAGACCAGGAAAGTGGCCAGTCAAAATGCCACTGCTATCTTATTTGCAAGTTCACAATATGCAAATATTGTTGCTTATCACACTTGATGGATGGCCCAACAGTTCAATCTGGACCACTCCATATTTAAATTTGTTGTTGTAGAATAGAGAATGAATATCTGTCCAAATAGTTCAAGCTTGGCAGATGAGTAGATAGGTAGAGAAATTAAGGAGCCCAACTGCTCAATCTGGGCCCTTCGAAGAGATAAGGGTATATTTAGATAGGAGGGCGGTCAAAAGAAAAGAGGAACTTCAGGGTTTGCTAGTTCAAGTGCACCCAATCCAAAGGAAGAAAAAATGCTAGGCGTATTAGGTTGGGTAAGCAGTTTGAGGTTGCAGAAGCAGGGTTATGATCAATTTTTGTCTTGTCGAGAGAGACTCATCTCATCAGTGAGACAAGTACCAAGGCAGTTGTTGGACTGCAGAATAATGGAAGCATGACTAACTCCCCCTTTCATTCCCCGAGAAATCACTTACTGACATCCCCTCAAGGACCGTGGGATCTGCCCATTAGTCCTATTTCACTTCATTTTATGAGAAATGCTAAGCTAAACTCTGAGTTTACATAGTGAAAAGAAGCCACATTTCTTGTGTAAAAATCATTATTCCATACTCCTTTCATTTCCTTATGCCTAAGTTTTCACTCTATAAACTTAGCATTTGTTCATGTAGTTTCCTCCCATAAAGTCATATTAACATTTAACTTTATTATTTAGCTCCCTCAATCATTTTTCCCACCCCTATTTGTACAAAAACTATATAAAAACCAAAAAATCTCAATATCCCTACCTATTGGCAATTATAGCCATACAATATAGTTTTCGGGGAATATTAAGTCCATTTGGGACCTTAGTATTAACCCTTCCACGTATAAACCTTGGGATTATCCAACTCCTGGTTAGATAAATAACCCTGCTAACCCACCCACCTAAAACCATGTAAATAACCCCGCGCGCATGTATATAATGGGATTAGTTTGACATATGGTTGAACTAATAACCACACCCGCCTCAACAAAATGCATAACCTAAAGTTTTAAACCCTAGCGCATTATTAAAACATTTAAATATTGTGCGGGCCCCCCTCGTTTTCAAGTCCCGCAGCTTCAAACACCCGTCCACTATCCGATCCCGCACCGCAGATCTGATGGTTGGCAGCGATATCGGAGCCCACTATCCGTCGAAGGTTAGCGTCCGGGGGATGGGCGGTATTCTTGTCGTACCCCTGCCACGCGTCAGTCTCCCGGCGTGATTGGAGCGCCCTCCTGCAAAACCACCCTGGGCCAAAGGCGGTGCAGGGAAAACCGCTTACTGCCCACCACCTGCCCCCTGACGTCATGCACATGTCACCGATGACGTCGCGTCCATGTCGGCCCCCCACTCCTCTACAGTACTGCCACATCATCCCCTGACATCACCGCCCTGCCACTGTGTCATGCGCCATGTCACCATACACGTCAGCTACCATGTCACCCTTCGTACCCGCTATGCGCCAAAACTACGTCATGATGACGTCATCCCCAAAAAGCGCCAAAAAGCGCTAAAATGTCCAAATCTTGTTAAAAGTCATGAAAATGACAGTTTTTGTCTATTGTTGTTTATGCGCCAGTGGAGACGTTTGCATGTGATTTTACAATCAATCAGCCACCAAATGTGCACAGTCCATCACCCAGCGAATTTGGCTCCGTAGTTCGACCCCGCAGCTCGAGTTGTACCTGCTAATTGCCCTCTGCGCCACCAAAAACAGGTATTTACCCATTGCTTGCCTGAAAACCCCATTTTTTCCGAAATTCTCTGTTAAAATCACCTAAAGATCTATAATTCAAATCCAAAAGTGCTCCTGCCTATCATTCACCACCTTGTATACACTGTGTGAGCTATTGATTCAAACCAAACCGGCGAGCGGTGCCCTCCTCTGCAAATAGGCCCTTAAACCATATTTTGAGCCTATTTCCACGAGCAAAGCCTCCAAACTGCCCATGCATTGAGATAATTTATCAAAAAATCCTCTGTAAAGACCACCATTTCCTCTGCATTCTGCTCACATAGCTTACAATCCAGCAAATTCATTTAAAGACCCTGCCACACCCTGCAACACTTGTTTTTGGACCATAAATTTTACACAGTGAGGTCAGTTCTAGATAAGCTCATTCCATAGCTCCCTGGCAAAGCCTCAAAGGTAGTTTTCACCATTCAGTTGTTGCACAAATCCTAATTTCAAATACAAACACAAAGAATTTGAAGATGACCACTCCAGCAGCCTTGAACATCACTCCTCTCAATGCACCTCACAAGGAACTTGAAGCATTACCTTTGGCTGATAGGGACCACTTAATTCAAGACTTGGTTGGTGATAGAAACCACTTGCAGACCTTCTGTCAGCTGAGGAACAGTTACCTGAACAACAATGACATTTATGGCATTTGGGAATCAAACTTGCCCATCTACTTCCTCCCTTCTGTCAATGTTTTCCCTGAAATAATTCGCCTCTGTTGTGAAAACTATGACCCAACACAAAGGGTAGTCAAGTCTCCATCTGGGAGCACCCTCTTCCATATAACTCCTGACTCAATCAACCAAATGCTAAAATTCAAGCAAACTCAGCTTCTGGTCCCTTTTTCTATGAAATTCCTGCTTGATGAAGGTCCCAAACTCTCCAGCTCAGAGATAGCCCGAATTGCTAAAGTATTCATGAGAGTAGACTGCCAGCCTACAGGGCCACCTCCTTTTCTCTATGTGCATTTCAATGAAGTGGGCAAATTACTAGTAGATATGATATCTTATGTGCTGGGTTTGAAAACAAATGAACATATTAATCACACTATATTGGTCTTGCTGTCTGCATTTACCCCATGACAACCCCCTGCTGTCAAATACAACTATGCCAAATTTATTGCCAATAAGATACATGACCAACTGTTGAAGCTGGATAGGGAGAGAGTCTTCAAATACTCATCTTATATCTATCATCTATTCATGTATTATCAGCCAGACTATTTTCAATGCCCCATCAAAATATTGGACTCTAAAGGAGAAAAGAGGTCCGTGATTTTTTGGACCTCAGTCTTTCATGAAGTCTGCAACTCTCCCTACTCTTACTGTGAGTTCATTGACCTGTTTGTCTATCCACTCTCTTGTCTCCTGATGAGAACCCCTCCTACTAGGCTATCCTATGACATGTAGAAAATATTGCAGCTTTCAAAGAACTACAAAATAGGTGACTGGTACTTTTACCAGAATCACCCTGTCATTAGGATATATGGCTATGAGCTCTGTCCCTACAGGCTACCAAGATATTTGCCAATGAGACTGTTTGCCTTGGAGTATTACAGGCAACTCATCAATTCAGATTTAACTCATTTTCATAGTGCCAAGAAAAAGGCTTGCTTGAAATTCAAAGACCAACTAGGCCCCTTTGTCATGAACAAAAAAGAAGGGTGGCAAGATGCTGACCAAATATTGGGGGAGAAGATCAAGTTAAAGAGGAGTTTTTGGTGGTCCCTTCTGACCCAGATGGCTTTATCAATGCTAGAAAAATAAAATATAGGCTCTCAGCCTATGAACATTGTAAAATCCCACAGATTGAACAATTTGCTAATCAAGATGAGTGGGTGCAAGGTACACTAGTTTAAGAATTCCCCCAAGAAGAAATAATGGAGCAAAATGTAAAATATTTGGAAAAGACTCTTGACTTGGATTCTTTTGAGCAGGTGACATTCAAACTGCCAAAACAAGTCGGAGAAGGCACATCAACTGCTGCAGCTCCACAAGCTACCCAAGAAAAGTCTACAACAGCAATAGGTACAACAAAAGGCAAGGAGGTAATGGATGTAGAGCAAGAAACAGTGACAGAACAACCTACTACCTGAAAGGAGCAGAGTCAAGGGCAAGCCCCTCCACCGCAGATAGAGGCACTACAGGTGCCATCTTTACAGACTCCCCTTAATGAGGAAAGAGGCAAGAAGCGGGATAGGGAAGAAACTACACCTGCTAGTTGGTCAACACGGCAACCGAAAGCCAAAGGATGGAGAGTTGATCCTCAAGTTGAGGAAGAAATTAGTGAAGAAGTCATAGAGAGTCCAAGGAGAGAGAGCGAAACTAGCCAGCAAACACCTACTAGCTCATTCCAGCAAGAGCAAGAGAGGCAACATGGTATGGAGGTGTCCTCCTCAAGACATCAAAGCAAGCAACTGCCTGGTATTAAAGGAACCTTCATGGAAATCAAGGCCCAGAATGAGTTGTTAAGAGTACAGCTGTATGATCAATTCCTCAAGACAACACCCTCCAAATAGTAGAGATTAATGGCAGCTTATGACTTTAAGGAGGAGAAAATGATTCTAAGTCATTTCAAGCCTAAGATACCACAGCCACAGACAGCTGCAGATTACATAAAGACAAACCTGGAGGTCCTCGCCAAGGACATACACCCCATGGACCAAATTGAGCTACACAAGCAAACAGGTGAAATGGTCTATGCTACTCTAGCAGACAAGGCAATGCTGGCCCATGAACTGAAGGAATCATTGAAAAATACAAACACTTAATTGGATTTGGAGAGAATGTCTTCCTCGGCCAAAGATAACAGAATAAATACATTGGAGGAAATCATTGTGGAACTAGGGAATGATCCCAATAAGGATGTCAAAGGCATCCAGGCCCTCATAAAGAAAAAAGAAGAAGATATTGCTGCACTAAGAAAGCAATTGAGGCTGCCTGCAACCATGCACCTTAAAACAGTAGAACTTATACAAGAGAAGGAAGGTGAAGATATGATGGATTTGCTAATGAAGATGAACCAAAGGATAATTCAAATGGAGCAAGAATTGGAGAAAACATTACAAGGCAAGCAGGGAGAGTCGACCTCCCAGCCACCTGAAGCAGCTCGAACAGTTTCCACTGTTCCTCCTACACAAGCAGCAACAATTCCTCCCGTCATTACAGCATTAGCAGCAGCTACATCAACTACAGATGCTATAGCAGCGAAAACAACTACAGCGCCAAAATCTAGAATGAGTATGGAAGAAATGATGAAAGTAGTCAAAGAGCTAGAAGTTCAGGTGACAGAGGTGAAAGAGGCCAATGAAAAGTTGGCCAAGCTAGATTCAAGCTATGACAAGTCCAAGATGACAGTGGTTGAGAAACAAAGGGAAATAAAAGCCTTGGACAACAAAATAAAAGCCTTAGAGAAGGAGCTTACTCTAGATAAAACTCTAGCTGAAATCAAGAAAATTTTGTGGGCCAAAATTGGCCAGTCAATCACTGACCAATGGCAATCAATTCAGACCATACATGAACAAATAGAATTGATAGGCTTAGCTCAATTTGAGACACAAAGGGCTAGAGCATCATTGGGAAATATGCCTGAGCAAGCCAATAGAATGATTCAGTTCCTGAACACTCATACCAAAGAGCAGTTGGCAGCTCTGGATATCAGTAGCAGGACAGATACTATTCTGACAGTGAAAAAGGTGCTGACCCTGAGAAATTTTGTGCAGACTCTAGAAAGAAAGTGCCAGGAAATGCAAGCAGAAATAAATGACTTCAAACTAAAGGTTGCAGCATTATAGAGCAGAGGGTTACCCAGCTTATTGACCAGTAGTGGGAGACTGCTAACCCGTGAACAATATACTACCAGGATAAACAACTATGTTTCCAATCAGATTACAGCATCCTCAAGTGCCTCAGAAGAAACAGGGCCTCCCTCTGGACAAAGTCTTTATGACAAGTTAGAAAATCTATTCTACATTGAACATGAGATAAATCACCTGTTTGAGGTTCAACCCAACTTTTACAGATATACTGAAGCTGATGAAACACTGATTAAAATACAAAGACATCAGTTGCCTACAGAGGATTGGTGGCAGGCAATGCTGGAAATTCTACCCAGGTAATTTGATTTCTGTTCTTTTTGGTCAGCTACAGGTCAACAAATTTAAGTACCTGGGCCACCTGTCAAAGAATTATACAGCAGAAAGAGGAATTCATATTGAGACTGCAGCTCATTAAAGACAAGACCGAGCACCGAGGACAGCAAAACAGCAAAACAACAAACATAGGAACACAGAGTAAAGACGCAGCTCCAGCCGTCTCACTCAGTCTAAAAAGTCAAAAATCTCTGACAGACTAAACCGCCAGCACACCAACATTTACTGTGCCATTTATTTCTCTCATTTACTTCTTCTGAAAAGTTGGTAATGAAAGTTATTGCATGAAGACTTATCTACAAGATATTTTGTATCTCATTTTTGTATAAATACTTCCCCATAAGATGCATTTGGGGTTGGTGATTTTCTCTCTGGACTGTGCTGTAAATTCTGAGACTGTTTTAATACAAAAGCTGTTGAAGTTCACTATTGCTGACTGTCTGGATGTGGATTTGATGTTCTGGGACTTGCTACAGAATTCCTGTGTCATTCTATGGATCAATAAGTTATTCTAAACTGTGTTTTATGTTTTCTGTGTTTGTAAATTTCATATATGTTCCATAATCTTGGTAACAGAGAAGAAGAATAGCCCAGGATCTGTCTAGATGCACCCTGTGTTCAATCTCTGCTATTAATTATGTTTTCTTTAGAATTAGTCATAAATATGAATTCTTAACTGCTCATGTTTGCACTGATTCTTTCACTTTGAATATTACCTAGGATATCGTTATTGCTCCTTGATAATATTCATGCACTTTCTCTCTGCCAGCATAATGAAAGATTCTTGATTGCCTTTCATTCCCTGACTTCATTCCATCAATTTCAAATTTGAAAATTGTTCCAAAACTGCCTATCTTGCTCTGTAGCATTACCATTTACCCAGGAAACACTTTCAGCAATACACCATCATTGACTCCATTGCCCAATAGTATAGACTGTTTTGGACTTGCATCCCAACTCTGCCTGAAATCACCATCCAACAAACTTAAAACAAAACCCTATACATCATAACTAGCCTAAAATATTCCAAAACAAAGCTAAATTACAAAGAGAGAGCCCTCTCTGGGTGCAGATTGGCTAGAATCTGTAGCTAAAAGACAAGTTAGTGGTTACCTCGACCGTATTCCCTTCAGGAGGCAGGGAACAACCTGAGTGATAACATCATTGGCGACTCCACTAGGGATCTCTGAATGACTATTTGTAACTGCTGTCTATTTTCTAAAGCTACAGATGGAGCCTGAACTTAGCCAGATAGCCTTTGAAACTGTCTTTGCTCTGCATTTACAAGAGTAAATAAAAGCTGCTTCAGTCAATCTCCAGTATAGTTTTAGGATTTAAACAACTGTTCCAAAGATTTGATCAGTTTCCTTATTTTTAGCATATTCAGAGGAAAGCCCAAAGCCTCCTACATTTCAAAGAAACTCTTGTAGAATATTGTGAAAAATTGTGATCTTAAAACATTCCCAGAAAATACCAAAAAACAAATTTAGAAGCTAACTCCAAAGAAGAAAACTTGTTACACCAGGTCAAACCCTGACCCAGATCCACCAGCTATTTTTGAAAATCCCAATCTAATTTCTAAGACCCTTAGGAAACAAGAAAAACAAGAAAAATCTGCTGATTTGGACCTTGACATACTTCAACAAAATTCTGCAAAATCTGAGTTTACACCTGGGAGAGCACCAGTCCTTTCTACAACCTCTCCTAGTTCCTCATCTACACCTCAAAGTATCCTTTCCACTCCCCCATCCACTGCACATATTTCCACTGCTGCCCCTACCGTTCCACCTCTCTTATTTCTTCATGTTGCCCCATTTATCCCTGTAAATATGACAAACCGTTATGCTCCTCTTCAGTTGCCTGGAAATCTAGGGGCTATGTCTCAGGATTATCAGAGCAAAATCACATACTTTGATGGCACTGGATCCTATACAGCCCAGCAACACACTAAGAATATGCAAGATTATTTAGAGAATAGTAGAGTTTAGGCTTCTGTGATCCATATCAAGTTTACAAAAGATTCTTCGGCAAAGATCACATGAAACATCATTTGTCGACGCGTTTCGAACCAACCAGTGTGGTTCATCATCAGGACAAGTTGAAGAAACATATCCAGCTTAGCAAGTTAAATAGACAGAGCAGAGCCTCCACCGGCTAAAGAGACCAATAGCTACTTTTGACTAGGTACCGGGGTCAAAACCCTTTTTAATAATTAAAGGGAAAAAATTACCCTAGGGGAACCAATAAAAATAATTTTATGATAATAGTTAGTTAAAAATATTAATAAATAATTAAAATATTAAGTAAAAATTAATTCATGATACTAGTTAGTTAAAATAAATAATTAAAAATTATATTTTAAGGAAAAGAATTTTCCTAGGGGGACCAATCCCTTAAACTAAATTAAATAAAAATAATTTAAAGATAATAGGAAAATTATTTTTATTTAATTTAGTTTAAGGGATTGGTCCCCCTAGGAAAATTCTTTTCCTTAAAATATAATTTTTAATTATTTATTTTAACTAACTAGTATCATGAATTAATTTTTACTTAATATTTTTAACTAACTATTATCATAAAATTATTTTTATTGGTTCCCCTAGGGTAATTTTTTCCCTTTAATTATTAAAAAGGGTTTTGACCCCGGTACCTAGTCAAAAGTAGTTGTTGGTCTCTTTAGCCAGTGGAGGCTCTGCTCTGTCTATTTAACTTGCTAAGCTGGATCTGTTTCTTCAACCTGCCCTGACGATGAAACACACTGGTTGGTTCGAAACGCGTCGACAAATGATGTTTCATGTGATCTTCGCCGAAGAATCTTTTGTAAATTATTTTGAGAATTATGAAATTGATGATGATGATGTGAGAATGAAAATCTTTGTCCAAAGTCTAACTGGTGATGTAAGGATTTGGTTTAGAGCACCTTCTGCAAATTCTATAGCTGATTCAGAAGCTCTGTATCAATCCTTTTTAAATAGATGGGAAAAGAAGAAAGACCATTTACACATTTTAACAGAATATGGAAATTTGAAAAGAGGCCCACAAGAAACTGTCCAAGACTATTGTGCTAGGTTCAACAATGTTTATAACGCTATTCCTCAAAACCTTAGACCTCCACCTGATTTAGCTTTGATCAAATTCCCTGATGGATTTGATTCTGACATGGCATACCAATTGAGGGAAAGAGCCCCTCCAAGTTTAGCAGACATGCAGAATATAGCAATTAGTGTGGAGGCAAACCTGATTGCTAAACAAAATCGTGCAAGAGCTGAAAGGAGAAAAATTTTCGAAGAAGAGCCTTCAACATTTGAACAAAAACTGGATGCAATCATCAAAGGTATGGACAGACTTGGAGATAGGGTGGAAACTATTGAAAGGAAATCATCATGGGAAGGTCAACCAAGTAACATTGCAAGAAACCCAAACTTTAGAAAAAATCAAAATCCAAAGGTTGGGAGGACTGGCCCAGACCAGAACATCAGACCTCCATTCCAAGAGAACTATGCAGAAGCCTCAACATCTAGTGAACCAACAGAGGACACCCAAATCAATTTAATGGGATTAAATAGTGAGCAACAAATTTTTCTAACCCAAGATGATCAAGAAGCTCATAATTTCAATCAATTTCAAACGAAATCCAGAGAGTCATTTGATTTTAGGGAAGGCTATGATACAGCGGTCTATGAGGTTCATAAACAATACAAATTAAGAAGCAGAACCATAGATGTGCCTGAACCTACCAAGTTGAAGGATACCAAGCAGCCAAAGAAAACAAAGGATAAAGCTGTCCTGATAGAACCCTCTACTAAAACAGACTTCGACTCAAAGGAAGTCACTGTGGAAGACATATCAGACTTACAGCCTTCAAAAAACCAATCATCTACATCCCAACCCTCTAAAGAAAATCTAAACTATCCCCCCGAAAATAATTTCAAAACAGATTTACCTCAAAACAACACTCCTGATGAAGAGAAAATCATTGAAAAATCAGCTGAAAAGGAAAAGTCTGCTGTCCATAATACAAAAGTTCAGATAGAGAAACCTTTTAACTTAGAAACAGAAATAGGCAAGCTGAAAATAGTTATTCCTCTCTCTGAATTGGCTAAACATGAAGTATACAGACAGCAAATCAATCGGTCACTTCAAATACCAGAGAATAGGGATGCAGTCAATGTTTTAGATGACCAACCAGAACTAATTTTTGGTCCTGAGGTTAATGGTAAAACAGTAGATGGAGGGGTTCCTCCATTCTATGTAAGCTTAAACATTCATGACAAGGTGCTGCATAATGCTATGTTTGATTCGGGAGTTTCCCATAACCTAATGCCTAAATCTGTGATGGAGAGATTAGACCTACATATTACAAGGCCATAAAAAGACTTGTTCTCATTTGATTCTAGCCAGGTTAGGTGTCTGGGATTAATTAAAGACCTTTGTGTATCTTTGGTCCAATATCCAGCGAAAATAATCTTGATGGATGTGGTGGTAGCTGATATTCCACCTAAGTATGGTATGCTTTTGTCCAGATCTTGGGGTGCAAAACTCCAAGGGTCTCTGCAACTAGACATGTCCTATGCCACTATTTCAGTCTTTGGACAACCAAAGAGATTATACCGGGAAACATTAATGAAATATGTGGTTAGCAGTCAAGAAAAACCCCAAAACTTCCCCATCTATTCTATGCATTCCGATATGGATTCATTCATTTTATATAATGCTGAGATGTGTCCCAAAATTGATGTCAAACTCCTAGAAACAACACAAACAAAAAGCATGAATGAACAATCTTGTGCCCAAGATCAAAAAATTGTTGATGTGATTAATGCAATAAAGAAGAATGACATATCATGTGAGTTACAAGAGCCAAATCTGCCCATTAAACAAGCTTCCAAAGCTCTTAAGGCTAGTCATAACCAAGAAATCTTATGGTACTTAGAGTTCGATGGATCGGTAAACAAATTAGGAGTAGGGGCAGGGGTTTGGACACACAACATGCAAAATAACCATGCTGAAGGTCATGCATATAGGTTAAATTTCAGATGCACAAACAATATGGCCGAGTATGAAGCCCTTTTGTTAGGGCTCAAGCTCATTAAACGTCTAGGTGCAACCAAGGTTTCAATTCTAGGGGATTCAGATTTGATTATACAGTAGATGAAGGGAAACTTTGTTACAAATGATCTTAGGTTGAGGGCTTACAGAGGGGTAGCCATTGAAATACTTAACACCTTCTCAGAATCTCAACTCACCAAAATTCCTAGAAAGCACAATTTACATGCACATAGCTTGGAAACTTTTGCCAGCACCTGCAAGCTACCATTTGAACCAAACCACCATTTCACTGCTGAAATCAAACACAGACCTGCTGTCCCAGATAATGTCAAAAATTGGTGAGTCTTTGAGAATGACACACAGATAAATAACTTTCTGACTTTGAAGGAGGAATTCTCAGGTATAAACATTGACACAAGCACCATTGATGAACAACAACAAATAGACAAGAGTGGGCAAAGCATATGAGCCGAAACAGCAAACCTGATTTTGCATCCAACAATTTTTTATGACAAGAATTTACAAGAGCTGTAGCGAACAGACCTTGTTGAAATAGCTGAGGCAGAATCTGAAGTAATTGAAATAAAGGATAATTTTCTGCCCACGGGTTTAACTCCTTTAGAGGACATATTTGATTCAAATGATATTCCTAAAAAGCCAAAGATGCAACCCCTCAATGCAGAAATTGAGGACTGCAACATTGGAACCACAGAAAATCCCAAAATGGTAAAATTGTCAAAATAATTACCTTCTGATCAAAAGCTAAAATACATTGAGCTGTTCAAAGAGTTCCAAGATGTCGTTGCCTGGAGTTATGAGGAACTCAAGTCCTATGATACTTCGGTCATCCAACATACTATACCCTTGAAAGAGAATAAAAAACATTTTAAACGAAAGCTTAGAAGGGTGAATCCCATCCTCCTTCCCTTGATTGAAAAGGAAGTTAAACGAATGTATGAAGCTGGAATCATTGCACCTATCAGGTTCTCAGAATGGATTTCAAATCTAGTGCCTACTAGGAAGAAAATGGGAGAGATAAGACTGTGTGTTGACTTAAGAAATTTGAACAAAGTCTCTCTCAAAGACCACTACCCCTACCAAAAATGGATCATATCCTACAAAGGGTAGTGGGAGCTTCTAGGATCTCATTGCTAGATGGATTCTCAGGATTTAATCAGATTTTAGTCCACCCGGATGATCAAGACAAAACTGCCTTTACAACACCTTGGGGAACCTTCAAATATGTCAAAATGCCTTTTGGACTCAAAAATGCAGGGGCCACTTTTCAAAGAGCAATGGACATAGCCTTTGCCAAAGAGATCCATGATTTCTTAGTCATATACCTTGATGACCTCACTGCTTTTTCAAAATCAGACCAAGAACATTTAGAACATTTGAGGCAAGTGTTCCTAATTTGCAGAAAATATGGCATATCATTGAACCCAGAGAAATCACTGTTTGGCCTAAAAGAAGGAAAACTTCTGGGTCACATAATCTCAAAAGATGGCATCAGAATTGACCCGGACAAAATTCAAGCTATCCTCCAAGTGCCTCATCCAAGAAACCTCAAAGAACTCCAAGCTTTTTTAGGGAAGATTAATTTCCTAAGGAGGTTCATTCCCAATTTGGCTGAGCTAATAATACTGTTGAACAACATGCTAAAGAAAGATTCCAAAGTCAAATGGACAATGGAATCTAAACAAGCCTTTGAGTACATCAAAACAACCCTAACAAAAACACCAGCCCTCACAAGTCCCAAGTTTGATAGAGATTTCATCATTTTTTCCTTTGCATCTGAGCATGATGTCCTATTACAAAAAGATAATGAAGGGTGTGAGAAGCACATTTCTTTCTTCAGCAAAGCCCTTAGATATGCTCCCTTAAAATATCAGATCATGGAAAAGCAAGCTTATGCCCTTGTAAAAGCCATCAAGGATTTCAGAGTTTATATCTTGTACTCACATGTGATAGCCTATGTTCCAAATGCTGTGGTTAAGGATATTTTAACTCAAGAAGGAATTGAAGGTAAAAGGGGCAAATGGATAGCCAATATCTTAGAATATGACATTGAAATCAAGCCTACAAAACTGATAAAAGGACAAGGGCTAGCCAAACTGATGACTGAAACTAATTTCCAAGCCCTTGACATCAATGAACTAGATAACGAACAGGAGATGGCGACTCCACAGATCAATCAAGCCTTTTTACAATCACCTTGGTATGCTGACATATGTTTTGTATTGTTAAACCTGCAAGCTCCTCCAAGGTTATCCAGGACTAAAAAGAGATTCTTGAAAATGAAAGCCTCAAAGTTTTGTATTATAGATAATGTGTTGTTTTGGAAAAATCATGAAGGTATTTTGCTTAATTGCCTAACATTAAATGAAACTGACAAAGTACTTAAGGAATTTCATGCAGGGGACTGTGGTGGGCACTTGTATTGGAAATCAACAGCTGATAAAATCCTAAGGGCTGGATTTTATTGGCCCTCCCTGTTTGCTGATGTGAAAAAATTTGTAATGTCTTGCCACAAATGCCAGATCTTTGAAGGCAAGAGAAAGTTGTTACCTTTGCCCCTCAAACCTATTTCAACTGAAAGACCGTTTCAACAATGGGGTTTAGACTTCATTGGGGAAATTCACCCTTCCTCCTCTGGCCAACACAAGTGGATTCTGACTGCCACAGACTACTTTACCAAGTGGATAGAAGCTGCCCCTTGCAGACAAGCCAATGACTCAATCATTATGCAATTCTTGGAATCCAATATCCTTTCTAGATTTGGTTGTCCAGAAAAAATCATTACTGACAATGTTGCTGCCTTTAAATCCAAAAGAATGATCAAATTTTTCCACAAGTACCACATTACCTTGGGCCATTCCATAGCCTATTACCCTCAAGGTAATGGCCTAGTTGAGTCATCCAACAAAAGTCTCATCAACATCATCAAAAAGGTCTTGGAGGAGAATAAAAAGAATTGGCATAAGAAGCTTGTAAATGCACTATGGGCAGACAGATTGACCACCAAAAGATCCATTGGAACAAGCCCATATGAATTGGTTTATGGGATGGAGGCAAGATTCCCTTCTTCTTTGGGAATACCAGTAATAAAGTTGCTGCAAGAAATACAAGCAGAACCTAATGATATTCAGAGAAGGATCAATCAAACTATTCACTTGCAGCAGACTAGAGAGGAAGTATATTAGAGAACTCAGATTATACAAGATAAACTCAAGAAGATCTTTGACAAAAGAAAAAAAGTTGAAGATTTCTTCATAGGAAACAAAGTGCTGAGATGGGACTCTAGGAGGGAAGAAAAAGGGAAACATGGAAAATTTGATTGTCTTTGGAAAGGACCATTTGTTATTCAGGCTGTACAAGGTAACAACACCTATTTTTTGAAGAGTCTGGATAGCACAGATGCTGAGGAGGGTCCAGTCAATGGGCGAATGCTCAAGCATTATTTTGATTCTCTATGATCAACATAACACAACTGTATATTGTACATAAATAGTTGTCTTTCCAGTAGTTTCATTTATAGCAATTAGACAAGGAACAAGATGCAGCAGATTTTGAGGAAAAAGTCAAGGAATTACACCATTTTTGGTGTATATTTTGAATTTACCACAAGAGATCAAGAAGAAGACTTGGGAACTATAAAGATGATGATAAGCACTCAGAGAAACTAGCAAAGACAGAGCTGTAATTTTGCACAAATAAGCTCATGAGGAGTGCACACATGCTACAAAGGTTCAAATCATTGGTTTCCAGGAGAAGGAAGTTTTGAATTACAACAAGCAACTAAGAATTAGGCCATCTGACCTGCTGTTCTTGGCTTTTCACCAGGAAAATCCATCCCCAAGTGGAGCCACTGTTAGGTTCCTATACCAATAGGTTTCATTTTTCATGATTGACTATGGAAGTGCCAAATATGATCATCCTTTCCAGGTTGCAAAGGTTCCATATTTTGTATATAGATAAAGAAAATTAAAAAATGTAAAGAGGGTATGCCCTAAAAGAAAAATCAAAGGGCAAGAAGAATGAATTGGTCTACAAAAGAAAAAGAAAATGAACCCCAAAGGAAGACCAGGAAAGTGGTCAGTCAAAATGCCACTGCTATCTTATTTGCAAGTTCACAATATGCAAATAATGTTGCTTATCACACTTGATGTATGGCCCAATAGTTCAATTTGGACCACTCCATATTTAAATTTGCTGTTGTAGAATAGAGAATGAATATCTGTCCAAACAGTTCAAGCTTGGCAGATGAGTAGATAGGTGGAGAAATTAAGGAGCCCAACTGCTCAATCTAGGCCTTGGAAGAGATAAGGGTAGCTTTAGATAGGAGGGCAGTCAAAAGAAAAGAGGAACTTCAGGGTTTGCTAGTTCAAGTGCACCCAATCCAAAGGAAGAAAAAATGCTAGGTGTATTAGGCTGGGTAAGCAGTTTGAGGTTGCAGAAGCAAGGTTATGATCACTTTTTGTCTTGTCGAGAAAGACTCATCTCATCAGTGACACAAGTACCAAGGCAGTTGTTGGACTGCAGAACAATGGAAGCATGACTAACTCCCCCTTTCATTCCCCCAGAAATCACTTACTGACATCCCCTCAAGGACCTTGGGATCTACCCATTAGTCCTATTTCACTTCATTTTATGAGAAATGCTAAGCTAAACTCTGAGTTTACTTAGTGAAAAGAAGCCACATTTCTTGTGTAAAAATCATTATTCCATACTCCTTTCATTTTCTTATGCCTAAGTTTTCACTCTATAAACTTAGCATTTGTTCATGCAGTTTCATCCCATAAAGTCATATTAACATTTAACTTTATTATTTAGCTCCCTCAATCATTTTTCCCACCCCTATTTTTACAAAAACTATATAAAAACCCAAAAATCTAAATATCCCTACCCATTGGCAATTATAGCCATACAATACAGTTTTCGGGGAATATTAAGTCCATTTGGGACCTTAGTATTAACCCTTCTGCGTATAAACCTTGGGGTTATCCAACTCCTGGTTAGATAAATAACCCTGCTAACCCACCCACCTAAAACCATGTAAATAACCCCGCGCGCATGTATATAATGGGATTAGTTTGACATATGGTTGAACTAATAACCACACCCGCCTCAACAAAACGCATAACCCAAAGTTTTAAACCCTGGCACATTATTAAAACATTTAAATATTGCGTGGGCCCCCCTCGTTTTCAAGTCTCGCAGCTTCAAACACCCGTCCACCATCCGATCCCGCGCCGTAGATCTGACGGTTGGCGGCGATATCGGAGCCCCTTATCCGCCGAAGGTTAGCGTCTGGGGGATGGGCGGTATTCCTACCGTACCCCCGCCACGCGTCAATCTCCCGGCGTGATTGGAGCGCCCTCCTGCAAAACCACCCTGGGCCAAAGGCGGTGCGGGGAAAACCGCTTACCGCCCGCCACCTGCCCCCTGACGTCATGCCCACGTCACCGATGATGTCGCGTCCACGTTGGCCCCCCACTCCTCTGCAGTACTGCCACATCATCCGCTGACATCACTGCCCTGCCACCATGTCATGCGCCACGTCACCATACACGTCAGCTGCCACATCACCCTCCGTACCCGCTACGCGCCAAAACTACGTCATGATGACGTCATCCCCATAAAGTGCCAAGAAGCGCTAAAATGTCCAAATCTTGTTAAAAGTCGTGAAAATAACAGTTTTTGTCTATTGTTGTTTATGTGCCAGTGGAGACGTTTGCATGCGATTTTACGATCAATCAGCCACCAAACGTGCATAGTCCATCACCCAGCGAATTTGGCTCCGTAGTTCAACCCCGCAGCTCGAGTTGTACCTGCTAATTGCCCTCTACGCCACCAAAAACAGGTATTTACCCATTGCTTGCCCGAAAACGGCGTTTTCTCTGAAATTCTCTGTTAAAATCTCCTAAAGATCTATAATTCAAATCCAAAAGTGCTCCTTCCTATCATTCACCACCTTGTATACACTGTGTGAGCTATTGATTCAAAGCAAACCGGCGAGCGGTGCCCTCCTCTGCAAATAGGCCCTTAAACCATATTTTGAGCCCTTTTCCGCCAGGAGAGCCTCCAAACTGCCCATGCATTGAGATAATTTATCAAAAAATCCTCTGCAAAGACCACCATTTCCTCTGCATTCTGCTCACATAGCTTGCAATCCAACAAATTCATTTAAAGACCCTGCCACACCTTGCAACACTTGTTTTTGGACCATAAATTTTACACAGTGAGGTCAGTTCAAGATAAGCTCATTCTACAGCTCCCTGGCAAAGCCTCAGAGGCAGTTTTCACCATTCAGTTGTTGCACAAATCCTAATTTCAAATACAAACACAGAGAATTTGAAGATGGCCACTCCAGTAGCCTTGAACATCACTCCTCTCAATGCACCTCACAAGGAACTTGAAGCATTACCTTTGGCTGATAGGGACCACTTAATTCAAGACTTGGTTGGTGACAGAAACCACCTGCAGACCTTCTGTCAGCTGAGGAATAGTTACCTGAACAACAATGACATTTATGGCATTTGGGAATCAAACTTGCCCATCTACTTCCTCCCTTCTATCAATGTTTTCCCTAAAATAATTCGCCTCTGCTGTGAAAACTATGACCTAACACAAAGGGCAGTCAAGTCTCCATCTGGGAGCACCCTCTTCCATATAACTCTTGACTCAATCAACCAAATGCTAAACTTCAAGCAAACTCAGCTTCTGGTCCCTTTTTCTATGAAATTCCTGCTTGATGAAGGTCCCAAACTCTCCAGCTCAGAGATAGCCCGAATTGCTAAAGTATTCATGAGAGCAGACCGCTAGCCTACAGGGCCACCTCCTTTTCTCTATGTGCATTTCAATGAAGTGGGAAAATTACTAGTAGATATGATATCTTATGTGCTGGGTTTCAAAACAAGTGAACATATTGATCATACTATATTGGTCTTGTTGTCTGCATTTACCCCAGGACAACCCCTTGCTATCAAATACAACTATGCCAAATTTATTGCTAATAAGATACATGACCAACTATTGAAGCTGGATAGGGAGGGAGTCTTCAAATACTCATCTTATATCTATCATCTGTTCATGTATTATCAACCAGACTGTTTTCAATGCCCCATCAAAAGATTGGACTCTAAAGGAGAAAAGAGGTCTGTTATTTTTTGGACCTCAGTCTTTCATGAAGTCCGCAGCTCTCCCTACTCTTACTGTGAGTTCATTGACCTGTTTGTCTATCCAGTCTCTTGTCTCCTGATGAGAACCCCTCCTGCTAGGCTATCCTATGACATGTAGAAAATATTGCAGCTTTCAAAGAACTACAAAATAGGTGACTGGTACTTTTACCAGAATCACACCATCATTAGGATATATGGCAGTGAGCTCTGTCCCTACAGGCTACCAAGATATGTGCCAATGAGACTGTTTGCCTTGGAGTATTACAGGCAACTCATCAATTCAGATTTAACTCATTTTCATAGTGCCAAGAAAAAGGCTCGCTTGAAATTCAAAGACCAACTAGGCCCCTTTGTCATGAACAAAAAAGAAGGGTGGCAAGATGCTGACCAAATATTGGGGGAGAAACTCAAGTTAAAGAGGAGTTTTTGGTGGGTCCCTTATGACCCAGATGGCTTTATCAATGCCAGAAAAATAAAATATAGGCTCTCAGCCTATGAACATTGTAAAATCCCACAGATTGAACAATTTGCTAATCAAGATGAGTGGGTGCAAGGTACACTAGTTGAAGAATTCACCCAAGAAGAAATAATGGAGCAAAATGTAAAAGATTTGGAAAAGACTCTTGACTTGGATTCTTTTGAGCAGGTGACATTCAAACTGCCACAACAAGTCAGAGAAGGCACATCAACTGCTGCAGCTCCACAAGCTGCCCAAGAAAGGTCTACACCAGCAACAGGTACAGCAAAAGGCAAGGAGGTAATGGATGCAGAGCAAGAAACAGTGACAGAACAACCTACTACCTCAAAGGAGCAGAGTCAAGGGCAAGCCCCTCCACTGCAGACAGAGGCACTACAGGTGCCAGCTTTACAGACTCCTCTTAATGAGGAAAGAGGCAAGAAGTGGGATAGGGAAGAAACTACACCTGCTAGTGTGTCAACACAGCAACCAGAAGCCAAAAGACAGAGAGTTGATCCTCAAGTTGAGGAAGAAATTAGTGAAGAAGTCATAGAGAGTCCGAGGAGAGAGAGGGAAACTAGCCAGCAAACACCTACTAGCTCATTCCAGCAAGAGCAAGAGAGGCAACATGGTATGGAGGTGTCCTCCTCAAGACAGCAAAGCAAGCAACCACCTGGTATTAAAGGAACCTTCATGGAAATCAAGGCCCAGAATGAGTTGTTAAGAGTACAACTGTATGATCAATTCCTCAAGACAACACCCTCCAAACAGCAGAGATTAATGGCAGCTTATGACTTTAAGGAGGAGAAAATGATTCTAAGTCATTTCAAGCCTAAGATACCACAGCCACAGACAGCTGCAGATTACATAAAGACAAACTTGGAGGTCCTCGCCAAGGACATACACCCCATGGACCAAATTGAGCTACACAAGCAAACAGGTGAAATGGTTTATGCTACTCTAGCAGACAAGGCAATGCTGGCCCATCAACTGAAGGAATCATTGAAAAATACAAACACTCAATTGGATTTGGAGAGAATGTCTTCCTCGGCCAAAGATAACAGAATAAAGACATTGGAGGAAATCATTGTGGAACTAGGGCATGATCCCAAGAAGGATGCCAAAGGCATCCAGGCCCTCATAAAGAAAAAAGAAGAAGATTTTGCTGCACTAAGAAAGAAATTGAGGCTACCTGCAACCATGCACCCTCAAACAGCAGAACTTGTACAAGAGAAGGAAGGTGAAGATACGATGGATCTGCTAATGAAGATGAACCAAAGGATAATTCAAGTGGAGCAAGAATTGGAGAAAACATTGCAAGGCAAGCAGGGAGAGTCGACCTCCTAGCCACCTGAAGCAGCTCCAACAGTTGCCACTGTTCCTCCTACACAAGCAACAACAATTCCTAGCATGATTGTAGCATCAGCAACAACTACATCAACTACAACACCAGAATCTAGCATGAGTATGGAAGAAATGATGAAAGCAGTCAAAGAGCTAGAAGTTCAGGTGACAGAGGTGAAAGAGGCCAAAGAAAAGTTGGCCAAGCTAGAGGCAAGCTATGACAAGTCCAAGATGACAGTGGCTGAGAAACAAAGGGAAATAAAAGCCTTGGACAACAAAATAAAAGCCTTAGAGAAGGAGCTTACTCTAGATAAAACTCTAGCTGAAATCAAGAAAATTTTGTGGGCCAAAATTGGCCAGTCAATCACTGACCAATGGAAATCAATTCAGACCATACATGAACAAATAGAATTGATAGGCT
The DNA here is from genome assembly GCA_031772625.1 of Pinus tabuliformis. Classification (NCBI taxonomy): domain Eukaryota; kingdom Viridiplantae; phylum Streptophyta; class Pinopsida; order Pinales; family Pinaceae; genus Pinus; species Pinus tabuliformis. The sequence goes on along the minus strand of CM062804.1, from coordinate 327,344,966 downwards.
TAGCTCAATTTGAGACACAAAGGGCTAGAGCATCATTGGGAAATATGCCTGAGCAAGTCAATAGAATGATTCAGTTCCTGAAAACTCATACCAAAGAGCAGCTCGCAGCTCTGGATATCAGTAGCAGGACATATACTATTTTGACAGTGAAAAAGGTGTTGACCCTGAGAAATTTTGTGCAGACTCTAGAAAGAAAGTTCCAGGAAATGAAAGCAGAAATAAATGACTTCAAACTAAAGGTTGCAGCATTACAGAGCAGAGGGTTACCTAGCTTATTGACCAGTAGTGGGAGACTGCTAACCCGTGAACAGTATACTACCAGGATAAACAACTATGTTTCCAATCAGATTACAGCGTCCTCAAGTGCCTCAGAAGAAACAGGGCCTCCCTCTGGACAGAGTCTTTATGACAAGTTAGAAAATTTGTTCTACATTGAACATGAGATAAATCACCTGTTTGAGGTTCAACCCAACTTTTACAGATATACTGAAGCTGATGAAACAATGATTAAAATAAAAAGACATCAGCTGCCTATAGAGGATTGGTGGCAGGCAATGCTGGAAATTCTACCCAGGTAATTTGATTTCTGTTCTTTTTGGTCAGCTACAGGTCAACAAATTTAAGTACATGGGCCACCTGTCAAAGAATTATACAGCAGAAAGAGGAATTCATATTGAGACTGCAGCTCATTAAAGACAAGAGCAAGCACCGAGGACAACAAAATGGCAAAACAACAAACATAGGAACACAGAGTAAAGACGCATCCCCAGTCGTCTCACTCAGTCTAAAAAGTCAAAAATCTCTGATAGACTAAATCACTAGCACACCAACATTTACTGTGCCATTTATTTCTCTCATTTACTTCTTCTGAAAAGTTGGTAATGAAAGTTATTGCATGAAGACTTATCTACAAGATATTTTGTATCTCATTTTTGTATAAATACTTCCCCATAAGATGCATTTGGGGTTGGTGATTTTCTCTCTGGACTGCGCTGTAAATTCTGAGACTGTTTTAATACAAAAGCTGTTGAAGTTCACTGTTGCTGACCGTCTGGATGTGGATTTGATGTTCTGGGACTTGCTACAGAATTCCTGTGTCATTCTATGGATCAATAAGTTATTCTAAACTGTGTTTTATGTTTTCTGTGTTTGCAAATTTCATATATGTTCCATAATCTTGGTAACAGAGAAGAAGAATAGCCCAGGATTTGTTTAAATGCACCCTGTGTTCAATCTCTGCTATTAATTATGTTTTCTTCAGAATTAGTCATAAATATGAATTCTTAACTACTCATGTTTGCACTGATTCTTTCACTTTGAATATTACCTAGGAATTCTTTATTGCTCCTTGATAATATTCATGCACTTTCTCTCTGCCAGCATAATGAAAGATTCTTGATTGCCTTTCATTCCCTGACTTCATTCCATCAATTTCAGATTTGAAAATTGTTCCAAAACTGCCTATCTTGCTCTGTAGCATTACCATTTACCCAAGAAACACTTTCAACAGTACACCATCATTGACTCCATTGCCCAATAGTATAGACTGTTTTGGACTTGCATCCCAACTCTGCCTGAAATCACCATCCAACAAACTTAAAACAAAACCCTGTACATCATAACTAGCCTAAAATATTCCAAAACAAAGCTAAATTACAAAGAGAGAGCCCTCTCTGGTTGCAGATTGGCTAGAATCTGCAGCTAAAAGACTGGTTAGTGGTTACCTCGGCCGTATTCCCTTTAGGAGGCAGGGAACAACCTAAGTGATAACATGTAGAACAAACTATAGACATACGATGACCATCAACAAGGTAAGGAATATACAATACAAACTTCACCTATGCTCTCTTGATATCATATGTGCAAAAACAAGCACAAGCCTCATCATCATCAACATGTACATGTGGTATTATTGAAGGTACAATCCCCATAAGCAATATTCAACACAAGATATTTGAGTGCTTGAATTTTGACTCAGCTCTGCATGACATGGAAAAAGTAAAATATCTTGAACTCGTGACATAATGATATGAAAATAGGATACATGGCTTCATGATAATAACATGTGATATACATTACTCATGTGGATATATATGCAATGGACTCTTAGCCACACTATAATAAAAAATAAGTACTTTGTAATGTATTGAATGATGTAGCAATTTTTTTCAAACAACATAAAACCAACCCGCAACTCTCTAAAATACATGCATGCATAAATGACCCTTCCTCATGTGAAGGATGACTAGCTAATGTATCGTAATGAGTGAGGGTTTTAATGGAGTAATACTATTTACTCAAACCATCACCAATCTTGCCATGGAATACATAGAAACATGAATGATATAAATGTTAGACATGAAAATCATAAATCCATATCAAAATCCCACTAAGCATATGCCATTTCTCCATCAACAACTATTGATTACTACATAAATTTATGTTAGTGTGCATAGATAGAAAAATGTTCTACTGCAAACATCTTCAATTATCATGAGATAATAAAAAAATGACAATATAATTCTTCAAACCCATTAGAACTCCCCCTGAACTTATGTGCTCTCTTTGCATTCCTCAAACTGATCTTGTGGACTTAAAATGAATAGATGCATGAAATTGAAAATTTCCTTCTTTTAATTGCATGCATCTATCAATTTTGGCTTCTCTTGAAGCCATCACCTATTGATCATAAGACAAAGATCTACTCCCCCTGAGTAGATTATCTTTTGCAAAACAAGACATCCTTCCATGAAATCCTTTGAAGAGTTAGATCTTTGCAACTCATATTTTCTCCTCCATAACTTCTTTGTCTTTAGTGGTGGGCTTGCTCTTTTTGTAGGCTTGATCTTGTCATATATGCAATCTAGAGCTTTGTGCCAATATTTTCCACACTTGAAACAACGCTTATCTAACAGACTTTGTTTTCTTGCAAAAAACATGCATTCTCTAGCACGATGACCATAATGATTGCAAAAAAAACAATACCCATAAAATAAACATGGATACCTAGTGATTTGATTTGATGGACCATGAACACTTGATTGCTTCCTTATCTTCTTGAGTTGATGCATGTTGTGATTGTGATCTTCTTTTCTTTGCTTTTGCTGATAATCTCTTTGCTTCTTTTCTTTCCTTTGATGATGATGCTTCCTAGGTACTTAATTAAATTCAACGGTGGTGAACTTTTGAAAATTTATGTTATATGTTTGTCCTCCACTTTCTCCTTTTCCCTTTTTTATGTGGACTTATCCCTCTTGTAGACAAGAGAGATATCCTTAGACCTTAGAGAAATCTAGTAGAAAGCAACCAAGAACTGCTACCTTTCTCTAGACTATGATTGACTGAAACAAACAATATGATACAAGCCACTTACCATTTAAATCGAAATTCTTGATGAAGTCCTGTTCAAAGCTCTTGACCATCCACTTCTCCTCGATGCTTTAGAAGTCTTCCCATTTCTTCCCACATCTTCTCTAAGATGTCTCGAAGGAGATCTACGTAGACATAAACATGCATGAGATCAAAGCATCCAAGATATAAAATAAGAGATAAATGGAAAAATTAACCAAATCATATACCAAAATGGATCAATATACAATCAAATTCTATGTAGGTGATCAAGGAATCTTACAAATTATAACAATAGAAGTATATTTGAGAAATAATAGTTTCCTTTATATTAATAAAAATGCAGGATAGAATTACAACCTTCAAGCCTTGATGTTGCAAGTCCCCTCCCAAAATCGCCAACCCTCTCCTTGAACGAATAGCCTTCCAACCTTATTGTAACATCATAATCCTACTTCCAATAGTCCTGTCCCAATTCCCATGCCTGTGATAGGTTTATAGGCCAAGAGTGGGAAGTTTGGGATCCATTCTCCAAGGAATGAGATCCACTAATGGTGGGTTAGGGGTTACATATATAAAGGGAGTTGCTCCATGATGGGAGGGATGAGGGATGAATATGCACCCATTCGGAGCTTGTTAGTTGAGATAGATATGACTAAAAATGTTTCTAGAGTTTACTTTTTATTTTTACATTTGTTAAGTCATGTGCACGTGCCACAGTGTAAGATAGAGCACACTTATGGGTAGTTTCTAATGGACTTGTTTGCATATGTGCAGAGATTAGATAGGGAACTGCACAGGAAGCCAAAAAAATGGTTTTGAACCATGGGATCTAGTAATTTCACCTTATTTGGGATAGTTTAGATTTTAACTTTGCAGGGGAATTCTTTGGGACACATTCATGGATAGTGAAATATCCAAATCGATGGTCATTTTCTTAATGCGACAAAATGACATGTAAAAGATTGCCTGCTAAAGTGAAAAGTTAGAAGAGACATTTCATGACTGAAGTGCTTTATCATGCCAAGGTTTGGGTTAGAGACTGTAGTCAAAGACCTAAAACAATCAACCAAATGTTACAATGCAATATATATATATATATATATATATATATATATATATATATATATATATATATATATATATATATATATATATATATATATATATATATATATATATATATATGAATTGTTGAGGTAGACATTCCTATACTTAGATTATAAATGTCTCAAATTATAGTACTGAAATACATCTAAAGATCCATGTCAACAGAAGACACAGTATGGACACAACCATCAATGGATCTATGTTTACAGTCATGAATATTTAATAACTCCACCTAGCCTAGATGGATGAAACTAGATCCAAGGTCTTGTTCTCCATCTCTCAATCCATAGTATGAATTTAGCTGTGCGAGTGAATATCTTGTAGTCAAACATCATAGAAATCACTTGATTATTGTTCAATGATGTGAACCGTTAACACGTGCGAGAGAAAACACTAGTAATGATAGTGGCTCTCAAGGTATTTCCAATACAATATATGAAGTGTGAATCGATGTGTTGATGTAGTACACTCATAGAATAATTCAATCGAAGGTTAATGATGATTTATATGGTTGCACTAATAATAATAATAATAATAATAATAATAATAATAATAATAATAATAATAAGTTATAATTATGTTGATAAGGACGTCTATTTTTGAATAGGGTTTCCATAATTTTAATTTAATTATCACTAATTATTACGTGGATGGTAAGAATTGAGCCTAAGTGGAATATTCTAAAATATTATTAGTAGTATACACAAATCAAAGGTTGATATTTACCTCAAAAGTAATTGTCATATGAACAAGTTTCTATGAAGTGAGTGATGGTTTTTCAGGCATGTGGTATTGATAATTCGTGGTATTGTAACAAAGGCTATTTACAGATTAAGAATCTCCATGGTAAAGTGGGGTAAATATCCATTTCCATGTCTTTTCAAATGCATATATGTTTAAATTATATATTAATTCTTTTTATAATTAACAATAATAATATTTTGAAATAAAGGTATAATTGCTTTATTTGTTTTTTTTTTTACAATGTACTATGTATTATGAAGTAAATGTTTTGATTCTTATTATGGATTGATATGGCAACACTAGTATATATAATATCAAAGTTAATAAATATTTCTTCATGTTCTACCATTTATTATGTCAATATTCATATGTATTTTGGAATAGTTCTTATATAATTTTAATTTAACTATCAATAATTATTGGATAGATGGTAGGGATTTAACTTCAAGAGAGTATTTTAGAATATTCTTATTAGTATACACAAATCAAATACTAAGATTTATTCCTAGTTATGCCTTTTTTTCCATTTGATCAATTCAATAATTAAAAAAGTGAAATGAGTTATGGTTTTTTGGGCATATGGTATTCACCGATGGTATTGTAACAAAACATATTTTAAGAATCAGAATTTTCATAATAAAATCTTAGTTAAGAATCTTGCTATATGTGTATTTAAATGTACATATGTCTAATATATATGTTAATTATTTTTATAAATTATTATTATTATTATTATTATTATTATTATTATTATTATTATTATTAATATTTTAAATAAAATTATAAATTAATTAATTTTTATTAATTTTTGAATATATTAATTGTGAAGTAAATATTTTGATGGAATTTAAATTTGTATAGTTATATTAATTTAGTTAATTTTATGATTTTTTTTATTATTGACATTGTGATATGTATGGTTAAATAAGGCTTATATATATATATTAACATTTACTACCATTTAATTTATATTATTAACAATGTGATCGTTTGACACTAAAAGGGGCCATATGAATGTGGAGTTCTTGTGTAAGACACCAACAACATTTTGGTATGTGGCTTCAACCTTTGAACCTTAGCAGCAAGAACAATGCTCGTATTTTACCTATTTTGCACATGCATAAGCCAAAAATGAATTAAGCCACAAGATAACTTTCTTGAAATATACAGGACCATGTGTGCGATTGTTTTTCATTTGCTTGCATGTGCTTTGGCAAGAGGAAATTTATGCTTGCTCGAGCCCTTTGTTGGTGGCTTTGTGATTTGTTTTGTTTTGTTTTGGAACAACTGATCATAATGTTAATTGAGAAACGACTCCACAATGAGTGCTAGACTCAAACTGGAGACCAATTGCTGATTCTTTTTGTGCCCACTGGAGACCAATTATTGATTATTTTTGCGCCCTGAAACATATTTCTTGAGTGAAATATTTTCTCCCATAATGAGATTTCTGAGTGAAATATTTCTATTGGTTACTTATAATTGGGTGGTGTATAATTTGTTATTAATATAGTAATATAAGTGGAGTCAATTTTCATGCAGGCATATTTGGCAGTAGAAGCAAAGGGAAAAAGAGGACACATACAATAGAGCAGAGGAAGAGAGAAAAATAGAGCCTGTAGGAAGCGGAATTGAAGTTGTAGGAGACGGAGAAGAAGTTGGAGGAAGAATAGGAGCTGAGGAGGAGAGAAAGAGAAGATAGATAGAAACAGGAAGAGGAATAAAGGAAAGGCATGATGATGGAGAAAACAACGCCCATACAGGTTGATGAGTCAGAACAACTAGTAGCTTAGAAAGAGGTGAACAGATGTAGGATCGAGAGCTTGCTTAGTAGATTGAGCGACTGATTGAGGTGATAGACATGGAGTTGGAGCAAGATCCACGGAGTGAAGACACTGACCTCATGCCTAGAGAACCAGAGGTCATCTCTCAGTCTCCACCACCTCAAGTGTCAGAACCAATCCTGAGAAAGAAAGGAGAAGATGTTCTCCTTCAGGACGATCGACTCATGGATGTGTATAATCTATCATTTGACGAGTTTTAGAAGAGGATCGTAAAAGCATGGAGGAAGCACTTTCTGGATGATCACACATCACTTGTAGTCATCAAGGAAAATGTGATAGTGCCAAGCATTAGGAAGCATCTAACTTCCCTTGTCGATGCTAGTTTGGCCTATGCAAGAGAAACAAGCTCGAATTTTAAATTCCTGTTGGCCAAGAATGAACAAATGGAAAAGAACTTGCAGACTGCCAAGTAAAAGGAAGAAAAATTTCAAGAGAAGAATGTAGTTTCCATAATGGGAGAGATGAGGAAAATGATACTTGATAAACTATCAACACTTGAGAGTACCATGCAGAAGCTCTATGACAGATTTGTCACCGTGCATAAAGTAGTTGTTAGTGTGCATGGCTTACAGTAGCAGAGCAAAGAGTTTTTCCAAACTCTCAAGAATGTACATTCTGCCATCAGTCATGTACAAGAGTGGAGAATGTGGTACAAAGGGGCCCCACTTCACTTAGAAAAGAAGATGAAGCCACAGGTAAAGCTCAAGAAATAAAAGGTTTGGATGTTGATCCACAACTACGAGAAACTTGCCCCATTCATCAGCAACATACAAGCCACATATGCATGGTTTTACAATAGTTTGGATGTCATGGTGAAAACATATAGGATCCCATCAATCAATTCTCTCACCGAGGCTAGACCCAAGAACCAAATCCATATAGAGATCAATGAGTACATGGAGCAGCTAAGGCGAGAGGGCACCAGGGATGACTTGGAGCTGAGCGCACATAACATGCAGAAGTATATTGATGGTTCGATCATGGTCAAAACCATGCTGCACATCATTCAAAATGAGTTGGATATAGGTTCAAAACCATATACCCAGATGCGATGGAGGCAAGAGTCCATTATCAGAAAGACACCATCAAGCAGTTTGGGGACATCATCACACAGTAACAAACTTGGCATCAATATATGACTGAGAAGCACCAAGTGGAGGTTTTTGAGCTGGTCTTTCCCCAAACTCCAGAGTCATAGTGTTTTGTCTTGTTAGGGTGTCTCTAGCCTATTTTGTCTCATATGGGTACATGTGGAAAATGTAATATTACTTGTAAATACGTTGTAAGTGAAATTCCAAGTGCCATTAATGGAGTGCGAATGGTCATCATGTGATGTAATGAATTATATTTAAAGAGGTTGAAGAGTCATGAGGGTAGTCAAAGAGTCACAAAGGGGAATGTCAAGGGTCACCCACCCTTTGTTATAAATAGAACCTCATAACTCATAAAATAGGATTTTGGGAGCCAAGATTTGGCTAGGCTTAGGCTTAGTAACAACTTGGGAGTATTGCGACGAGTCTTGGCTTCCCCACAATGTAGAGAAAGCATAATTCTTTGGAGGAGTAGGTGTTATTCATTGTAATGTTCCACTATTGGGTTTTTTGGGTATAATAATAATAACAGAGCCAACATGCTTTCATGCATAGGTTGTTATTGTAGTTGGTTTTGGTTTCCTTAGAAATGTATGTTGTTTAACTTACGCATCTTTTTGTGTACTAATTTGTATGTAATTGTATGAATCTTGTTGAATGTGTGTTTTTGGATTAACTTATAGCTTGAATTTGTGGAATATTCTATATTTTAGCATGTGATGTCATTTCGCTCATGTGTTCCTTTCAAGCTACGTACTATTACATAATTCTAAGGGGTGCACTTCCTTTTACCCTCCATGTGTAAGAACCTTCATGCATCACACTTAACTCCCACTATTGGGACTCCTACTCCAAACGGTTTGAGGTCTAGTTGGGACTTGCTATTGGGGAGATCCCCTAAATGTTGGTAGGTCTAACATTTTCAACATTTTAGGAGCTAGAAGGAGGGCCAGATGACAGGCTAAGCCCTTGAATTCTATTTTGGATTTTTGCACATATTTCATGACTTTTGTTGTTGATTATGAAGTGTTGGAAATCATTATAGATTAGTACTTGTCAAAATATAAGTTCAATGGTGATAAAAAAACTCCCTTGTTTAGGCACAAAATTTCCTTTGCTGGATTTTGTGACAGGCATGATGTCCCCTCGGATGACACTGCCTGTGGATTGTTAACTTTCACTTTTGAAGGGTGTGAAAAGTAATGGTGTCACACATTTCCCTTAGCCTCTATACACTATTTTGATCACATGTTCCATGACTTGTATCGTGCTTTCATTATGTATGATTGTAAATAACTTAATAAAAAAAATATTATTACAAAAATCCCCTGACAAATCTCTTGAGAATTTTCACGATCTTTTTCTTCATTACTGCTATGAATTTCCTGAAGATGAAGTTGAATGGAATTTTTTGGAGGAAGTATTTCAGTCTCTTGTTCACATTTATGAGAATACACATGAGTAGGCTCTTTCGAGCCTCTCCCAACATACCTTAGTGTTAGAGCTTCAAAATCTGAGACAGACAAGGTTGATGTCCCAAGTGACCCTCTATCCCTTGCTCATCAATCAACTTTAGCTTCACAGGTTGAGGTGGGAGAAGTTGAGAATCCACTTGTTGATCTGTCACCATCTCCTCCTTCCCCACCTGCTCAATATTTCTATGCAGATTTGGCCAACAAGCTTGTTGGTTGTCATGTGGTATTATCTCCTCAACCTCCATCCTTTGGTTCCTTTGATGCTCTGAATTTTGGTGTGTTGTGTTCATCCAACTTAGATCTTGCATGTGAGGTTCATGAGGATCAAGTTTTGGATGGAGTTGGTGTTGAACAGCCAACTTGCACTATCACTTTTGATGAGTATGTATGCGAGTCTAAACAAGAATCTGTGGTGAAGGATTGCCTCCTTCTGTCAACACCTCACATGCTTTATCCATACATCTTCCATGGTTCTACCATTTCTATTCCATCTTGTGAAAATTCATTTCCAGATTTTTCTACTTTTGATCATTGATGGAACACGTGGGATGTTAGTATTTCATTTGATTATGGAGAGGAAAAATCAATCTTCCCAGATCCACCCAATCTCTCATCTTACCTTTCCAAAAACACAAAGGGTGAAATTTCCCATTTTTCATCATCCCCTCTTTATGATTCGTCAGATCATGAGGATGTCATTATTCATCATCTTGAATTTTCTGATCATGGCTATCATGATCTTTTCATTCATTCATCTGATCACGATTCTGATCCTCCCACTGTTAATCTTTCTAAGCCATTGGTCTTTGATGACACATCTTCTGAATTGGAAACTCTTTAATGTGTCGAAGCACTTCAGCTCGAGCTTCTGTTTATGTCAGGTTCTCGTAGTCTTGAGGTTAGTTCCACTTCTGATCAGAAATCTGTTGAATACTTCCGAGCTCCTCATCACTTTGTTGCTCACATTGAAGATCAATCTATTTCATAGTTTTTGCATCCTCCACCAGAATCATACGATCCCATTTATCATGTATTGGAGGAGTCGTAAGTAGCAAGAACTGTTACCAAACGAAAGTTTTCTTCTTTCTTTATGTTTTCTTGTCTTTCAAGTTCAAGGGTGTATACATGCTTGTCTTTCATGCACAATGTAACAGGACACCATCATACATCCATAGAGTGCCTTTCATGTGCTTTTTGTATTTTTTTCTGTGCATCCACTCAAGCTTCGAACATTTTGCTTTACATTGTTGTATCTTTATCACTTGGTTTTCTTGCAATATTTCTTTTCAATCGTGTTGTCGCCTACATGGTCCAACCAATGCGCAATGGCTGCATTGGAAATATAACTTCAGGTGAGCTAGCCCATGCTCTGCTTAGGTTAGGAGTAGGAGTATTGTTTTTCTTAATTCTTGTTTTTTTCTTGGTATTGCTTAATTTATTTATCTTTTTCTCGCTTCTTTCCTTTATTTGTTTACTTTTACACCCGTAGGTTAGTTTTGCATGAAACCATGTTTGGATTCTTAGTCAAGCAAGGTGAAATCCAAGAGGAACTTGTACAACTATCAACACTTGGTTATCTGTCTATTCCCTCTCTTTATGTGAATCTTGCATTTCTTCTAGTCGACGATACCCTGATGGAAAACACGTTCCTTGCAGAGAGAGTCATGGTGGAATCACGATTCTTTCACTCTTAACTAGTACCCCCTAATATAATCAGTTTTCTATATTCGGTTAACCCTTATTAACTTAGAGAAGTAGAGTAAGGAGAGGGGGAAAACCTTAACAAGTATGTCAAAAGTATATATAAATATCCATCTCTGAAGGGACAACCTATTTTTCTCTCAATAAGTTAGGATCCCTCTTATGCCTCATGAAACAAATAAGTGCCTATGGACTCTTATTTGAAAAATGAAAAATGAAATAAAAAGCGAAAAAAGAGAAATGCTTCTCGCGTAGAGAGGTGAAGCAAGTAACTCCACCGGGATACTGACCAGGCTTGCCGGAAGCGGAACAATTATTGTGTTTCTGAAGTGACTCCACTGGGGTATTATCCAGGCTTGCCGGCAGTAGCGAAACACTAGAGATGAAACTAAAACTTTGATAGTCTATTTTATTTATGCATCTATATACCCCTCATGCCCAATTGAAACAACTTAGTTTTCCTTGTCTTGGTATGTGTGTTTCTCATAAAGAGAATGGTAGGGACTAAATATTTAACTCAACCTAAGTGAAGAAGTTATGATGATCGAATAATTGATCAATACTTCCAGAATAGTTAGACTTGCTTTGCATGAGACAAGGTCCATATAGAGAGCTTTAGTTCTACCAGTGTGTCACCAATGTTGTAGCAGCTACAAAAACCCTCCAAAATTTTTCCTATGCTTTGTTTTGGAGCCTCCCTTCTAAACCACAACAACTCATACTACACTAATACAGGTACTTGTGCTTTGATTGAGCCTCATCATTTACATCTTCACTTTTGTTTTCTTACTTGGTTTACTATTTAAACAACAAGTCGATCTCTTGAATTGGTATTGATCTACTTCCATGCTTTCCTTATAGAACTATGCAATCCTTAAGAACAAATAGCCTTGTTCTCTGGAATTGCGCAGTCCAAGTTGTCAATGGGCCTTGTGCCCAGGAATTACAAAGCACTAGATGGTAGCTAGCCTTGAGCTGGGAAATTGCATAGACATGAGAGGTAGCCCAGAGCCACTCAGCCTAGAAATTGTGTAGAACCAATAGTGCTAAGAAATTGCACAATGCATGAGCCAGAGAGTTGCTTGGTTTTTCCCAGAACTATGCAATCTCTCCAAGAAATGCATGGAAGTTTTTCCCAAAAAATACAAAAGTGAAAAAGAAAAGAGCATCCCTAGAAAATATGGATCTATTATTAGTTTCCTGAAAGCGGCACATTGCTATCTTTAGAAGTTTTCGCCAAGTGTTTCTTTTTCCTTGATTTTAACCCTTCACATCATAAACCCTAAATTGAAAAAATCTATTTAATTGACTATGCCAGAGCTCAATTTCACATTCTATCTTGGAGCTTTGCCATTCCTGAGGAGATCAAGGAACCTTTGGTGCTATCGTCGTCTCTTTTCCAGGTAAGTTTTTCTTTTCTTGTATTTTGCCACTTTTTCTCTTGCTTTTTATTGCTTAGCTCATGAGAGTGTTGTTTCACTTGTTTCTATGAATGAATACTAGAATTTTGACTTGTTTTAGCTTGTACAGGTGTTGTTTTAAGTTTTAGACTACCTTTCCCAACTGTCGAATGTATTTTCCTGTTTTTGAACCAACGACCGTTGTTGTGGAGAATATCTTCACATGTTTCATTTTCCTTTAGTTCAAATGATTCTCATACTTGTTTCACATGCATGCGTCAACACTTAGTCATATATGCACTCAACATTACACACTCCCTGCGGGAAGATCTGGTCTCCCCTTCCCTGATGTCACACTTCACTACATGCACTACGTAATATGGGAGTGTAAGGCCTCTGCCTTGGCTTCTGGAATTGCACAGACACCATTCTGGATTGGTTCCAACTGCGCAATGCATACTTCTAGGATCATGTCTCCCAACTTGGGCACTGAGACTGCACAATGTGCAATCTCTCCCAGGCCATGGCCCAAACTAAACTACACATTGCGCAAATCTAGTCATCAAGCTTCCACACTAACTATGGGGAATGTGTAGTGTGTAGTTCCCATAGTAAGTCAGTCACCCCTATCTATCAAAATTGTGCAATCCCTAACATCGGATGCCCAATTTTTTCTTGATCAGTTTGTGAAGTTATATTTGCAAGAGCTAATGTTGGTTTTCCATGAGTGTCCTTTCTGTCCCATAGGTACCACACTCGTGAAGCACTTCTCTCTAGCAAGCATTGTACCATGGAAACAAAGAGAGTTACTTCAAGAGAGACCACTGAAAGTAGTACTGGGGAAGTAGTTGACCAAGCACCAGTTAACTTACCAATGTATGTGGATACTCAATTGTTGATAGAAAATGAGTCGACACTAACATGGCAGCAAGTCCAGGAGCAACAACAGAAGGAAACAATCCAATACAATATTAGGGAAAGAGGGAGTTGCTGACATAATAGAGGGAGAAAAAAGTTATAGAGTGAAAGAAGATTCAATTTAAATATAGATATCTTTGGCAACAGAAGAAAAGGGAAGTGGAGTACATAGACAATAGAGAGGAGGAAGAGAGAAAATCAGAGCTTGGAGGAAGTAGAACTGAAGTTGTAGGAGACAGAGAAGAAGTTGAAGGAAGAATAGGACCTGAGGAGGAGAGAAAGAGAAGAGAAGTAGAAACATGAAGAGGAACAAAGGCAAGGCGCGATGACTGAGGAAACAACACCCATACAGGTTAATGAGTCGGAACAACCAGTAGCTAAGGAAGAGGGCAAACAGATGCAGGATCGGGAGCTTTCTCAGCACATTAAGCAACTAATTGAAGTGACAAACATGGATTTGGAGCAGAAGCCACAAAATGAAGACACTTACCTCATTTGTAGAGCACTAGAGATCATCTCTTAGTCTCTTCCACCTCTAGTGTCATAAGCAGTCGCGAGCGATCAAGGAGAGTTTGTTCTCCTTGAGGATGATCTAGTCATGGATGTGTCGAATCTATCATTTGATGAGTTGTATAAGAGGATTGTACAAGTATGGAGGAAACACTTTCTGATTCATCACACATCGCCTGCATTCATTAAGAGAAGGGTGATAGTGCTAGACATCAAGAAGCATCTAGCTACCCTTGTTGATGCCCCTTTAGCCTATGCAAGAGCAACAAGCTCGAATGTTAAACTCCTCTTGGCTGAGAATGAACAAATGGAAAATAAATTGCATGCTACTAGGCAAGAATTAGAACAACTTCAAGAGAAGAATGTAGTTTCTGTAATGGGAGAGATGAGGAAAGAGATAGTTGATGAAGTATAAACACTTGAGAGTACCATGCGGAAGCTCTATGATAGATTTTCCACCGTGCATAAAGCATTTTTCCATGTGAATGGGTTACAAGAGTGAAGCAAAGAGTTTTTCCAAACTCTCAAGAACATACATGCTTTGATTTCACATCTACAGGATTGGACGAGGTGGTACAAAGGGGCCCTGCTTCACTTAGCAAAGAAGATGAAGCCAGAGGCAGAGCTGGAGAAAGAAAAGGTTTAGATGTTGATTTAGAACTACGAGCAACTCACCTTACTCATTAGCAGCATACAAGCATCATATGCATGGTTGTACAACAATTTGGATGTCATGGTGAGAATGCACAGGATCCCATCAATCGGTTCCCTCACCAAGGCAAGATCTAAGAACCAAGTTCGGCTAGAGATCGATGGGTACATGGAGAAGCTAAGGCAAGCAGCCATGAGGGATGACTTGGAGCTGAGGTCACATAACATGTAGAAGTACATTGGTGGTCCGGCCATGGTCAACACCATGTTGTACATGCTTCAGAACAAGTTGGATACAGGTTCCAAGACCATATAACCAGATGCGATGGAGGAAAGAGTATGCTATGAGAAAGACACCATCAAGTAGTTTGGGGACATCATCACATAGTACCAAGCCTGAAATCAATTTGTGACCGAGAAGCACCAAGTGGAGGTTGCCGAGCTGGTCTTTCCCCAAACTTTCGAGTCATATTGTTTTTTCTTGTTAGGGTTTCTCTAGCCTATTTTGTCTAACATGGGTACATGTGGAAAATGTAATGTTATTTGTAAATATGTTGTACGTGAAAGTCCAAGTGTCATTAGTGGAATGTGAAAGGTCATCATGTGATGTAATGAATAATTTTTAAATAAGTTGAAGAGTCATGATGGTAGTTAAAGAGTCACAAAGGGGAATGCCAAGGGTCACCCACCCTTTGTTATAAATAGAACCTCATAACTTATAGCACAGGCTTCTAGGAGTCAAGATTTTGCTAGGCTTAGGCTTAGGAAAGGCTTGGGAGTATTGTGACAAGCCTTGGCTTCTCCACAGCATAGAGCGAGTATACTTATTTGGAGGAGAAGGTGTTCTTCAGTGTAATTTTCCATTATTGGGGCTAGTGGTTGTCAATGGTGTATGTATGGATGGAGCTTTCACTTACAATAATAATAATAGAGCCAACATGCTTTCATGCATATGTTGTTATTGTAGTTGGACTATTCTCGTTGATTTAGCAATGTATGTTGTTTAACTTACGCATTTTCTTATGAACTACTTTGTATGCAGTCGTATGAATCCTATTGAATGGGTGTTGCTGGATTAACTCATCACTTGAATTTGTAGACTATTCTTAATTTTAGCTTGTGATGTCATTCCACTCATATGTTCCTTTCAAGATGCGTACTATTACAGGCTTCTAAGGGGTGCATTTCCTTTTCCCCTCCATGTGTCAGAACCTTCATGTATCACACTTTACTCTTTGTAGGGTCACACACTTGCTCTCACTCAAAGTTATCTTACTTATCTTTGTGTGCTACCACGGTCAAGGCATTACACTACCACCCACTATTGGGATTCATAATCCAAACGATTTGAGGTCTGGTTGGGACTTCTTATTGGGAAGATCCCTTGAATTTTGGTAGGTCCAACACTGTCAGCAGTAAGTTAAGTGGTGTTAACTTTTATTAATCATAAGATATTACAATATACATCACAATACTGTATTTTGGCAGATGGTCTGAATGTTCCCCATGGGAAATCAGGTTTCTTGAACACTTGTTGACAAAATAACAAGTTAAAAATTAAAACAACATCCTAATTTGCAATCTCACAAAAGAGTTTATAGCAACATCAAATCATAATATTAAGACTAATTTCATCAAAAAACTAAAATTCAGAAGAGTTCATAGGTGTTGGATCTCTTGCACTCAATCTTGAAGGGATGATGAAGTGTCAATGTAAGTGATATGCTCTCAATTTTAGCTAGCTTTTTTTCCATCTACTCCATATAGAATCTCATGTTCCACTGCTCCCTCTTCACATATGCAAGATTGGAAAATATATTATTGTAGGTTTTAACCCCATACAAAAATTACCTTCATATGAATTCTAAAACATAGAAAATAAAAAATGCGAGAGCATAACACATAAAACACATATACATAGAGATTTTCCCTTGGATCCAAAAACCGGGACTACCAGCATGATTTTTCATTATGTTCCTTTCAATGTTACAATACATATTTATACACGCCGAAGCATCCAATACCATGGACTGAAAACCATCGCATCCAAAACCATGGAACGAAAACCATCACGTCCAAAACCATGTGCTAAAAATCATGCACAAAACCATAGGTAGGTCCGCTCAACCTAATATAGGGTCCAAAAACAAAATTTTCTGGGGCGATGCCCTAGACCCCATAGAGTGGGGTTACCTGCACCTCTCAAAATCCCTATGACTCCCTCCACTACGCAATCGATGTAATGAAGGGGGGGCTCTACCTCCCTTCTAAACCCCTAGTTAACTATGTGGGCTAGTCGTGGAAAGAATATAACACAACCCAACATTCTCCCACTTGTTGTTTTCTTTCCACAGGGGGTGATAAGAGAGCTTAGTCATTTATCCAGCCCTGTAATGCCCATTGTTTCTCTACACCAAGAGAACTTCTCAGAGCTCACAGATTTTGTCAATGCATCTACAGTATTCTTCAAAGTGTCCACCTTTACCAACAACACCTTTTTGTCTTCTATCATATCCCTCACAATGTGATATTGAACATCAATGTGCTTTGTCTTTGAATGATATGCAGGGTTCTTTGCCAAGAAAATTGCACTTTGGTTGTCACAGCCTATCCTTAGAGCTCCCTGTACTAACCCCATATTTGAACATAATCTCTACAGTGAAATTGCTTCCTTGCTTGCATGAGTGGCTGCCATGTATTCTGCCTTTGTAGTTGATAGTGCCACTACAGATTGTTTCTTACTCATCCAATTGACTACACCTCCAAATAGGTTAAACACATACCCACTTGTAGTTCTTCTCTGATCCATATCTCTAGCCCAGTCTGCATCAACAAAGCCACGAATATCCAACACTCTGTCCAATCCTGTCTTCCTCGGTAGGACAAACCATAATCACTAGTGCCACGCAAATACTTGAAAACCCGCTTCACTACTGTCTAGTGCTCCTTCCCTGGTTTTGACATAAACCTTCTCAATACTCCCACTGCATGTGCAATGTCTGGTCTAGTACAGACCATCGCATACTTCAGGCTACCAAATACACTTGCATATGGAACACGGGACATGTCCTCTTCATCTTCGTGTGTCTTGGGACACTGTTCGGACATATAAATTTACACCTATAGGAATAGGAGCCTTCACCGGTTTACTATCATGCATATTAAACCTCTACAATATTGTCTCCACATACTTCCTCTGGTTTAACCAGAGCTTCCTCTTTGTCCGATCTCTTTTAATTTCCATGCCAAAAATATAGTTTGCAGCACCAAGGTCTTTCATGTCGAATTTGGAGGGGAATGGGTCATCAAATCCTGGATAATTTCTTTGTCATTTCCAACCAGCAACATATCATACACATACAAGACCAGATAAATAACACGGTCACCAATTAATTTAAAATACACACAGTGATCTGCTTTGCTTCTGGTGAAGCCAAGTCCTCGTATAAATGTATCAAATTTCTGATACCACATCCTTGGTGACTGTTTTAACCCATACAGAGACTTTTTTAACTTGTATACTAGTTCTTTCTTACCCTTCACCACAAAGCCTTCAGGTTGCTTCATGTAGATCTCCTCTTCCAGATCCCTGTGAAGAAATGTTGTCTTCACATCCATCTATTCTACCTCAAAATCAAAAGCAGAAACAACAGATAAAAGTAATCTAATAGAAGTTATCTTGGCAATAGGAGAAAAAATATCACCAAATTCAATTCTTGGCACTTGGGAATAACCTTTTGCTACCAACCGAGCTTTGTATTTCTCCACCTTTCCTTCTACATTTGTCTTCTTCTTGAACACCCATTTGCTGCCAATGGCTTTCCTTCTAGCCAACAACTCCACTAGATCTGAAGCCTCATTTTTGTGCAAATATGCCATTTCATCAACCATGGCCTCTTTCCAGAACTTTCCATCCTCTGAATCTACTGCTTTCTTCATAGTTCTGGGATCATCATCAGTAATAGATAAAGAAAAATTTGAACAGAAAGTAGATGGAATATACCTTTCTGGCTGCCTTCTTTCTCAAAGTAATCTTCTCACACTCGAAGTTTGTGGCTTTTCATCTTCTGATTCCTCCTCTATAGTAGAGTTTGATTCTTCCTCCTTTAGCTCAAACTCTATCTTCTCATGTTCCTTTGATTGGACTTCATGTTTAGTAACATCTTTCACCTCTTTGAACACCACATCTCAATTGTACACAACCTTCCTTATTACTGGGTTCTAAAGCTTATAACCCTTTAAACCATCCTTATACCCAATAAAGATGCACTTTTCAGATTTACTATCGAACTTGGTTCGTATCTCCTTTGGAACATCTACATATGCATCACATCCAAATACCCCCAGATGTGAAAGAGAGGGTTTCTTACTAGTCCATACCTCTTGTGAAATATTATCCTTCAACACTGAAGAAGGTGATCTGTTGACCAAGTAACATGCTGTCTTCACTGCCTCTACCAAGAATTCTTGTCCTAACTCGAGACCACTGAGCATGCTTCTTGCCCTTTCCATCAACGTCTTGTTAATTCTTTCTGCACCTCCATTTTGTTGAGGTATATATGGAGTAGTCTTCTGCCATGCTATACCACACTTCTTACAAAATTCTTCAAATTTCTTACTGCAAAGCTCTCCACCGTTATCTGTCCTCAGCACCTTTATCTTCTTCTCTGTCTGGTTTTCCACTAGAGCCTTAAATTCTTTAACCCTGTCAAAGAGTTTAGATTTCTTCTTAAGGAAATATATCCATGTATTCCTTGAGAAGTCATCTATAAATGATACATAGTACATAGACTTACCCAGTGATGGAACCTTCACAGGTCCTGTTAGCTTTGTTGGCATTTGGCCCAAAAATGGATCCAAAATACTCCCAAAGTCTCCAAAGTTTTCTTAAAAACATGCAAAGGAATCCAAAAATGCTCTTGAAATCTTCAAAAGTGCTTAATATCATCCAAAGAATGAAACAAGCAAGGGAAGAGAGCCCTTGTAATGGAAAAATGCACTATCGGGAGGCTAAAACACTTCAAAATCAGTCAAAAACCCTTGTCACAGGCATAAAACCCAAGAATGCACAGCTGCCGTTAGATCTGGCCGATCAACGGTCCAGATCTAAGCGACTAATCACAATTAGCGCTATCACAGAGGAGGACTTACGGAGGGGCATATGACACCACTAATCAACGACCACCGATGATCGGATTGGCAAGTCACATCAGTGGGAACATATGCATTTTTAATATATATATATATATATAGGGCCCGAGCATGGAGCGATCAACGATTGTGATCGGCATCGCATCGATCGACAATATACCACAGGCAGGGCCTATGCACATACATATGGGCAACCCAATAACCTGGACTCGACGACATTATAGTTAGGAGTTCATTAATTTTGAAGTCCATGCCCAAGCAACTTTTAATGTATTTTGTGTATTTTTTTTATTTAATGAAATACAAATGGAGGCTTTAACAGTCAAGGCACAATAGCCGTTAGATCTGGCCGATCAACGGCCCAGATCTAAGTGGCTAATCACAATCGGTGCTATCATAGAGGAGGACTTACATAGGGGTGAAGGACACCGCCGATCAGTGATAGCCAATGATCAGATCGGTGGGTCACATCGGCGGGGAACATATGCATTGATATATATATCTAAGGCCCGGGCATGGAGCGATCAGCGATTGCGATTGCATCACATCACCGATATCGCATTGGCGCTATACAAAGGATCGAGGCCTATGCACATATATGTTTGTGATGCGATAAATGGACATGATGGTTATGTAATACAAGGTTTGATAATATTTGAAGTCTGTGCCCAAGCTGTTTCAATGTTTTGGCAATTTTTCGTTATTTTAACGAAATACAAAGGGAACGGGGGACAGTGCTAATGCGATAAATCCCAAACCCGAATGGGTTTCGGGATAAAAATATATATATTTTCAAACCCAGGGAAAGCCATTTTTCAATGAATTTCATGTTTAATGAAATACACAGGGAACAAGCCAAATGCAACTTGCAATAGCGACAAGGGCAGACCCGATGGGTTTCAGAGGTGAAATATATATATTTTCATGTCCGCAAAGGCTGATTTTTCATGTTTTTTAAGTTTTTTTTTCCATATTGCAAAATACGAAGGGAAAAAAGGGACCAAGCCATCTGTGATAGGCGATAGTGACTGAAAGGGCAGATCCAATAAATATATATGCCATGTTTAAAGACTTTTAAAGTCTGAAAGGAACAGATATTGGTGGGAGCTTATCGTATTGCAGTGTTTTCTGTGTAAAATAGAAAACACTCATTATTAAAATTTTTAAAGAGAAACAGAGGCCGAGAAGCAACATAGCATGCCCAACACAGCCACAACAACAGAGATCAGGGAGCAGACAATGCAGCTAGCCCGAAACAGAAATATCATGGGCATCTACAGCACAAAACAACCTAAATCAAATAAGAGCAGGGAGCATCAACAACACAGACAGCGCAACAAGCCATCCAAAACATCCGAATGTGTTATTCCTCTGTCAGAAGGGGAAAAACCTCCAAGCCATGCTTGCCTTCAGGGAATCAAACAGTTAAACAAGACATAGTGATCGATTAAGACCTCTCAATCCTTAGAAGGCTGAGTATCATTGTAAAAGCTATAAATAGCTGAAAGTAAGATGTAATAAGGGTTCAACTCTTGGAGATTATTCCTCCTATATTCATTCAAGCTATAATCTTAATTCTAGCAATATAGGCTTCTTTTGCCATTATATATTCAATGTCCATTCTCTTTTCTTTTCTATGCTTGCAGTTGAACAGTTTGTTCATGTTTTCTTTGTGTCTAAGGCCAGATAACTGTCATCTTACCTTTGCTTTGATATATTAGATCTGCAAGCTTCTTCGCTGCGTGTAGCTAGCCATTGATGTATGTTTATGTATGCAATCTGCTAGTTTAGTTAGTATTCTCCATCTATCAATTGAATTTATAACTTGTTGAGAATTAGTGGTTTAAAGCCTTGTATTAGTGAGAGTGTTCATGCATGCATTGTGTGAAAATAGAGCTGAAATGGTTATCTAACTTGATCCAAACCATCATTTATTCCAATAGTTCAAAGAACAATATTGAAGATTATATGTTACGAGGCATCTCTGAGCTACAACCTAGGAGAGCTTCTTGGAGTGATAACATAATTGGTGCCATTGCTAGGGAGAGGAAACAGAAGCTCAGCTTCCATTGGAAACGACATAGATCCAGCTTTGATGATAGACAAAGTCTGGGCACATTTCTGGTCGTAATCATCTATCTGGTGACTCTACTGGAGGCCGAATCTCTTGGTGACTCCACTTCATAGTCCTAGCTTAGTTTGTGAGGCATACTCAAAGAAATCCTCAAAATTCACAAGCTGACCCAGTACCTGACCCTGAAAAGATCATCAAAGAAAGAAAGGTATTGCAGAAAGGAGCATCAGGTTCAGGTAAACCTAAACAATCTCCTATATCTCTTCAAGAAAGACATATAATAGAACAAATATATGTTGAGAGTATAGCTTCTAATACTAGCAGTGAAGAAAAACTCTTAGAGATTCATAAAGCTTCTTATTCTTTAGGTTTTCCTTTTGTTGTATGCGCAAAGGAAACCCCACCTCCTATCCATCATACTCTTTTGGTCCTATCAGTCACTCCTCAGCCCTCTATCGTTCAGACTGCAAGTACTCCTTTAGCCACCACAGCTATGGCAGGTCCACAAGCACATACCAAAATGGAAAGAATCATAGCTGCTAGGTATGGACCTCTAATACTACCCACTCCTTTGAATGCCATGCCTATTGGAGAATATTAGAAGTATATGCCTAAGTTCACTAGGACTGAAGGTGTTTCAACTGAAGAACATCTTGAGTCATTCTATAGCTATGCTGATAACCTAGACATTAGTGAAGATGATGTCTGGATGAGAGTTTTTTTCCAAAGCCTAGATGGAGAGGTTAGAAAATGGTTTAGGGAACTGACCCCAACATCTATAGCAGATATTGAGGCCTTAGATGATGCATTCCTAAAGCATTGGGGGGATAAGAAGGATCTCCTCTACTACCACACTGAGTTTGGAAACTTACAGAGGGAAAATGGTGAGCTACTGTTTGATTTCAATAAGAGATTTAACTGCATGTACAACAAGATACCAACTAAAGTAAAACCGACAACTACCTCTGCTAGACTCATCTATGCCAATGCCTTTGATTTTGACTTCTATATACTATTGAGGTAGAGGCGATGTGCTTCTTTGGCTAATATGCAAGATGAAACCCTAGAAGTAGAATCAAACATCATGGCTACAGAAAAGCTCAAAGGTAATGCTGATAGAAGAAGACAGAGGGGTGAGCCTTCATCATCTTTAGATCCCAAGATTGATAAAATGGCCAAAATGATAGAGTCATTAGCCTCTGAAGTTCCCAAATTAAAGGTTGAGCAGCATTTTGGGAAAGGAAGGGTTCCTAATACCTTTGCTCCTCCAAATCCAAATCCATATAGAAGACCTAATAAGCAGTTGCAGATTTTGCAAAGAAGCAAAGAGGCCAATGACGACCAAAGGGTGAAGGTCCATTTTAAGAATGCAGTCATGGAAGAAAAGCAGTTTGAAGAAGATTATGAGATCCATTGTATGGAAGACAAAGGCAACACCACCTTTTTAACCAAATTTGCCTATGAGAAGTCATTATTCAATGGCCAGATCACCCAAGAATTGGATGGTGAAGGTTTTCTACAAACTGAAGATTAGCACCAATATAATCTGAGGTTTATGATGAATAATGTCAAGGAAACTCCTGTTCATGAAGTTGTTGTCCCTGCAAAACAACAAGCTAATAAGTAGAAGCAACCAATAATTGATCCTATCATCCTCAAAGCTCCAACCATAGAGGTAAGAGGCCTTGAAAAGTCCCCTTCTTCTTTCAGTTTTCAACCAGAAATTTAGAAGCCAAGAATACCTATGCCTCTGATTGAACCAGTGAAGAATGAGTTCTTCAAGAAATCTATCCTTGAGGCTCTTGAGCCTAAAACCATCCAAGCTTCCACTGACTATGTAAATCTGTAAGATGACTAACCAATTGTTATTCTCAGCCCAATGATTGAAAATTGTGAAGACAGCTCCCCATCATTTTATGTTTCTCTATCTATTCATGATGAAATCCTTCACAATTTCCCTCTAGACACTAGAGCCAACCATAATTCAATGCCCATGGGTGTCATGAATAAGCTTGGTCTTGACATTACCAAGCCTTATCAGTTGGCTTATACGCAGCTTAAAAAATCAGTTTGCCAGATCACAGAGGAAGAAGGCCCACAGATTTGGGACATGTTCTTTGATGGGGCTCGCTCCGAGGAAGCTGCAGGAACAGGTTAAATCCTTGTGTCCCCCACACAAGAATGCATTGATTCATATTTTATATTAACCATTTAGGTCACAAATGACACAACAGAGTATGAATCAGATGTTATTATTCAGTGGGTGTACAAAACCTTCCAAGAAAAACATCCAAGGCTGAAAGCATACAGAGAGGAGGTGAAATATAGACCATCTCTACCTGATAATATCAAATACTAGAAAGTTTTTGAAATAGAGGATCAAATCAATAGGATTTTGCAAGTCTTTGATGAGTTGGCTAATATGCACATTGACCAAGAGATAGAAACCTTTCATAGAAAGGTAAAAATGGTCAATTTTTAGTTTGGTGATTGTTTTCTCAAAAGGAATGCATCAAAGGAAGGAGGAAATGTTTTTGATGGCCCATTCAATGGGTTGTTCTTCAAACTTTATTTCAGTTAAGGCTTTCAAGCCTTGGTATTGTAAATATGTTGTTTTCAAGCTTTTATTTCATGCTAAATAGACTCCATGCCCAATTAAACACTAGGAGGAAGATTTGATCATTTTTTTTTTATAGGAAAAGCACTGATCTGTAGCTCTTGAAACCTCACAGGGAGGCTTTCATCCCCAGAAGGAGCCAGTGCTAGCTTTGTTGGCATTTGGCCCAAAAATGGATCCAAAATACTCCCAAAGTCTCCAAAGTTTGCTTAAAAACATGCAAAGGGATCCAAAAATGCTCTTGAAATCTTCAAAAGTGCTTAAGATCATCCCAAGAATGAAACAAGCAAGGGAAGAGAGCCCTTGGAAGGGAAAAAATGCACTATCAGGAGGCTAAAACACTTCAAAATCAATCAAAAACCCCTATAGCAGGCTTACAACCCAGGAATGCACAACTTCCATTAGATCCGGCCGATGGACGACCCAGATCTAGGCGGCTAATCGCAATTGGCACTATCACAGAGGAGGACTTATGGAGGGGCGCAGTACACTGCTGATCAACGATCGCCGATGATCGGATCAGCGGGTCACATCAACAGGAACATATGCATTGTTAATATATATATATATATATATATTATATATATATCTATATATATATATATATATATATATATATATATATATATATATATATATATATATACATATATATATATATATACATATATATATATAAGGTCCGAGCATGGAGCGATCAACGATTGCGATCATATCGCATCAGCAATATACCACGGGTAGGGCCTATACACATACATATGGGTGACCCAATAACCCCGACCCGACGACATTATAGTTGGGAGTTCATTAATTATGAAGTTTGCACCCAAGCAATTTTTAATGTATTTCATGTATTTTCATTATTTAACGAAATACAAACGGATACTTTAATAGTCAAGGCATAATAGCCGTTAGATCTAGCCGATCAAAGACCCAAATCTAAGTGGCTAATCGAAATTGGCATTATCACAGAGGAGGACTTATGGAGGGGCGCAGGACACCACCGATCAACAATTGTCAATGATCAGATTGGTGGGTCGCATCGGCGGGGAACATATGCATATATATACATATATATACATATATATACATATATATACATATATATATATATATATATATATATATATATATATATATATATATATATATATATATATATATATATATATATATATATATATATATATATATATAAGGCCTAGGCATGGAGCGATCAATGATTGCGATCAGATCGCATCACTGATACTGCATCGACGCTATACAAAGGACTGAGGCCTATGCACATATATGTTTTTGATGCGATAAACAAACCTAATAGTTATGTAATACAAGGTTTGATAAAATTTGAAGTCCGCGCCCAAGCTTTTTCAACGTTTTTGCAGTTTTTTGTTATTTTAATGAAATACAAAGGGAATGGGGGATAGTGATGATCTGATAAATCCCGGACCCAAAAGTGTTTCGGGATAAAAATATATATATTTTCAAATCCGTGGAAAGCCATTTTTTAATGAATTTCATGTATTTTTGTGTTTATCGAAATACACGGGGAACAAGCCAAATGCGACTTGTGATAGTGACAAGGGCAGACCCGATGGGTTTCGGAGGTGAAATATATATATTTTTAGGTCTGCAAAGGCTGATTTTTCATGCTTTTTAAGGTTTTTAACATATTCAAAATACGAAGGGAACAAAGGGACCAAGGCATCTGCAATAGGCGACAGAGATCCAAAGGGCAGACCCGATAAATATATATGCCATGTTGAAAGACTTTTAAAGTCCGAAAGGAACAAATATTGGTGGGAGTTTACAGTATTATAGTGTTTTCCATGAAAAATAGAAAACACTCATTATTAAACATTTTAAAGAGAAACAAAGGCCGAGAAGCAACACAACATGCCCAACACAGCCACAACAACGGAGATCAGGGAGGGGACAGCGCAGCTATCCAGAAACAGAAATATCATGGGCATCTACAACATGACGCAAGCCGAATCAAACAAGATCAGGGAGAATCAACAGCATAGACAGTGCAACAGGCCATCCAAAATATCTGAATGTGGTTATTCCTCTGTCAGAAGCAGAAAAACCTCCAAGCCATGCTTGCCTTCAGGGAATCAAATAGTTAAACAAGACAGAGTGATTGATTAAGACCTCTCAAGCCTTAGAATGTTAAGTATCATTGTAAAAGCTATAAATAGCTAAAAAGTAAGGTGTAATAAGGGTTCAACTCTTGGAGATTATTCCTCCTCTATTCATTCAAGCTTCTCATCTTCATTCTAGCAATATAAGCTTCTTTGCCATTATATGTTCAATGTCCATTCTCTTTGTTGTTCTATGCTTGCACTTGAATAGTTTGTTCATGTTTTCTTTGTGTCTAAGGCTAGATAACTGTCATCTTATCTCTGCTTTGATATATTAGATCTGCAATCTTCTTTGCTGCCTGTAGCTAGCCATTGATGTATGTTTATGTATGCAATCTGCTGGTATAGTCAGTATTTTGCATATATCCATTGAATTTATAACTTATTGAGCATTAGTGGCTTAAAGCCTTGTATTAGTGAGAGTGTTCATGCATGCATTGTGTGAAAACAGAGCTGAAATGGTTATCTAACTTGATCCAAACCATCATTTATTCCAATAGTTTAGAGAACAATATTGAAGATTATATGTTACCAGGCATCTCCGAACTACAACCTAGGAGAGTTTCTTGGAGTCATAACAGGTCCAAACACATCACTGTGCACAATCTCTAATATATGTCTTGCCTTCTTACCACTAGAGGGGAAACTCACTTGATTCTGTTTCCCATATACACAATTTTCACAGAAATCAAAATCCAGAGAGCTATTACTCATACCTTCTACCATACCTCTACCATGAAGTATTCAAAGGCCCTTCTCTCCAATATGTCCAAGCCTTTGATGCCACAACATGGTATTCTCTCCAGAGACCACTAGATTTTCTACTCCACTTTTAAGAATCATGGAACTGTTGCACCCACCAAAAACAGTGCTACCTTGCAGCTTGTAAAGAGTTCGAATTCAAACTCCCCACATCAATACCAGTGCCCCCCAAACCATCTTGCAAGTATCCTTTGCGAACATTGTTTTTACGCCTGCATCATCCAACTTGCTTATAGAAATAAGATTTTTGGCTAATTCAGGAATATATAGAACACCCAGAAGTGTTCTAACCCTTCCACCATGCAACTTCAACTTTACTTTTCTGCGACCAATAATTCTAGCCTTCCTGTCATCCCCCAAGAAGACATCACCACCATCATATTTCTCATACTCGTAGAACCACTCTCTATGGGGAGTGAAGTGAAAGGATGCACCTAAGTTAGTCAACCATGCCTCATGATCTACATGTGTAATTGAAGAAGCCAAGTACACATCCCCACCTTCATATGAGGTGGTTTTCGCCTCTGCAGAAGGAGCATCATCAGATCCCTTTCCTTTATCAAGAGATTTAGATTTACAATCCCTTTTGTAGTGCCCTTCCTTTCCACATTTCCAGCACACCACCTTTACAAGTTTTCCTAGAGATTTAGATCTCCCTGTAGATTTAGATCTCCCACTCGATGACTTATTTTTTTTTCTGTTCTGGGATCGTCCTCGTATAGACAAGGCATCACCATTCTGGCTCTCCATATTTTTCCGTCTCATCTCCTCCATTAGAAGGATGAGAGTATTTCATCAAACTACAAGGCATTTGTATTGCTACCTATTGCAATAACCAGACTATCCCACGAATCTGGTAGAGAACACAACAAACTGATACACTCATCTTGATCTAAAATTTTAATATCAATTGATAATAATTGACTTACCACAATATTAAATGTGTTCAGATGCTCTGTCATCGAGTCTCCATCTTTCATCCTTAGGTTATACAGCTTTTTCCATAGGAACAATTTATTCACCAGAGACATAGATTGGTACAAAGTCCCTAACTTGTCCCACAAAGCCTTAGCCGTAGCTTCACTTGATAAATTCAGCAATACTGAATCTGAGACACACAATCATATTGTGCTCTTTGCCTTTCGATCTAACTTCTCCCATTCCTCATTGAACACTCCCGTTGGTTTAGTATCTGGATCTACCGTGATCCACTAATCCTTATCCACCAATAGGTCCTCCATATTGAGTTTCTACAACTCAAAACTCTGACCATTAAATTTCTCAATCTCTATCTTTCCACTGCTCGCCATCTTCTTTCACCACCATAATCGATCTCATAGATCTCCCACTAAACAGGGTCTACCACAGGCCCGAGCGAAACCCCTCAGCAACAAATGCATCCCCTTGAATCCAAAACAACTCTGATACCAAATGTAGGTTTTAACCCCATACAGAAATTACCTGCATACGAATTCTAAAACGTAGAAAATAAACAATGCAAAAGCATAACACATAAAACACGTATACATAGAGATTTTCCCCTAGATCCCAAAACTGGGACTACCAGCTTGATTTTTCATTATGTTCCTTTCAATGTTACAATACATATTTATACATGCTGAAGCATCCAATACCATGGCCAAAAAACCATCTTGTCCAAAACCATGTGCGAAAAATCATGCACAAAACCATAGATAGGTCCGCCCAATCTAATATAGGGTCCAAAAACAAAATTTTCGAGGGCGTTGCCTTGGACCCCATAGAGTGGGGTTACCTACACCCCTCAAACCCCTTGTGACTCCCCTCACTACGCAATCGATGTAACAAAGGGGGGGCTCCACCCCCCTTCTAACCCCTAAGTTAACTATGTGGGCTAGTAGTGGATAGAATATAACACACCCCAACAATTATATTGATCTTCTTTCCTCACCATTAAGATTTTCCCATTAGTGATTTCATTTTTTAGTAGAGAAAAAGGGTTTGAAGATACTACTTCCTTTGACCCATGGTGTAGCTAGGGTCTAAGCCTACTTTCCCAAATTCTTCCAACAATTTTGAATGAGACATAAGTTTCTATTTGTGTCTAGAAATTTCTCTAGATTATGCAGTTCAATGTGGACATAAATATAGATGGTCTCATGAAAGGATTTCATGACCTATCTAGCTTATATTTGGTCCCAGTTGCACCCTTGTGGGCCTGGGCCTCCTTGTCCAACCCTTCAGTTTCACATTCGTTGGCATTGTTTGGTGACCAGCCAATTGATGTAGTCCTCAATATATCTCGAAGTTAGCTAAGAAATGAATATGACCTCACTAGAAAATCTTCATAGCTCCATGTTTATTAACAAATCGTAGGCCCAGACACAGATACAACGCCCTCTCAAACTTAGGATAATGTTCGTTGTAATTTTGTACCCAGTAATCAAGAAACACTCACCAACTCTACTTGAAACTTCTGCTAGAAATTATTGCTTATAACAACCAAGGAACCCAAGGAATTGGAACCCACCTCTAGGAAAGTAATTAGGAATAAAACCTCCAAAAACAATCCAGTATAGGTGTTGTAGAGATGGGTTACTCTAATAATAATATCTCCATGGTTCCATAATACATAACTATTCAACATAGTAGCAGATGAGGGTAGATTGTTAGAGACATAGATTCTCTTGACAACCAAGGAATAAACACCCCCCACATATATTATCCATGGAGCTATTTGACCCACATAGATAGTAAAATTGCATCTCCAAAAACTCTTCCCAGGAACAAAGAATTTAAGAGACAAAAGAAAAAGACTTGACACCTAAAAATTCCCCCTTAAGTGATAACTCCAAACATTGAGGCTACTACTAAAGTCAAATGTACCCAGACTCACCCTCTCTCCAACATGTGAAATCCCCTCCACTTTATAAATAGAAATCGATAGAACCTGGTCTACCCAAACATCATACTAATAGATATGAAACCAAACAATTAACCAAACGAAACTATTGGTAGTGAAGCTACTAGACCATACATAAGCCCATACTAGGGAATTCTACATAGTAAAATGAAAACTAAAGCTAGGTAGAGAGACTAATACCAAAATAAAAGAAAACCCATAAAACCACAAACGAAGAGAGAGATGATTCGTCACCTAGACATCAGTGTGAGAATAAGGTTGAATACCAAATATCCATCATAATTGTTCAGCTAGGCTTTGACACATCTCTAAATACCCCATACGATAATAAAAATTCCTTAACATCGAATGTGATACTAACCAGTTGTTACTCACAAAGCTCAACAAGGGTGGGTAGTAGTTGTGACCCTTGACAAAATGAGTTCCAATACCTTTGCATACCATCCACTCCATATATTCCCATAGTTAGACCAATATCCTTAACTCTTTTCATGTGGTTTCATGCACAGGGGTGGCCACTCCCTCCCCCATATTTAATGATGTTTATTCTCAATCGGCCCAAGTTGTTGGGCACAAATCCCGACTAGGTTATTAATATCATAACACACCCCCACTGAGGAATAAAGATTTATATTTAATAATATTTAAGGTTTATTTTTAATAAGGTTTAAATTTTATATTTAAAAGGGTTTAGGGTTTATTATTGATATTATAGTTTATTAAAAAAAATCATTAATAATAAGGTTTATTAATACCCCATGGAGGGTGCCCAAGAGCGTGTGTTCCCCCCACCTTGATATGATTCCATCTCAGACGAAAGGGAGTTGGGGATCATACGATACTTTCTACATTACATGCACTCATGTCACTTCGTTGATCATAGGATGAATTCAACACAAGGTTAATTGTCATTTGAATATTGTAGGCCACATACGGAGGTGTACGTGGACTCGGTAGGAGAATTCAATTAGATTGGCAGAGTTGGAGGGAAAAATTGATAATATAGACTACAATCTGACCATTCTATCTAGGATATTAGTGAACATCTCCTTCACTCTTCTCATGGAAGCAACCATCCAGTGTGGATGGCTAGAGATTCTTCCCAGTAGTTGTTATAACTCACTTGTTTTTTCTTGTAGCATTAGTAGTCTTATTTTCCTTCTCATGTTGATGTATGTCAAGGTTCGGAATAGTCATCATGTTTTTATCAGTTTATATTTACAATATGCTCTAGTTATATGAAGTATTAGAAACCTCAAGACTTTGAACTTATGTTCCTGGCCTTATTTCCCTTCAAGCAAACTAGTAGTAGAAACTTTTTAATCTATGTAATCATGATTTGATGTAATGTCAATTTCCTAACTTCAAAAAGAAAATAAATTCTTATTAATAATATATAATAATAATAAGGTTGAATGGTAAGGCTTATTAATAATATTTAATAATAATATGGTTTGATACAAAATCATACATAGCTTTACAAAAAGAGATATTATAATGTAAAAGAAATTAATCATGGATATTAATAATACATTAATTTACGTTGACATTGGCATATTGATGATGTATTGACTATACATTAATATATACGTTAACATATCTCATTTACGGTTGGTTATGGTTAACATAAACATGTTGAAATTCGTTTATCTATTAATTTTTTTTGTTAGACTAATCAAATTTTTGTTAGGGTAATCGTGAACAATTTTTTAGCTTACATCATTTTACAAAAGAAGATATTAAAATGAGGGAAAAATAATAATCATGGGCATTAATAATACATTAATACAATAAGAACACATTAATCTTTATATCAACACATTCATCTACACATTAATAATGCATTAATATACAAATTAAAACAATAACAATATATTAATTATTCACCAATATTTATATTAACACATGTTAAATATGGTTGGCTATGATTAACTTGGTCAATATTAGTCAAAATTGGATCAAATTCAACCATAGTCAACATATATGTCATGGTGAACCATAGTCACCATATGCATCATAGTCTATCTAGAGGTAAGGTTGACAAACTAAAGTCAACCATACTCAACAATAGGCAACTTCATTGAGCGTTATTGACTATGGTTTACTATGTTTGACATAATGATTAAATTTTAATGTTTATTAATAAATTTATTAATAATATTTAATATATTTATTAATAAGGTTTAAGAATAAAAAGGTTTAAAGTTTGTTAATAATATTAATATTAACATGTTATTAATGTGGTTTTTAGTAATTGTAATAGTATTGATATTAAGATTTAACAATTATTTATTATTAAGGATTAAGGTTTATTAATAATATCAATATTAAATTTTATTAATAAGGCTTATTATTAAATTTATTAATAATCTTAATAAATTTATAATATTATATTAATAACTATATATTAATATATTAGTATATTCATTAAGACATTAACCATACATTTTTCTACACATAATAACGCATTAATAATATATTAATCCATAGATTTAGATATTAAACTATATGCTAATATTAATCTATATTTTAACACATTTCAATTATTATTGAGCTGGTCAACCATAGTCAACATGGATATCATGATTAGACATAATTAATGATAGGAATTATGATCAACATGCCTATGGTCAACCATCATCACCATGGTCAACAAGGTTAGCCATAGTGAATATGGTCAACCATATTCATTTATGTTAAAAATTGACAAACATGGTTAGCAATGTTCGCCGATAGTCAACCATAGTTGACCATAGAAATTCATCTTAAGAAACTGACATCCTAGTCTGACAAATAAATATCAACATCACAATGTATCAAAATACGTCCATGTCACAATATGAAAAATAAAAAATAAATGTCATAATATGATAGACACAAAATCAATGTCACAATGTGACAAACAAATAATCAATGTCAGAATTTAACAAACCAAAAATCATTCATAATCATGCATCATTGTATGAAACAATCTCTTAAAATGTGGAAAAACCAATAATCATGGATATTGATAATATATTAATCTACACATTACCCTACACATTAATCTATACATTAGCACATTGACATTAATAATACATAAATTTACCCATTAACACATTGATAACATATTAAATATACATTAATTTATACATTAATACACGTCACCAATGATTGGCTATGGTTGGCTAAGGTTAACATGGTAAACCATAATCAACATGGGTGCCATGGTGAAGCATATTCACCATGGGCATTAACATTAATATTTTCCCCAATGTGACAAACAACAAATGACATCACAAAGTGAAAAAAGAAGAGGCAATGTTCCAATGTGACAAACAACAAATAAAGTTACAATGTGATGAACAACAAATAATGTCAGAATTCAAGAATACATGACATTGCATTGTTGTGAACAAGAAAGGATATAATTTGAAAAATAGGAACTCACATTGGAATGTGATGAACAATGAATAATGATGTAATGTGACAAAAAACAAACAAAGTTGTAATGTGATGAACAACAAACAATGTTTCAATTCAATAAAATAGTGGCATCACAATGAGATGAACACGAAAAAATGTTTTAATTTGATAAGAAATAAATGAAATCACAATGTGATGAATAATGAAAAATGTCATTTAAATGTGACAATAAAAAAAACATGTAACAATGTGATGCAAATAAAATGTGACAAAGAATAAACAACATTTCAAAGTAATAAAAGAACATCACATCACAATATGATGAACATCAAATGGCATTACAATTTGAGAAAAAATAAATTTTGTCATAATCTAACCTAGGTTTATAAGGTTGGCCTTCGTTTACTAGGTTAACCTATGTTTACTAGGTTTATTATGTCAACCATAGTCAACTAGGTTGACCTAGGTTTTTTAGGTTGGCCTATGTTTATTTGGGTTATTAGGTTTACTTGGCTTACTAATTTGACCTATGGTTAGTACATTTACTAGGCTAACCTAGGTTTATTAGATTGACTAAGGTTTATTAGGTTGACCTAGATTTATTAGGCTTATTACGCTTACTAGCTTTACTAATTTGACCTAGGTTTTCTAGGTTGACTTAAGTCTACTAAGTTAGGTTGGTCTATGTTTGATAGCTTTACTAGGTTTACATGGGTTTACTAGGTTGACTTATGTTTACTATGTTGACCTAGGTTTACTAGGTTGACCTAGGTTTACTAGGTTTACCTAGGTTTACTAAGTTGACTTACATTTACTTTGTTGACTAGCTTAACCTAGGTTTATTAGATTGACCTACATTTACTGGTTTACTAGATTTATTAGATTAACCTAGCTTTACTAGGTTGACCTATGAAAATTAACAAATAATAGTCATCATAATCTAACCTTAGGTTTACGATATTTACTACCTTAACCTACGTTTATTAATTTTACTACGTTAACATAAATTTACTAGGTTGATGTAGGCTTGCTAGGTTAAACTACTTTTACTAGATTGGCCTAAGATTATTAGGCTTATTAGGTTTACTAGATTGACTAAGTTGAGCTAAGCTTACTAGATTTAATAGGCTGACCTACATTTACTAGGTTGACTTAGATTTACTAGTTTGACCTAGGTTTACTAGGTTAACTAGGTCAATATAGGTTTACCTAGGTTTATTAGCTTTATTAGGCTTACTAGGTTTGGTAGGTTCCTGTAAGTTTACTACGTTGACATAAGTTTACTATGTTTACTAGGCTGAATAGGTTCACTAGGTTTATTATGTTGACCTAATTTAACTAGGTTTACTAAGTTCACCTAAGTTTACTAGCTTAACTAGATTTAATAAGTTATCCTATGTTTACTAGATTTACTAGGTTGAACTATGTTTATTAAGTAGACCTATATTACTAGGTTTACTAGATTTACTAGGTTGACTAGAATGGCCTATGTTAACTAGTTTGAGGAAGGTTTAATAGATTTATTGTGTTTACTAGGTTAACCTAGGTTGACCTATATTTACTAAAATTATTTTATTTACTAGGCTTTCCTAGTTTTTTTATGTTTGTAAGATAGACCTAGGTTTACTAGGTTGACCTAGCTTTATTAGGTTGACTTAAATTTACCAGGTTGACTATATTTATTAGGTTGCATGGAACCCCTCGTGTATTTTCCCATGATTTTTGTAATGTAATGACACTCTAAATTATAAATAAATATATTCTTATGTAATGGTCAGAAGAGTGGGACCATATATACATGTTCTAAGGAGGAGGAGGGAAAATAAGCATGTGTGGAGCCAGTGGGCACCACTATTTAAATTATGGGTAGTTATCAAGAAAAAAAGTAGAGGAAGCTTCCAAGAGGAGGATGGAGAGACACCCATGCGAAAAATAAAAAAGGAATTGCACAAAAATGCGGGGGTTAACCTTCTTCTTGATGGAGCACATGAGGAGCTCTTAAAAGGACCTACAAGCTAAGGGAATAAATTTCACTAAAAAGGAGAGATTTTTACTAGGAAGAGTTCAAGAAAATTTTGAGGAGATGGGAATGAGTGCTTACCAAGAATTGGATGCGAAACTACTCTGGGTGCTTGCAAAAAGCCTAATAAACCACATGTACAAGGGACGTGATTTCTAAGAGAGAGTTGTTAAACCACCAAGGGTGTTTGTTATTGGGATGATAAACTGATGTTACAGTGCTTTCAGTTGATAAACCATCCAATATTTTAAATTCTATTTTATTTGCATAGATGATAAACCATCTAATTATATAAGAAGTCCATGTCCTCATTGAGCTAAGTATGGCCATATGAATGTGGAGTTCTTGTGTAAGACACCAACAACATTTTGGTATGTGGCTTCAACCTTTGAACCTTAGCAGCAAGAACAATGCTCGTATTTTACCTATTTTGCACATGCATAAGCCAAAAATGAATTAAGCCACAAGATAACTTTCTTGAAATATACATGACCATGTGTGCGATTGTTTTTCATTTGCTTGCATGTGCTTTGGCAAGAGGAAATTTATGCTTGCTCGAGCCCTTTGTTGGTGGCTTTGTGATTTTTTTTGTTTTGTTTTGGAACAGCTGATCATAATGTTAATTGAGAAACGACTCCACAATGAGTGCTAGACTCAAACTGGAGACCAATTGCTGATTCTTTTTGTGCCCACTGGAGACCAATTATTGATTATTTTTGTGCCCTGAAACATATTTCTTGAGTGAAATATTTTCTCCCATAATGAGATTTATGAGTGAAATATTTCTATTGGTTACTTATAATTGGGTGGTGTATAATTTGTTATTAATATAGTAATATAAGTGGAGTCGATTTTCATGCAGGCATATTTGGCAGTAGAAGCAAAGGGAAAAAGAGGACACATACAATAGAGCAGAGGAAGAGAGAAAAATAGAGCCTGTAGGAAGCGGAATTGAAGTTGTAGGAGACAGAGAAGAAGTTGGAGGAAGAATAGGAGCTGAGGAGGAGAGAAAGAGAAGATAGATAGAAACAGGAAGAGGAATAAAGGAAAGGCATGATGATGGAGAAAACAACGCCCATACAGGTTGATGAGTCAGAACAACTAGTAGCTTAGAAAGAGGTGAACAGATGTAGGATCGAGAGCTTGCTTAGTAGATTGAGCGACTGATTGAGGTGATAGACATGGAGTTGGAGCAAGATCCACGGAGTGAAGACACTGACCTCATGCCTAGAGAACCAGAGGTCATCTCTCAGTCTCCACCACCTCAAGTGTCAGAACCAATCCTGAGAAAGAAAGGAGAAGATGTTCTCCTTCAGGACGATCGACTCATGGATGTGTATAATCTATCATTTGACGAGTTTTAGAAGAGGATCGTAAAAGCATGGAGGAAGCACTTTCTGGATGATCACACATCACTTGTAGTCATCAAGGAAAATGTGATAGTGCCAAGCATTAGGAAGCATCTAACTTCCCTTGTCGATGCTAGTTTGGCCTATGCAAGAGAAACAAGCTCGAATTTTAAATT
The DNA here is from genome assembly GCA_031772625.1 of Pinus tabuliformis. Lineage (NCBI taxonomy): Eukaryota > Viridiplantae > Streptophyta > Pinopsida > Pinales > Pinaceae > Pinus > Pinus tabuliformis. The sequence goes on along the minus strand of CM062804.1, from coordinate 327,307,574 downwards.
CATGTTGGCCAAGAATGAACAAATGGAAAAGAACTTGCAGACTGCCAAGTAAAAGGAAGAAAAATTTCAAGAGAAGAATGTAGTTTCCATAATGGGAGAGATGAGGAAAATGATACTTGATAAACTATCAACACTTGAGAGTACCATGCAGAAGCTCTATGATAGATTTGTCACCGTGCATAAAGTAGTTGTTAGTGTGCATGGCTTACAGTAGCAGAGCAAAGAGTTTTTCCAAACTCTCAAGAATGTACATTCTGCCATCAGTCATGTACAAGAGTGGAGAATGTGGTATAAAGGGGCCCCACTTCACTTAGAAAAGAAGATGAAACCACAGGTAAAGCTCAAGAAATAAAAGGTTTGGATGTTGATCCACAACTACGAGAAACTTGCCCCATTCATCAGCAACATACAAGCCACATATGCATGGTTTTACAATAGTTTGGATGTCATGGTGAAAACATATAGGATCCCATCAATCAATTCTCTCACCGAGGCTAGTCCCAAGAACCAAATCCATATAGAGATCAATGAGTACATGGAGCAGCTAAGGTGAGAGGGCACCAGGGATGACTTGGAGTTGAGCGCACATAACATGCAGAAGTATATTGATGGTTCGATCATGGTCAAAACCATGCTGCACATCATTCAAAATGAGTTGGATATAGGTTCTAAAACCATATACCCAGATGCGATGGAGGCAAGAGTCCATTATCAGAAAGACACCATCAAGCAGTTTGGGGACATCATCACACAGTAACAAACTTGGCATCAATATATGACTGAGAAGCACCAAGTGGAGGTTTTTGAGCTGGTCTTTCCCCAAACTCCAGAGTCATAGTGTTTTGTCTTGTTAGGGTGTCTCTAACCTATTTTGTCTCATATGGGTACATGTGGAAAATGTAATATTACTTGTAAATACGTTGTAAGTGAAATTCCAAGTGCCATTAATGGAGTGCGAATGGTCATCATGTGATGTAATGAATTATATTTAAAGAGGTTGAAGAGTCATGAGGGTAGTCAAAGAGTCACAAAGGGGAATGTCAAGGGTCACCCACCCTTTGTTATAAATAGAACCTCATAACTCATAAAATAGGATTTTGGGAGCCAAGATTTGGCTAGGCTTAGGCTTAGTAACAACTTGGGAGTATTGCGACGAGTCTTGTCTTCCCCACAATGTAGAGAAAGCATAATTCTTTGGAGGAGTAGGTGTTATTCATTGTAATGTTCCACTATTGGGTGTTTTGGGTATAATAATAATAACAGAGCCAACATGCTTTCATGCATAGGTTGTTATTGTAGTTGGTTTTGGTTTTCTTAGAAATGTATGTTGTTTAACTTATGCATTTTTTTGTGTACTAATTTGCATGTAATTGTATGAATCTTGTTGAATGTGTGTTTTTGGATTAACTTATAGCTTGAATTTGTGGAATATTCTATATTTTAGCATGTGATGTCATTTCACTCAAGTGTTCCTTTCAAGCTACGTACTATTACATAATTCTAAGGGGCGCACTTCCTTTTACCCTCCATATGTAAGAACCTTCATGCATCACACTTAACTCCCACTATTGGGACTCCTACTCCAAACGGTTTGAGGTCTAGTTGGGACTTGCTATTGGGGAGATCCCCTAAATGTTGGTAGGTCTAACATTTTAAACATTTTAGGAGCTAGAAGGAGGGCTAGATGACAGGCTAAGCCCTTGAATTCTATTTTGGATTTTTGCACATATTTCATGACTTTTGTTGTTGATTATGAAGTGTTGGAAATCATTATAGATTAGTACTTGTCAAAATATAAGTTCAATGGTGATAAAAAAACTCCCTTGTTTAGGCACAAAATTTCCTTTGCTGGATTTTGTGACAGGCATGATGTCCCCTCGGATGACACTGCCTGTGGATTGTTAACTTTCACTTTTGAAGGGTGTGAAAAGTAATGGTGTCACACATTTCCCTTAGCCTCTATACACTATTTTGATCACATGTTCCATGACTTGTATCGTGCTTTCATTATGTATGATTGTAAATAACTTAATAAAAAAAATCTTATTACAAAAATCCCCTGACAAATCTCTTGAGAATTATCATGATCTTTTTCTTCATTACTGCTATGAATTTCCTGAAGATGAAGTTGAATGGAATTTTTTGGAGGAAGTATTTCAGTCTCTTGTTCACATTTATGAGAATACACATGAGTAGGCTCTTTCGAGCCTCTCCCAACATACCTTAGCATTAGAGCTTCAAAATCTGAGACAGACAAGGTTGATGTCCCAAGTGACCCTCTATCCCTTGCTCATCAATCAACTTTAGCTTCACAGGTTGAGGTGGGAGAAGTTGAGAATCCACTTGTTGATCTGTCACCATCTCCTCCTTCCCCACCTGCTCAATATTTCTATGCAGATTTGGCCAACAAGCTTGTTGGTTTTCATGTGGTATTATCTCCTCAACCTCCATCCTTTGGTTCCTTTGATGCTCTGAATTTTGGTGTGTTGTGTTCATCCAACTTAGATCTTGCACGTGAGGTTCACGAGGATCAAGTTTTGGATGGAGTTGGTGTTGAACAGCCAATTTGCACTATCACTTTTGATGAGTATGTATGCGAGTCTAAACAAGAATCTGTGGTGAAGGATTGCCTCCTTCTGTCAACACCTCACATGCTTTATCCATACATCTTCCATGGTTCTACCATTTCTATTCCATCTTGTGAAAATTCATTTCCAGATTTTTCTACTTTTGATCATTGATGGAACACGTGGGATGTTAGTATTTCATTTGATTTTGGAGAGGAAAAATCAATCTTCCCAGATCCACCCAATCTCTCATCTTACCTTTCCAAAAACACAAAGGGTGAAATTTCCCATTTTTCATCATCTTGAATTTTCTGATCATGGCTATCATGATCTTTTCATTCATTCATCTGATCACGATTCTGATCCTCCCACTGTTAATCTTTCTAAGACATTGGTCTTTTATGACACATCTTCTGAATTGGAAACTCTTTAATGTGTCAAAGCACTTCAGCTCGAGCTTCTGTTTATGTCAGGTTCTCGTAGTCTTGAGGTTAGTTCCACTTCTGATCAGAAATCTGTTGAATACTTCCGAGCTCCTCATCACTTTGTTGCTCACATTGAAGATCAATCTATTTCATAGTTTTTGCATCCTCCACCAGAATCATACGAACCCATTTATCATGTATTGGAGGAGTCGTAAGTAGCAAGAACTGTTACCAAACGAAATTTTTCTTCTTTCTTTATGTTTTCTTGTCTTTCAAGTTCAAGGGTGTATACATGCTTGTCTTTCATGCACAATGTAACAGGACACCATCATACATCCATAGAGTGCCTTTCATGTGCTTTTTGTATTTTTTTCTGTGCATCCACTCAAGCTTCGAACATTTTGCTTTACATTGTTGTATCTTTATCACTTGGTTTTCTTGCAATATTTCTTTTCAATCGTGTTGTCGCCTACATGGTCCAACCAATGCGCAATGGCTGCATTGGAAATATAACTTCAGGTGAGCTAGCCCATGCTCTGCTTAGGTTAGGAGTAGGAGTATTGTTTTTCTCAATTCTTGTTTTTTTCTTGGTATTGCTTAATTTATTTATCTTTTTCTTGCTTCTTTCCTTTATTTGTTTACTTTTACACCCGTAGGTTAGTTTTGCATGAAACCATGTTTGGATTCTTAGTCAAGCAAGGTGAAATCAAAGAGGAACTTGTACAACTATCAACACTTGGTTATCTGTCTATTCCCTCTCTTTATGTGAATCTTGCATTTCTTCTAGTCAACGATACCCTGATGGAAAACACGTTCCTTGCAGAGAGAGTCATGGTGGAATCACGATTCTTTAACTCTTAACTAGTACCCCCTAATATAATCAGTTTTCTATATTCGGTTAACCCTTATTAACTTAGAGAAGTAGAGTAAGGAGAGGGGGAAAACCTTAACAAGTATGTCAAAAGTATATATAAATATCCATCTCTGAAGGGACAACCTATTTTTCTCTCAATAAGTTAGGATCCCTCTTATGCCTCATGAAACAAATAAGTGCCTATGGACTCTTATTTGAAAAATGAAAAATGAAATAAAAAGCGAAAAAAGAGAAATGCTTCTCGCGTAGAGAGGTGAAGCAAGTAACTCCACCGGGATACTGACCAGGCTTGCCGGAAGCGGAACAATTATTGTGTTTCTGAAGTGACTCCACTGGGGTATTATCCAGGCTTGCCGGCAGTAGCGAAACACTAGAGATGAAACTAAAACTTTGATAGTCTATTTTATTTATGCATCTATATACCCCTCATGCCCAATTGAAACAACTTAGTTTTCCTTGTCTTGGTATGTGTGTTTCTCATAAAGAGAATGGTAGGGACTAAATATTTAACTCAACCTAAGTGAAGAAGTTAGGATGATCGAATAATTGATCAATACTTCTAGAATAGTTAGACTTGCTTTGCATGAGACAAGGTCCATATAGAGAGCTTTAGTTCTACCAGTGTGTCACCAATGTTGTAGCAGCTACAACAACCCTCCAAAATTTTTCCTATGCTTTGTTTTGGAGCCTCCCTTCTAAACCACAACAACTCATACTACACTAATACAGGTACTTGTGCTTTGATTGAGCCTCATCATTTACATCTTCACTTTTGTTTTCTTACTTGGTTTACTATTTAAACAACAAGTCGATCTCTTGAATTGGTATTGATCTACTTCCATGCTTTCCTTATAGAACTATGCAATCCTTAAGAAGAAATAGCCTTGTTCTCTGGAATTGCGCAGTCCAAGTTTTCAATGGGCCTTGTGCCCAGGAATTACAAAGCACTAGATGGTAGCTAGCCTTGAGCTGGGAAATTGCATAGACATGAGAGGTAGCCCAGAGCCACTCAGCCTAGAAATTGTGTAGAACCAATAGTGCTAAGAAATTGCACAATGCATGAGCCAGAGAGTTGCTTGGTTTTTCCCAAAACTATGCAATCTCTCCAAGAAATGCATGGAAGTTTTTCCCAAAAAATACAAAAGTGAAAAAGAAAAGAGAATCCCTAGAAAATATGGATCTATTATTAGTTTCCTGAAAGCGGCACATTGCTATCTTTAGAAGTTTTCGCCAAGTGTTTCTTTTTCCTTGATTTTAACCCTTCACATCATAAACCCTAAATTGAAAAAATCTATTTAATTGACTATGCTAGAGCTCAATTTCACATTCTATCTTGGAGCTTTGCCATTCCTGAGGAGATTAAGGAACCTTTGGTGCTATCGTCGTCTCTTTTCCAGGTAAGTTTTTCTTTTCTTGTATTTTGCCACTTTTTCTCTTGCTTTTTATTGCTTAGCTCATGAGAGTGTTGTTTCACTTGTTTCTATGAATGAATACTAGAATTTTGACTTGTTTTAGCTTGTACAGGTGTTGTTTTAAGTTTTAGACTACCTTTCCCAACTGTCGAATGTATTTTCCTGTTTTTGAACCAACGACCGTTGTTGTGGAGAATATCTTCACATGTTTCATTTTCCTTTAGTTCAAATGATTCTCATACTTGTTTCACATGCATGCGTCAACACTTAGTCATATATGCACTCAACATTACACACTCCCTGCGGGAAGATCTGGTCTCCCCTTCCCTGATGTCACACTTCACTACATGCACTTACGTAATATGGGAGTGTAAGGCCTCTGCCTTGGCTTCTGGAATTGCACAGACACCATTCTGGATTGGTTCCAACTGCGCAATGCATACTTCTAGGATCATGTCTTCCAACTTGGGCACTGAGACTGCACAATGTGCAATCTCTCCCAGGCCATGGCCCAAACTAAACTACACATTGCGCAAATCTAGTCATCAAGCTTCCACACTAACTATGGGGAATGTGTAGTGTGTAGTTCCCATAGTAAGTCAGTCACCCCTATCTATCAAAATTGTGCAATCCCTAACATCGGATGCCCAATTTTTTCTTGATCAGTTTGTGAAGTTATATTTGCAAGAGCTAATGTTGGTTTTCCATGAGTGTCCTTTCTGTCCCATAGGTACCACACTCGTGAAGCACTTCTCTCTAGCAAGCATTGTAGCATGGAAACAAAGAGAGTTACTTCAAGAGAGACCACTGAAAGTAGTACTGGGGAAGTAGTTGACCAAGCACCAGTTAACTTACCAATGTATGTGGATACTCAATTGTTGATAGAAAATGAGTCGACACTAACATGGCAGCAAGTCCAGGAGCAACAACAGAAGGAAACAATCCAATACAATATTAGGGAAAGAGGGAGTTGCTGACATAATAGAGGGAGAAAAAAGTTATAGAGTGAAAGAAGATTCAATTTAAATATAGATATCTTTGGCAATAGAAGAAAAGGGAAGTGGAGTACATAGACAATAGAGAGGAGGAAGAGAGAAATTCAGAGCTTGGAGGAAGTAGAACTGAAGTTGTAGGAGACAGAGAAGAAGTTGAAGGAAGAATAGGACCTGAGGAGGAGAGAAAGAGAAGAGAAGTAGAAACATGAAGAGGAACAAAGGCAAGGCGCGATGACTGAGGAAACAACACCCATACAGGTTAATGAGTCGGAACAACCAGTAGCTAAGGAAGAGGGCAAACAGATGCAGGATCGGGAGCTTTCTCAGCACATTAAGCAACTAATTGAAGTGACAAACATGGATTTGGAGCAGAAGCCACAAAATGAAGATACTTACCTCATTTGTAGAGCACTAGAGATCATCTCTTAGTCTCTTCCACCTCTAGTGTCATAAGCAGTCGCGAGCGGTCAAGGAGAGTTTGTTCTCCTTGAGGATGATCTAGTCATGGATGTGTCGAATCTATCATTTGATGAGTTGTATAAGAGGATTGTACAAGTATGGAGGAAACACTTTCTGATTCATCACACATAGCCTACATTCATTAAGAGAAGGGTGATAGTGCTAGACATCAAGAAGCATCTAGCTACCCTTGTTGATGCCCCTTTAGCCTATGCAAGAGCAACAAGCTCGAATGTTAAAATCCTCTTGGCTGAGAATGAACAAATGGAAAATAAATTGCATTCTACTAGGCAAGAATTAGAACAACTTCAAGAGAAGAATGTAGTTTCTGTAATGGGAGAGATGAGGAAAGAGATAGTTGATGAAGTATAAACACTTGAGAGTACCATGCGGAAGCTCTATGATAGATTTTCCACCATGCATAAAGAATTTTTCCATGTGAATGGGTTACAAGAGTGAAGAAAAGAGTTTTTCCAAACTCTCAAGAACATACATGCTTTGATTTCACATCTACAGGATTGGACGAGGTGGTACAAAGGGGCCTTGCTTCACTTAGCAAAGAAGATGAAGCCAGAGGCAGAGCTGGAGAAAGAAAAGGTTTAGATGTTGATTTAGAACTACGAGCAACTCACCTTACTCATTAGCAGCATACAAGCATCATATGCATGGTTGTACAACAATTTGGATGTCATGGTGAGAATGCACAGGATCCCATCAATCGGTTCCCTCACCAAGGCAAGATCTAAGAACCAAGTTCGGCTAGAGATCGATGGGTACATGGAGAAGCTAAGGCAAGCAGCCATGAGGGATGACTTGGAGCTGAGGTCACATAACATGTAGAAGTACATTGGTGGTCCGGCCATGGTCAACACCATGTTGTACATGCTTCAGAACAAGTTGGATACAGGTTCCAAGACCATATAACCAGATGCGATGGAGGAAAGAGTATGCTATGAGAAAGACACCATCAAGTAGTTTGGGGACATCATCACATAGTACCAAGCTTGAAATCAATTTGTGACCGAGAAGCACCAAGTGGAGGTTGCCGAGCTGGTCTTTCCCCAAACTTTCGAGTCATATTGTTTTTTCTTGTTAGGGTTTCTCTAGCCTATTTTGTCTAACATGGGTACATGTGGAAAATGTAATGTTATTTGTAAATATGTTGTACATGAAAGTCCAAGTGTCATTAGTGGAATGTGAAAGGTCATCATGTGATGTAATGAATAATTTTTAAATAAGTTGAAGAGTCATGATGGTAGTTAAAGAGTCACAAAGGGGAATGCCAAGGGTCACCCACCCTTTGTTATAAATAGAACCTCATAACTTATAGCACAGGCTTCTAGGAGTCAAGATTTTGCTAGGCTTAGGCTTAGGAAAGGCTTGGGAGTATTGTGACAAGCCTTGGCTTCTCCACAGCATAGAGTGAGTATACTTATTTGGAGGAGAAGGTGTTCTTCAGTGTAATTTTCCATTATTGGGGCTAGTGGTTGTCAATGGTGTATGTATGAATGGAGCTGTCACTTACAATAATAATAATAGAGCCAACATGCTTTCATGCATATGTCGTTATTGTAGTTGGACTATTCTCGTTGATTTAGCAATGTATGTTGTTTAACTTACGCATTTTCTTATGAACTACTTTGTATGCAGTCGTATGAATCCTATTGAATGGGTGTTGCTGGATTAACTCATCACTTGAATTTGTAGACTATTCTTAATTTTAGCTTGTGATGTCATTCCACTCATATGTTCCTTTCAAGATGCGTACTATTACAGGCTTCTAAGGGGTGCATTTCCTTTTCCCCTCCATGTGTCCGAACCTTGATGTATCACACTTTACTCTTTGTAGGGTCACACACTTGCTCTCACTCAAAGTTATCTTACTTATCTTTGTGTGCTACCACGGTCAAGGCATTACACTACCACCCACTATTGGGATTCATAATCCAAACGATTTGAGGTCTGGTTGGGACTTCTTATTGGGAAGATCCCTTGAATTTTGGTAGTTCCAACACTGTCAGCAGTAAGTTAAGTGGTGTTAACTTTTATTAATCATAAGATATTACAATATATATCACAATATTGTATTTTGGCAGATGGTCTGAATGTTCCCCATGGGAAATCAGGTTTCTTGAACACTTGTTGACAAAATAACAAGTTAAAAATTAAAACAACATCCTAATTTGCAATCTCATAAAAGAGTTTATAGCAACATCAAATCATAATATTAAGACTAATTTCATCAAAAAACTAAAATTCAGAAGAGTTCATAGGTGTTGGATCTCTTGCACTCAATCTTGAAGGGATGATGAAGTGTCAATGTAAGTGATATGCTCTCAATTTTAGCTAGCTTTTTTTCCATCTACTCCATATAGAATCTCATGTTCCACTACTCCCTCTTCACATATGCAAGATTGGAAAATATATTATTGTAGGTTTTAACCCCATACAAAAATTACCTTCATATGAATTCTAAAACATAGAAAATAAAAAATGCGAGAGCATAACAAATAAAACACATATACATAGAGATTTTCCCTTGGATCCAAAAACCGGGACTACCAGCATGATTTTTCATTATGTTCCTTTCAATGTTACAATAGATATTTATACACGCCGAAGCATCCAATACCATGGACTGAAAACCATCGCATCCAAAACCATGGAATGAAAACCATCGCGTCCAAAACCATGTGCTCAAAATCATGCACAAAACCATAGGTAGGTCTGCTCAACCTAATATAGGGTCCAAAAACAAAATTTTCTGGGGCGATGCCCTAGACCCCATAGAGTGGGGTTACCTGCACCTCTCAAAATCCCTATGACTCCCTCCACTACGCAATCGATGTAATGAAGGGGGGCTCTACCTCCCTTCTAAACCCCTAGTTAACTATGTGGGCTAGTCGTGGAAAGAATATAACACAACCCAACATTCTCCCACTTGTTGTTTTCTTTCCACAGGGGGTGATAAGAGAGCTTAGTCATTTATCCAGCCCTGTAATGCCCATTGTTTCTCTACACCAAGAGAACTTCTTAGAGCTCACAGATTTTGTCAATGCATCTACAGTATTCTTCAAAGTGTCCACCTTTACCAACAACACCTTTTTGTCTTCTATCATATCCCTCACAATGTGATATTGAACATCAATGTGCTTTGTCTTTGAATGATATGCAGGGTTCTTTGCCAAGAAAATTGCACTTTGGTTGTCACAACCTATCCTTAGAGCTCCGTGTACTAACCCCATATTTGAACATAATCTCTACAGTGAAATTGCTTCCTTGCTTGCATGAGTGGCTGCCATGTATTCTGCCTTTGTAGTTGATAGTGCCACTACAGATTGTTTCTTACTCATCCAATTGACTACACCTCCAAATAGGTTAAACACATACCCACTTGTAGTTCTTCTCTGATCCATATCTCTAGCCCAGTCTGCATCAACAAAGCCACGAATATCCAACACTCTGTCCAATCCTAGTCTTCCTCGGTAGGACAAACCATAATCACTAGTGCCACGCAAATACTTGAAAACCCGCTTCACTACTGTCTAGTGCTCCTTCCCTGGTTTTGACATAAACCTTCTCAATACTCCCACTGCATGTGCAATGTCTGGTCTAGTACAGACCATCGCATACTTCAGGCTACCAAATACACTTACATATGGAACATGGGACATGTCCTCTTCATCTTCGTGTGTCTTGGGACATTGTTCGGCATATAAATTTACACCTATAGGAATAGGAGCCTTCACCGGTTTACTATCATGCATATTAAACCTCTACAATATTGTCTCCACATACTTCCTCTGGTTTAACCAGAACTTCCTCTTTGTCCGATCTCTTTTAATTTCCATGCCAAAAATATAGTTTGCAACACCAAGGTCTTTCATGTCGAATTTGGAGGGGAATGGGTCATCAAATCCTGGATAATTTTTTTGTCATTTCCAACCAGCAACATATCATACACATACAAGACCAGATAAATAACACGGTCACCAATTAATTTAAAATACACACAGTGATCTGCTTTGCTTCTGGTGAAGCCAAGTCCTCGTATAAATGTATCAAATTTCTGATACCACATCCTTGGTGACTGTTTTAACCCATACAGAGACTTTTTTAACTTGTATACTAGTTCTTTCTTACCCTTCACCACAAAGCCTTCAGGTTGCTTCATGTAGATCTCCTCTTCCAGATCCCTGTGAAGAAATGTTGTCTTCACATCCATCTATTCTACCTCAAAATCAAAAGCAGAAACAACAGATAAAAGTAATCTAATAGAAGTTATCTTGGCAATAGGAGAAAAAATATCACCAAATTCAATTCTTGGCACTTGGGAATAACCTTTTGCTACCAACCGAGCTTTGTATTTCTCCACCTTTCCTTCTACATTTGTCTTCTTCTTGAACACCCATTTGCTGCCAATGGCTTTCCTTCTAGCCAACAACTCCACTAGATCCCAAGCCTCATTTTTGTGCAAATATGCCATTTCATCAACCATGGCCTCTTTCCAGAACTTTCCATCCTCTGAATCTACTGCTTTCTTCATAGTTCTGGGATCATCATCAGTAATAGATAAAGAAAAATTTGAACAGAAAGTAGATGGAATATACCTTTCTGGCTGCCTTCTTTCTCAAAGTAATCTTCTCACACTCGAAGTTTGTGGCTTTTCATCTTCTGATTCCTCCTCTATAGTAGAGTTTGATTCTTCCTCCTTTAGCTCAAACTCTATCTTCTCAGGTTCCTTTGATTGGACTTCATGTTTAGTAACATCTTTCACCTCTTTGAACACCACATCTCAATTGTACACAACCTTCCTTATTACTGGGTTCCAAAGCTTATAACCCTTTAAAGCATCCTTATACCCAATAAAGATGCACTTTTCAGATTTACTATCCAACTTGGTTCGTATCTCCTTTGGAACATCTACATATGCATCACATCCAAATACCCCCAGATGTGAAAGAGAGGGTTTCTTACTAGTCCATACCTCTTGTGAAATCTTATCCTTCAACACTGAAGAAGGTGATCTGTTGACCAAGTAACATGCTGTCTTCACCACCTCTACCCAGAATTCTTGTCCTAACTCGACACCACTGAGCATGCTTCTTGCCCTTTCCATCAACGTCTTGTTAATTCTTTCTGCACCTCCATTTTGTTGAGGTATATATGGAGTAGTCTTCTACCATGCTATACCACACTTCTTACAAAATTCTTCAAATTTCTTACTGCAAAGCTCTCCACCGTTATCTGTCCTCAGCACCTTTATCTTCTTCTCTGTCTGGTTTTCCACTAGAGCCTTAAATTCTTTAACCCTGTCAAAGAGTTTAGATTTCTTCTTAAGGAAATATATCCATGTATTCCTTGAGAAGTCATCTATAAATGATACATAGTACATAGACTTACCCAGTGATGGAACCTTCACAGGTCCTGTTAGCTTTGTTGGCATTTGGCCCAAAAATGGATCCAAAATACTCCCAAAGTCTCCAAAGTTTTCTTAAAAACATGCAAAGGAATCCAAAAATGCTCTTGAAATCTTCAAAAGTGCTTAATATCATCCAAAGAATGAAACGAGCAAGGGAAGAGAGCCCTTGTAAGGGAAAAAATGCACTATCGGGAGGCTAAAACACTTCAAAATCAGTCAAAAACCCTTGTCACAGGCATAAAACCCAAGAATGCACAGCTGCCGTTAGATCTGGCCGATCAACGGTCCAGATCTAAGCGACTAATCACAATTAGCGCTATCACAGAGGAGGACTTACGGAGGGGCATATGACACCACTAATCAACGACCACCGATGATCGGATTGGCAAGTCACATCAGTGGGAACATATGCATTTTTAATATATATATATATATATATATATATGGAGCGATCAACGATTGTGATCTGATAGCATCGCCGATATCGCATCGACAATATACCACAGGCAGGGCCTATGCACATACATATGGGCAACCCAATAACCTGGACTCGATGACATTATAGTTAGGAGTTCATTAATTTTGAAGTCCATGCCCAAGCAAATTTTAATGTATTTTGTGTATTTTTTTTATTTAATGAAATACAAATGGAGGCTTTAACAGTCAAGGCACAATAGCCGTTATCTGGCCGATCAACGGCCCAGCTCTAAGTGGCTAATCATAATCGGTGCTATCATAGAGGAGGACTTACAGAGGGGTGAAGGACACCGCCAATCAGTGATAGCCAATGATCAGATCGGTGGGTCACATCGGCGGGGAACATATGCATTGATATATATATCTAAGGCCCGGGCATGGAGCGATCAGCGATTGCGATTGCATCACATCACCGATATCGCATTGGCGCTATACAAAGGATCGAGGCCTATGCACATATATGTTTGCGATGCGATAAATGGACATGATGGTTATGTAATACAAGGTTTGATAATATTTGAAGTCCGCGCCCAAGCTTTTTCAATGTTTTGGCAATTTTTTCGTTATTTTAACGAAATACAAAGGGAACGGGGGACAGTGCTAATGCGATAAATCCCGAACCCGAATGGGTTTCGGGATAAAAATATATATATTTTCAAACCCAGGGAAAGCCATTTTTCAATGAATTTCATGTATTTTCATGTTTAATGAAATACACAGGGAACAAGCCAAATGCAACTTGCAATAGCGACAAGGGCAGACCCGATGGGTTTCAGAGGTGAAATATATATATTTTCATGTCCGCAAAGGCTGATTTTTCATGTTTTTTAAGTTTTTTTTTCCATATTGCAAAATACGAAGGGAAAAAAGGGACCAAGCCATCTGTGATAGGCGATAGTGACCGAAAGGGCAGACCCAATAAATATATATGCCATGTTTAAAGACTTTTAAAGTCTGAAAGGAACAGATATTGGTGGGAGTTTATCGTATTGCAGTGTTTTCTGTGTAAAATAGAAAACACTCATTATTAAAATTTTTAAAGAGAAACAGAGGCCGAGAAGCAACATAGCATGCCCAACACAGCCACAACAACAGAGATCAGGGAGCAGACAATGCAGCTAGCCCGAAACAGAAATATCATGGGCATCTACAGCACAAAACAACCTAAATCAAATAAGAGCAGGAAGAATCAACAACACAGACAGCGCAACAAGCCATCCAAAACATCCGAATGTGGTTATTCGTCTGTCAGAAGGGGAAAAACCTCCAAGCCATGCTTGCCTTCAGGGAATCAAACAGTTAAACAAGACAGAGTGATCGATTAAGACCTCACAATCCTTAGAAGGCTGAGTATCATTGAAAAAGCTATAAATAGCTGAAACTAAGATGTAATAAGGGTTCAACTCTTGGAGATTATTCCTCCTCTATTCATTCAAGCTTATAATCTTAATTCTAGCAATATAGGCTTCTTTTTCCATTATATATTCAATGTCCATTCTCTTTGCTTTTCTATGCTTGCAGTTGAACAGTTTGTTCATGTTTTCTTTGTGTCTAAGGCCAGATAACTGTCATCTTACCTTTGCTTGGATATATTAGATCTGCAAGCTTCTTCGCTGCGTGTAGCTAGCCATTGATGTATGTTTATGTATGCAATCTACTAGTTTAGTTAGTATTCTCCATCTATCAATTAAATTTATAACTTGTTGAGAATTAGTGGTTTAAAGCCTTGTATTAGTGAGAGTGTTCATGCATGCATTGTGTGAAAATAGAGCTGAAATGGTTATCTAACTTGATCCAAACCATCATTTATTCGAATAGTTCAAAGAAAAATATTGAAGATTATATGTTACGAGGCATCTCTGAGCTACAACCTAGGAGAGCTTCTTGGAGTGATAACATAATTGGTGCCATTGCTAGGGAGAGGAAACTGAAGCTCAGCTTCCATTGGAAACGACATAGATCCAGCTTTGATGATAGACAAAGTCTGGGCACATTTCTGGTCGTAATCATCTATTTGGTGACTCTACTGGAGGCCGAATCTCTTGGTGACTCCACTTCATAGTCCTAGCTTAGTTTGTGAGGCATACTCAGAGAAATCCTCAAAATTCACAAGCTGACCCAGTACCTGACCCTGAAAAGATCATCAAAGAAAGAAAGGTATTGCAGAAAGGAGCATCAGGTTCAGGTAAACCTAAACAATCTCCTATATCTCTTCAAGAAAGACATATAATAGAACAAATATATGTTGAGAGTATAGCTTCTAATACTAGCAGTGAAGAAAAACTCTTAGAGATTCATAAAGCTTCTTATTCTTTAGGTTTTCCTTTTGTTGTATGCCCAAAGGAAACCCCACCTCCTATCCATCATACTCTTTTGGTCCTATCAGTCACTCCTCAGCCCTCTATCGTTCAGACTGCAAGTACTCCTTTAGCCACCACAGCTATGGCAGGTCCACAAGCACCTACCAAAATGGAAAGAATCATAGCTGCTAGGTATGGACCTCTAATACTACCCACTCCTTTGAATGCCATTCCTATTGGAGAATATTAGAAGTATATGCCTAAGTTCACTAGGACTGAAGGTGTTTCAGCTGAAGAACATCTTGAGTCATTCTATAGCTATGCTGATAACCTAGACATTAGTGAAGATGATGTCTGGATGATAGTTTTTTTCCAAAGCCTAGATGGAGAGGTTAGAAAATGGTTTAGGGAACTGACCCCAGCATCTATAGCAGATATTGAGGCCTTAGATGATGCATTCCTAAAGCATTGGGGGGATAAGAAGGATCTCCTCTACTACCACACTGAGTTTGGGAAATTACAGAGGGAAAATGGTGAGCTACTGTTTGATTTCAATAAGAGATTTAACTGCATGTACAACAAGATACCAACTAAAGTAAAACCGACAACTACCTTTGCTAGACACATCTATGCCAATGCCTTTGATTTTGACTTCTATATAATATTGAGGTAGAGGCGATGTGCTTCTTTGGCTAATATGCAAGATGCAACCCTAGAAGTAGAATCAAACATCATGGCTACAGAAAAGCTCAAAGGTAATGCTGATAGAAGAAGACAGAGGGGTGAGCCTTCATCATCTTTAGATCCCAAGATTGATAAAATGGCCAAAATGATAGAGTCATTAGCCTCTGAAGTTCCCAAATTAAAGGTTGAGCAGAATTTTGGGAAAGGAAGGGTTCCTAATACCTTTGCTCCTCCAAATCCAAATCCATATAGAAGACCTAATAAGCAGTTGAAGATTTTGCAAAGAAGCAAAGAGGCCAATGATGACCAAAGGGTGAAGGTCCCTTTTAAGAATGCAGTCATGGAAGAAAAGCAGTTTGAAGAAGATTATGAGATCCATTGTATGGAAGACAAAGGCAACACCACCTTTTTAACCAAATTTGCCTATGAGAAGTCATTATTCAATGGCCAGATCACCCAAGAATTGGATGGTGAAGGTTTTCTACAAACTGAAGATTAGCACCAATATAATCTGAGGTTTATGATGAATAATGTCAAGGAAACTCCTGTTCATGAAGTTGTTGTCCCTGCAAAATAACAAGCTAATAAGTAGAAGCAACCAACAATTGATCCTATCATCCTCAAAGCTCCAACCATAGAGGTAAGAGGCCTTGAAAAGTCCCCTTCTTCTTTCAGTTTTCAACCAGAAATTTAGAAGCCAAGAATACCTATGCCTCTGATTGAACCAGTGAAGAATGAGTTCTTCAAGAAATCTATCCTTGAGGCTCTTGAGCCTAAAACCATCCAAGCTTCCACTGACTATGTAAATCTGTAAGATGACTAACCAATTGTTATTCTCAGCCCAATGATTGAAAATTGTGAAGACAGCTCCCCATCATTTTATGTTTCTCTATCTATTCATGATGAAATCCTTCACAATTTCCCTCTAGACACTAGAGCCAGCCATAATTCAATGCCCATGGGTGTCATGAATAAGCTTGGTCTTGACATTACCAAGCCTTATCAGTTGGCTTATACGCAACTTAAAAAATTAGTTTGCCAGATCACAGAGGAAGAAGGCCCACAGATTTGGGACATGTTCTTTGATGGGGCTCGCTCCGAGGAAGCTGCAGGAACAGGTTAAATCCTTGTGTCCCCCACACAAGAATGCATTGATTCATATTTTATATTAACTTTTTAGGTCACAAATGACACAACAGAGTATGAATCAGATGTTATCATTCAGTGGGTGTACAAAACCTTCCAAGAAAAACATCCAAGGCTGAAAGCATACAGAGAGGAGGTGAAATATAGACCATCTCTGCCTGATAATATCAAATACTAGAAAGTTTTTGAAATAGAGGATCAAATCAATAGGATTTTGCAAGTCTTTGATGAGTTGGCTAATATGCACATTGACCAAGAGAAAGAAACCTTTCATAGAAAGGTAAAAATGGTCAATTTTTAGTTTGGTGATTGTTTTCTCAAAAGGAATGCATCAAAGGAAGGAGGAAATGTTTTTGATGGCCCATTCAATGGGTTGTTCTTCAAACTTTATTTCAGTTAAGGCTTTCAAGCCTTGGTATTGTAAATATGTTGTTTTCAAGCTTTTATTTCATGCTAAATAGACTCCATGCCCAATTAAACACTAGGAGGAAGATTTGAGCTTTTTTTTTTTTAATAGGAAAAGCACTGATCTGTAGCTCTTGAAACCTCACAGGGAGGCTTTCATCCCCAGAAGGAGCCAGTGCTAGCTTTGTTGGCATTTGGCCCAAAAATGGATCCAAAATACTCCCAAAGTCTCCAAAGTTTGCTTAAAAACATGAAAAGGGATCCAAAAATGCTCTTGAAATCTTCAAAAGTGCTTAAGATCATCCCAAGAATGAAACAAGCAAGGGAAGAGAGCCCTTGGAAGGGAAAAAATGCACTATCGGGAGGCTAAAACACTTCAAAATCAATCAAAAACCCCTATAGCAGGCTTACAACCCAGGAATGCACAACTTCCATTAGATCCGGCTGATGGACGGCCCAGATCTAGGCAGCTAATCGCAATTGGCACTATCACAGAGGAGGACTTATGGAGGGGCGCAGTACACTGCTGATCAACGATTGCCGATGATCGGATCGGTGGGTCACATCAATAGGAACATATGCATTGTTAATATATATATATATATATATATGCATATGTTCCTATATATATATATATATATATATATATATATATATATATATATATATATATATATATATATATATATATATATATATATATATATATAAGGTCCGAGCATGGAGCGATCAACGATTGCGATCAGATCGCATCAGCAATATACCACGGGTAGGGCCTATACACATACATATGGGTGACCCAATAACCCCGACCCGACGACATTATAGTTGGGAGTTCATTAATTATGAAGTTTGCACCCAAGCAATTTTTAATGTATTTCATGTATTTTCATTATTTAACGAAATACAAATGGATACTTTAATAGTCAAGGCACAATAGTCGTTAGATCTAGCCGATCAAAGACCCAAATCTAAGTGGCTAATCACAATTGGCAATATCACAGAGGAGGACTTATGGAGGGGCGCAGGACACCACCGATCAACAATTGTCAATGATCAGATTGGCGGGTCGCATCGGCATGGAACATATGCATATATATACATATATATTCATATATATACATATATATACATATATATATATACACACACACACACACACACACACACATATATATATATATATATATATATATATATATATATATATATATATATATATATATAAGGCCCAGGCATGGAGCGATCAATGATTGCGATCAGATCGCATCACTGATACTGCATCGACGCTATACAAAGGACTGAGGCCTATGCACATATATGTTTTTGATGCGATAAACAAACCTAATAGTTATGTAATACAAGGTTTGATAATATTTGAAGTCCGCGCCCAAGCTTTTTCAACGTTTTTGCAGTTTTTTGTTATTTTAATGAAATACAAAGGGAATGGGGAATAGTGATGATCTGATAAATCCCGGACCCGAAAGTGTTTCGGGATAAAAATATATATATTTTCAAATCCGGGGAAAGCCATTTTTTAATGAATTTCATGTATTTTTGTGTTTATCAAAATACACGGGGAACAAGCCAAATGCGACTTGTGATAGTGACAAGGGCAGACCCGATGGGTTTCGGAGGTGAAATATATATATTTTTAGGTCTGCAAAGGCTGATTTTTCATGCTTTTTAAGGTTTTTAACATATTGCAAAATACGAAAGGAACAAAGGGACCAAGGCATCTGCAATAGGCGACAGAGATCCAAAGGGCAGACCCGATAAATATATATGCCATGTTGAAAGACTTTTAAAGTCCGAAAGGAACAAATATTGGTGGGAGTTTACAGTATTACAGTGTTTTCCATGAAAAATAGAAAACACTCATTATTAAACATTTTAAAGAGAAACAAAGGCCGAGAAGCAACACAACAGGCCCAACACAGCCACAACAACGGAGATCAGGGAGGGGACAGCGCAGCTATCCAGAAACAGAAATATCATGGGCATCTACAGCATGACGCAAGCCGAATCAAACAAGATCAGGGAGCATCAACAGCATAGACAGTGCAACAGGCCATCCAAAATATCTGAATGTGGTTATTCCTCTGTCAGAAGCAGAAAAACCTCCAAGCCATGCTTGCCTTCAGGGAATCAAATAGTTAAACAAGACAGAGTGATTGATTAAGACCTCTCAAGCCTTAGAAGGCTAAGTATCATTGTAAAAGCTATAAATAGCTAAAAGTAAGATGTAATAAGGGTTCAACTCTTGGAGATTATTCCTCCTCTATTCATTCAAGCTTCTCATCTTCATTCTAGCAATATAAGCTTCTTTGCCATTATATGTTCAATGTCCATTCTCTTTGTTGTTCTATGCTTGCACTTGAATAGTTTGTTCATGTTTTCTTTGTGTCTAAGGCTAGATAACTGTCATCTTATCTCTGCTTTGATATATTAGATCTGCAAGATTCTTTGCTGCCTCTAGCTAGCCATTGATGTATGTTTATGTATGCAATCTGCTGGTATAGTCAGTATTCTGCATATATCCATTGAAT
This sequence comes from Pinus tabuliformis, assembly GCA_031772625.1. NCBI lineage: Eukaryota > Viridiplantae > Streptophyta > Pinopsida > Pinales > Pinaceae > Pinus > Pinus tabuliformis. The sequence goes on along the minus strand of CM062804.1, from coordinate 327,287,859 downwards.
TTATAACTTATTGAGCATTAGTGGCTTAAAGCCTTGTATTAGTGAGAGTGTTCATGCATGCATTATGTGAAAACAAAGCTGAAATGGTTATCTAACTTGATCCAAACCATCATTTATTCCAATAGTTTAGAGAACAACATTGAAGATTATATGTTACCAGGCATCTCCGAACTACAACCTAGGAGAGTTTCTTGGACTGATAACAGGTCCAAACACATCACTGTGCACAATCTCTAATATATGTCTCGCCTTCTTACCACCAGAGGGGAAACTCACTCGATTCTGTTTCCCATATACACAACTTTCACAAAAATCAAAATCCAGAGAGCTATTACTCATAACTTCTACCATACCTTTACCATGAAGTATTCAAAGGCCCTTCTCTCCAATATGTCCAAGCCTTTGATGCCACAACATGGTATTCTCTCCAGAGACCACTAGATTTTCTACTCCACTTTTAAGAATCATGGAACTGTTGCACCCACCAACAACAGTGCTACCTTGCAGCTTGTAAAGAGTTCCAATTCAAACTCCCCACATCAATACCAGTGCCCCCCAAACCATCTTACAAGTATCCTTTGCGAACATTGTTTTTACGCCTGCATCATCCAACTTGCTTATAGAAATAAGATTTTTGGCTAATTCAGGAATATATAGAACACCCAGAAGTGTTCTAACCCTTCCACCATGCAACTTCAACTTTACTTTTCCGCGACCAATAATTCTAGCCTTACTGTCATCCCCCAAGAAGACATCACCACCATCATATTTCTCATACTCGTAGAACCACTCTCTATGGGGAGTGAAGTGAAAGGATGCACCTAAGTTAGTCAACCATGCCTCATGATCTACATGTGTAATTGAAGAAGCCAAGTACACATCCCCACCTTCATATGAGGTGGTTTTCGCCTCTGCAGAAGGAGCATCATCAGATCCCTTTCCTTTATCAAGAGATTTAGATTTACAATCCCTTTTGCAGTGCCCTTCCTTTCCACATTTCCAGCACACCACCTTTACAAGTTTTCCTAGAGATTTATATCTCCCACTCGATGACTTATTTTTGTTTCTGTTGTGGGATCGTCCTCGTACAGACAAGGCATCACCATTCTGGCTCTCCATATTTTTCCGTCTCATCTCATCCATTAGTAAGGATGAGAGTATTTCATCAAACTGCAAGGCATTTGTATTGCTACCTATTGCAATAACCAGACTATCCCACGAATCTGGTAGAGAACACAACAAACTGATACACTCATCTTGATCTAAAATTTTAATATCAACTGATAATAATTGACTTACCACAATATTAAATGTGTTCAGATGCTCTGTCATCGAGTCTCCATCTTTCATCCTTAGGTTATACAGCCTTTTCCATAGGAACAATTTATTCACCAGAGACATAGATTGGTACAAAGTCCCTAACTTGTCCCACAAAGCCTTAGCCGTAGCTTCCCTTGATAAATTCAGCAATACTGAATCTGAGACATACAATCATATTGTGCTCTTTGCCTTTCGATCTAACTTCTCCCATTCCTCATTGAACACTCCCGTTGGTTTAGTATCTGGATCTACCGTGATCCACTAATCCTTATCCACCAATAGATCCTCCATCTTGAGTTTCTACAACTCAAAACTCTGACCATTAAATTTCTCAATCTCTATCTTTCCACTGCTCGCCATCTTCTTTCACCACCATAATCGATCTCATAGATCTCCCACTAAACAGGGTCTACCACAAGCCCGAGCGAAACCCCTCAGCAACAAATGCATCCCCTTGAATCCAAAACAGCTCTGATACCAAATGTAGGTTTTAACCCCATATAGAAATTACCTGCATACGAATTCTAAAACATAGAAAATAAACAATGCAAAAGCATAACATATAAAACACGTATACATAGAGATTTTCCCCTAGATCCCAAAACTGGGACTACCAGCTTGATTTTTCATTATGTTCCTTTCAATGTTACAATACATATTTATACATGCTGAAGCATCCAATACCATGGCCAAAAAACCATCTTGTCCAAAACCATGTGCGAAAAATCATGCACAAAACCATAGATAGGTCCGCCCAATCTAATATAGGGTCCAAAAACAAAATTTTCGAGGGCGTGCCCTGGACCCCATAGAGTGGGGTTACCTACACCCCTCAAACCCCTTGTGACTCCCCTCACTATGCAATCGATGTAACAAAGGGGGGGCTCCACCCTCCTTCTAACCCCTAAGTTAACTATGTGGGCTAGTAGTGGATAGAATATAACACACCCCAACAATTATATTGATCTTCTTTCCTCACCATTAAGATTTTCCCATTAGTGATTTCATTTTTTAGTAGAGAAAGAGGGTTTGAAGATACTACTTCTTTTGACCCATGGTGTAGCTAGGGTCTAAGCCTACTTTCCCAAATTCTTCCAACAATTTTGAATGAGACATAAGTTTTTATTTGTGTCTAGAAATTTCTCTAGATTATGCAGTTCAATGTGGACATAAATATGGATGGTCTCATGAAAGGATTTCATGACCTATCTAGATTATATTTGGTCCCAGTTGCACCCTTGTGGGCCTGGGCCTCCTTGTCCAGCCCTTCAGTTTCACATTCGTTGGCATTGTTTGGTTACCAGCCAATTGATGTAGTCCTCAATATATCTCGAAGTTAGCTAAGAAATGAATATGACCTGACTAGAAAATCTTCATAGTTCCATGTCTATTAACAAATCGTAGGCCCAGACACAGATACAACCCCCTCTCAAACTTAGGATAATGTTCGTTGTAATTTTGTACCCAGTAATCAAGAAACACTCACCAACTCTACTTGAAACTTCTGCTAGAAATTATTGCTTATAACAACCAAGGAACCCAAGGAATTGGAACCCACCTCTAGGAAAGTAATTAGGAATAAAACCTCCAACAACAATCCATTATAGGTGTTGTAGAGATGGGTTACTCTAATAATAATATCTCCATGGTTCCATAATACATAACTATTCAACATAGTAGCAGATGAGGGTAGATTGTTAGAGACATAGATTCTCTTGACAACCAAGGAATAAAATCCCCCCACATATATTATCCATGGAGCTATTTGACCCACATAGATAGTAAAATTGCATCTCCAAAAACTCTTCCCAAGAACAAAGAATTTAAGAGACAAAAGAAAAAGACTTGACACCTAAAAATTCCCCCTTAAGTGACATCTCCAAACATTGAGGCTACTACTAAAGTCAAATGTACCCAGACTCACCCTCTCTCCAACATGTGAAATCCCCTCCACTTTATAAATAGAAATCGATAGAACCTGGTCTACCCAAACATCATACTAATAGATATGAAACCAAACAATTAACCAAATGAAACTATTTGTAGTGAAGCTACTAGACCATACATAAGCCCATACTAGGGAATTCTACATAGTAAAATGAAAACTAAAGCTAGGTAGAGAGACTAATACCAAAATAAAAGAAAACCCATAAAACCACAAACGAAGAGAGAGATGATTCGACACCTAGACATCAGTGTGAGAATAAGGCGCAATACCAAATATCCATCATAATTGTTCAGCTAGGCTTTGACACATCTCTAAATACCCCATACGATAATAAAAATTCCTTAACATCGAATGTGATACTAACCAGTTGTTACTCACAAAGCTCAACAAGGGTGGGTAGTAGTTGTGACCCTTGACGAAATGAGTTCCAATACCTTTGCATACCATCCACTCCATATATTCTCATAGTTAGACCAATATCCTTAACTCTTTTCATGTGGTTTCATGCACAGGGGTGGCCACACCCTCCCCCATATTTAATGATGTTTATTCTCAATCGGCCCAAGTTGTTGGGCACAAATCCTGACTAGGTTATTAATATCATAACACACCCCCATTGAGGAATAAAGATTTATATTTAATAATATTTAAGGTTTATTTTTAATAAGGTTTAAATTTTATATTTAAAAGGGTTTAGGGTTTATTATTGATATTATAGTTTATTAAAAAAAATCATTAATAATAAGGTTTATTAATACCCCATGGAGGGTGCCCAAGAGCGTGTGTTCCCCCCGCCTTGATATGATTCCATCTCACATGAAAGGGAGTTGGGGATCATACGATACTTTCTACATTACATGCACTCATGTCACTTCGTTGATCATAGGATGAATTCAACACAAGGTTAATTGTCATTTGAATATTGTAGGCCACATACGGAGGTGTACGTGGACTCGGTAGGAGAATTCAATTAGATTGGCAGAGTTGGAGGGAAAAATTGATAATATAGACTACAATATGACCATTCTATCTAGGATATTAGTGAACATCTCCTTCACTCTTCTCATGGAAGCAACCATCCAGTGTGGATGGCTAGAGATTCTTCCCAGTAGTTGTTATAACTCACTTGTTTTTTCTTGTAGCATTAGTAGTCTTATTTTCCTTCTCATGTTGATGTATGTCAAGGTTCGGAATAGTCATCATGTTTTTATCAGTTTATATTTACAATATGCTCTAGTTATATGAAGTATTAGAAACCTCAAGACTTTGAACTTATGTTCCTGGCCTTATTTCCCTTCAAGCAAACTAGTAGTAGAAACTTTTTAATCTATGTAATCATGATTTGATGTAATGTCAATTTCCTAACTTCAAAAAGAAAATAAATTCTTATTAATAATATATAATAATAATAAGGTTGAATGGTAAGGCTTATTAATAATATTTAATAATAATATGGTTTGATACAAAATCATACATAGCTTTACAAAAAGAGATATTATAATGTAAAAGAAATTAATCATGGATATTAATAATACATTAATTTACGTTGACATTGGCATATTGATGATGTATTGACTATACATTAATATATACGTTAACATATCTCATTTACGGTTGGTTATGGTTAACATAACCATGTTGAAATTCGTTTATCTATTAATTTTTTTGTTAGACTAATCAAATTTTTGTTAGGGTAATCATGAACAATTTTTTAGCTTACATCATTTTACAAAAGAAGATATTAAAATGAGGGAAAAATAATAATCATGGGCATTAATAATACATTAATACAATAAGAACACATTAATCTTTATATCAACACATTCATCTACACATTAATAATGCATTAATATACAAATTAAAACAATAACAATATATTAATTATTCACCAATATTTATATTAACACATGTTAAATATGGTTGGCTATGATTAACTTGGTCAATATTAGTCAAAATTGGATCAAATTCAACCATAGTCAACATATATGTCATGGTGAACCATAGTCACCATATGCATCATAGTCTATCTAGAGGTAAGGTTGACAAACTAAAGTCAACCATACTCAACAATAGGCAACTTCATTGAGCGTTATTGACTATGGTTTACTATGTTTGACATAATGATTAAATTTTAATGTTTATTAATAAAGTTATTAATAATATTTAATATATTTATTAATAAGGTTTAAGAATAAAAAGGTTTAAAGTTTGTTAATAATATTAATATTAACATGTTATTAATGTGGTTTTTAGTAATTGTAATAGTATTGATATTAAGATTTAACAATTATTTATTATTAAGGATTAAGGTTTATTAATAATATCAATATTAAATTTTATTAATAAGGCTTATTATTAAATTTATTAATAATCTTAATAAATTTATAATATTATATTAATAACTATATATTAATATATTAGTATATTCATTAAGACATTAACCATACATTTTTCTACACATAATAACACATTAATAATATATTAATCCATAGATTTAGATATTAAACTATATGCTAATATTAATCTATATTTTAACACATTTCAATCATTATTGAGCTGGTCAACCATAGTCAACATGGATATCATGATTAGACATAATTAATGATAGGAATTATGATCAACATGCCTATGGTCAACCATCATCACCATGGTCACCATGGTCAACAAGGTTAGCCATAGTGAATATGGTCAACCATATTCATTTATGTTAAAAATTGACAAACATGGTTAGCAATGTTCGCCGATAGTCAACCATAGTTGACCATAGAAATTCATCTTAAAAAACTGACATCCTAGTCTGACAAATAAATATCAACATCACAATGTATCAAAATACGTCAATGTCACAATATGAAAAATAAAAAATAAATGTCATAATATGATAGACACAAAATCAATGTCACAATGTGACAAACAAATAATCAATGTCAGAATTTAACAAACCAAAAATCATTCATAATCATGCATCATTGTATGAAACAATCTCTTAAAATGTGGAAAAACCAATAATCATGGATATTGATAATATATTAATCTACACATTACCCTACACATTAATCTATACATTAGCACATTGACATTAATAATACATAAATTTACCCATTAACACATTGATAACATATTAAATATACATTAATTTATATATTAATACATGTCACCAATGATTGGCTATGGTTGGCTAAGGTTAACATGGTAAACCATAATCAACATGGGTGCCATGGTGAAGCATATTCACCATGGGCATTAACATTAATATTTTCCCCAATGTGACAAACAACAAATGACATCACAAAGTGAAAAAAGAAGAGGCAATGTTCCAATGTGACAAACAACAAATAAAGTTGCAATGTGATGAACAACAAATAATGTCAGAATTCAAGAAAACATGACATTGCATTGTTATGAACAAGAAAGGATATAATTTGAAAAATAGGAACTCACATTGGAATGTGATGAACAATGAATAATGATGTAATGTGACAAAAAACAAAAAAAGTTGTAATGTGATGAACAACAAACAATGTTTTAATTTGATAAGAAATAAATGAAATCACAATGTGATGAATAATGAAAAATGTCATTTAAATGTGACAATAAAAAAAACATGTAACAATGTGATGCAAATAAAATGTGACAAAGAATAAACAACATTTCAAAGTAATAAAAGAACATCACATCACAATATGATGAACATCAAATGGCATTACAATTTGACAAAAAATAAATTTTGTCATAATCTAACCTAGGTTTATAAGGTTGGCCTTCATTTACTAGGTTAACCTATGTTTAATAGGTTTATTATGTCAACCATAGTCAACTAGGTTGACCTAGGTTTTTTAGGTTGGCCTATGTTTATTTGGGTTATTAGGTTTACTTGGCATACTAAGTTGACCTATGGTTAGTACATTTACTAGGCTAACCTAGGTTTATTAGATTGACTAAGGTTTATTAGGTTGACCTAGATTTATTAGGCTTAGTACGCTTACTAGCTTTACTAATTTGACCTAGGTTTTCTAGGTTGACTTAAGTCTACTAAGTTAGGTTGGTCTATGTTTGATAGCTTTACTAGGTTGACATGGGTTTACTAGGTTGACTTATGTTTACTATGTTGACCTAGGTTTACTAGGTTGACCTAGGTTTACTAGGTTTACCTAGGTTTACTAAGTTGACTTACGTTTACTTGGTTGACTAGCTTAACCTAGGTTTATTAGATTGACCTACATTTACTGGTTTACTAGATTTATTAGATTAACCTAGCTTTACTAGGTTGACCTATGAAAATTAACAAATAATAGTCATCATAATCTAACCTTAGGTTTACGATGTTTACTACCTTAACCTACGTTTATTAATTTTACTATGTTAACATAAATTTACTAGGTTGATGTAGGCTTGCTAGGTTAAACTACTTTTACTAGATTGGCCTAAGATTATTAGGCTTATTAGGTTTACTAGATTGACTAAGTTGACCTAAGCTTACTAGATTTAATAGGCTGACCTAGGTTTACTAGGTTGACTTAGATTTACTAGTTTGACCTAGGTTTACTAGGTTAACTAGGTCAATATAGGTTTACCTAGGTTTATTAGCTTTATTAGGCTTACTAGGTTTGGTAGGTTCCTGTAAGTTTACTACGTTGACATAAATTTACTATGTTTACTAGGCTGAATAGGTTCACTAGGTTTATTAGGTTGACCTAATTTAACTAGGTTTACTAAGTTCACCTAAGTTTACTAGCTTAACTAGATTTAATAAGTTATCCTATGTTTACTAGATTTACTAGGTTGAACTATGTTTATTAAGTAGACCTATATTACTAGGTTTACTAGATTTACTAGGTTGACTATAATGGCCTATGTTAACTAGGTTGAGGAAGGTTTAATAGATTTATTGTGTTTACTAGGTTAACCTAGGTTGACCTATATTTACTAAATTTATTATATTTACTAGGCTTTCCTAGGTTTTTTATGTTTGTAAGATAGACCTAGGTTTACTAGGTTGACCTAGCTTTATTAGGCTGACTTAAATTTACCAGGTTGACTATATTTATTAGGTTGCATGGAACCCCTCGTGTATTTTCCCATGATTTTTGTAATGTAATGACACTCTAAATTATAAATAAATATATTCTTATGTAATGGTCAGAAGAGTGGGACCATATATACATGTTCTAAGGAGGAGGAGGGAAAATAAGCATGTGTGGAGCCAGTGGGCACCACTATTTAAATTATGGGTAGTTATCAAGAAAAAAAGTAGAGGAAGCTTCTAAGAGGAGGATGGAGAGACACCCATGCGAAAAATAAAAAAGGAATTGCACAAAAATGCGGGGGTTAACCTTTTTCTTGATGGAGCACATGAGGAGCTCTTAAAAGGGCCTACAAGCTAAGGGAATAAATTTCACTAAAAAGGAGAGATTGTTACTAGGAAGAGTTCAAGAAAATTTTGAGGAGATGGGAATGAGTGCTTACCAAGAATTGGATGCGAAACTACTCTGGGTGCTTGCTAAAAGCCTAATAAACCACATGTAGAAGGGACGTGATTTCTAAGAGAGAGTTGTTAAACCACCAAGGGTGTTTGTTATTGGGATGATAAACTGATGTTACAGTGCTTTCAGTTGATAAACCATCCAATATTGTAAATTCTATTTTATTTGCATAGATGATAAACCATCTAATTATATAAGAAGTCCATGTCCTCATTGAGCTAAGTATGGCCTCCAACTGAACTTACTGAAGAAAACTCCCCTTAGATTATGGATCTGGATTGGGGGTGAATACAGAAGTCATTATGGCTATAGTGAATCTATGTTTGGGTGGAAAATTGAAGTCCCACCTTCAGTTTCGTCATTTTATTTGTGGTAAATGAACACATGACTTAAAGTTGTAAAGTTAACTATTTTTCTTGTAGAATTTAATGTATGTCTTTGAGAAATGTTTCATAGTTGTAGGATATTAGTGAATGAAATTATTGGTTGAAATTTTTGAATACTGTGTCGCTTTTATGATTTTTTGTCATGCATCTATAGTTAAATTCCTGGAAGTTTTATTATGTTGCACGTTAATACCATATCTTCATTTACTTAGTGAATACCATGTCTGGAGCATGTAGAATACACTACTCCTGATGAATGGAATACTATTGATTATGGTTGTTCTTAGTATGAGAACATATGTATGACCTATGTTAACAATAATGCTGACATGTCATTAATCTTGTGCATTGGAAGAGATTTTCATAATCTCATGTGTTTGGAATATGCATGCATTTGTGTATAGCATGTATGTTAGGTTCATTCATATTATAAAAGGGATAATAATTTTTTTTATTAGTGTTGGAATTATGAATAACTAAAAATTCGCCTGCATGTGTCTTAGGAAGTAACATGAATACATTAGGAAGTTTAATGATGTGAATTTTTATGTAGTGTAGTCACTAAATACCATTAGACATTTGGGGATACCAATTCCCTCTAGCAATATAATGAATAATCTTGTTCTGTTCACCTAAGTGCATTCAATGGAATGAATAATTTTTGAGTTGACCTATACATAAGACTATGTTTAGTTGTGTGCTTGTGGGTGGAAGAACTACCAACATTTGGTTTTTTAATAACCAAAAATAGGGATTAATAATATATATATATATATATATATATATATATATATATATATATGGGGCACTAACCTTGCGGATTGACCATGTGGTGTGCATGAAATCGAATGACTATGTATGTATATCTAAATATAATTTAATGAAGTATCGAGTTGTGACTTGGTGGATCAAAACTCAGAGATATCCCTAGGTCACATGGTGGAGAATCTAACTAGATGGGAGGGCTAGGTGTTAAGGTGTAGGCATTATGGGTGCCAAGTCAGAACTATGCCGAAGGTTGGAATAGGGCCACAACCATAGAGAACTTTGGGAAGAGGCCTAGAGCCTTAAGGGGCCATATGGATAGGTATTAGGACTAAGGGTGGGAACCTTGGTGTTGGTGTTAATAAAAAACTATTATTAGTGATAATCAAAATAGTAGAATGGAATGAAGAAGCCCCCATTGATGATGTTAGAAAGGGGGAGGGGGGGTCTCCACTCAACTTATGTCATCAAATTTTCACAAGTTATGAAGGCCATCAGATAAGATGGATGGGATGATGTTATGGAACCAAGAATAATGCTGACACACCCCTAGGTATACGAGGTTTAGTACATTAAATAAATTTACTAGGTTTCCTAGGTTTATGAGGTTGAATTACCTTTACATGGATATCCTAGGTTTACTAGGTAGACCTAGGTTTACTAGGCTTACAAAATTTTACTAGGATACCATAGCTTTACTAGGTTAATTTAAGAATACTAGATTTACTATGTTGACCTAGGTTTACTAGGTTGACCTAGTTTTATTAGGTCAACCTATGGTTTACTTGGATGACATAAATTTATTAGGTCTACTTCATTTGGTATATTTACTAGGTTGACCTAGGCTTACTAGATTTACTAGGTTGACTAGGTTGCATAGGTTTATTAGGTTGACCTAGGTTTACTAGGTTAAACTAACTTTATAAAAGTAGACCTAGGTTTAGTAGGTTTATTAGGTTGATGTAGGTTTACTAGATTTACTATTTTGACTCAATTTTAGTTGGTCAACCTATGTTTACTATGTTTTGTTAAGTCAACTATAGTCAATCATGGTCAAATAGTCCACCATAGCTGACTAGGTTAATGTAGGTTTAGTAAGATGACCTAGGTTTAGTAGGTTAATTATGTTTAGTAGGTTTACTATGTAAAACATAGTTAACCATGGTAAACCATAGTCAACAATGATCACCATGGTTGACTATAGTAATCCATGGTTGATAATTGTGAACCGTGGGTAACCATGGTAAACCATGATTAAAAATGAACAAGCATGATGTACCATAGTCAATCATAATATATCATAGCAAGATATAGTTAGATGTGTATAACCATGGTCATCCATGGTCAGCTACTTGTTGACCCTTCTCAACCATAACTTGAACATATTTAGCCATAGTTAAATATGGCCTAGTAATCGTCTCCATGCACATTAGCCATCAACTAGCACAACCATATTAATTAAGTGGTTCAAGTACACTAATCAATGTAATTTTCCACCTTCCATACATTTCTCAACTACATTAAAAGGTGGAAAATGATGCCTATCGAAATATTTCAACCACTTTAATAATCTGGTTGTGCTAGTCTAAATTATGTTGTTACATGATTGAGATTTTAGAATATTTAAAATATTTCACAAATATGAGTGAATTCAAATTCAACTAATACAAAATATGATAAAATTCAATTGAGAAGAATGAAATTGTTCACTTCATTTATATCTATCAAATTTTAAATATATTCCAAAATCTATAATAAATATAATTCTTTCAAATTAAAAAACTAATTTATATTTAAAATTTAAAATTTAAAATTTCATTAGATTAAAGTTAGAATATTACTTAAAAATAATAACAAACCATTATTATTCTAAAATAAAATATAATTTTAATAATTTAAAAAATCTGATAAATAAAACCTAAAATATTACTTTGTTTACAGGGTTTTAGATAGATGGTGATTGGGTGGTCTGTTAAGACAGTCCTTTATGTGAATTCACTGGTTCAATTTCCCGCCCCGATTGGTGTGATATATTGGACATGATGAAGATATAGTCCTCCCAAGGTAAAAAAAAAACACCTAAAATGTTACTTTATATGAAAATTTCCCTTTCATACTATTCTTAACACCCAATTTGGTATATTCCATGGTTAGTGTAGTTTTTGTCCATATATCTCAGAATGCTTCATTAGATTATATCATCTCACTCATTTTCATAAATAACAACTTTACCTAAAATATTCATTTTCGTATCACCCCCACTCCCACTCCCACTCCCACCCCCACCCCCCCTCTTTTTTAATGAGGGTTAATAAGATTTGGAACTTGCCACTTTAAAGACATGTATAAGAGTGAGTAAAGTGTCGATTTTCTTAATCCACATATTCTAGTTGTCATCATGGCTTTATACGATTTTAATATTCACTATATGATTGGGAAAATTTTGGTATAAGTTCCATAAAAACTATGGTTCTAGGATATGGTTGGAGATACTAATTTCTATTTATTTTATTTTTTATATTTTATATTTTTCATCACATGTATTTAAAATTGGTATATGAGTTATTTGATTGTTAATCATTTAGATTTTAGAGATTTAGTCCAATTAAAATATATTCTATTCTAATGGTTGGTTTTGATATTTATTCAACTAGTTGATTGTGTGGTTTAGACATTGTGTCTATCTTACGCCAATGTTTGATGCATTTATATGTGTAGAATTACTAATTCTTAATATAACTAGCACAACCGTATTTATTTATATATTTGAAATATGTCAATCAATGTCATTTTCATATGTCTATTAGTGTATAAAAGGTGGAAAATGGTAGCTATTATCATACATCATATACATTTATTGATGTGGTTGTGTTAGTTGACAATCAATGTCCTTGGGTTGGATTTATTTCCCATGGTTGACTATGGTTAAAAATGTTTGATTAAGGTTGACCATGGTTGGCGAGATTTACTAATGATTAACCATGGTTGAAATTGGTTGACCACAATTGTCATGCTTGACCTTGGTTGATTATGGTTAACCACGACTAACCATGACTACCATGGGTGATGAGGGATTAAGAGGATAGAAAATAGTTGACCTTATTTAATTATGGTTGCCCATGATTGGAGACCATGATTACCATAGTTGACTAGGGATTAAAAGAATAGACTATGGTGGACTAATCATAACCATGGATGACCATGTTGACCATGGTTGGCCATGTTGACCATGGTTGACATTTTTTGTCCATGGTTAAACATGGTTGGATGGTTGATCATTATTAACCATTGTTCACAATGGTTTACCATGTTTACTATGGTTGATTAGGGATTATTAGGATAGATTAAGGTGGGCTAAGGATGACCATGGTTGGCCATGTTGACTATAATTTACCATGGAGGCGATAGTTGAAAATAATTGGCCATGTTTGACCATGGAGATAATAATCAACAATGGCTAGCCATGGTTGACCATGGTGGAAATACTTGAACTTGATCTACTATGCTTGAGAATTTCAACAATAGTTAATCATGGTTGGGCATACTAACTATGGTTAACCATGGGTTGAAAATGTTCACCATGGTACACCTTCATTTTCCATGTTCTCTATGGTTGATTATGGCTATTTATCATTGACAATGGATGACCATGTTTAACAATTTTTTCCCATGGTTTACCATGAACCATGTTTTCCCATGGTTGACCATGGTTGTACTATGTTTGTCACATTTTGAGGTTGGGCTATGTTGAACCCATTTCAATGTTGAGCAATGTTTGTCACACTATTATATTGGATAATATTCGCACCATTCCAATGTCACTACGTGTTTGTCACAATGTAATGTTAGCTCGCTTGTCATAATATGATGTTGGGGTTTTTCATTGCATTTCCCCAACATTTGTTTTCATAGCAATTTAACACAATTTTTTTTACACAACCGCATTACACTATTAGTTTTGTAATGTCACCTTGTGATAGAGATATATGTTAAGCATAATGCCACATGGATTTTTTTCATCTCATGCTTGTGTTATTTTATTTTCACAACCACATTATGATGTAAGTTGCATATTGTGACATTAGAATGTTTAATTTCATCGAACATAAATGTCTATTATTTTTATTCATGACAATTGTGACATTGTCTTATTTACCACTATGTCACACTAGTTTTTTTATCAAATTATCTCAACACTTGTTTTCATAGCATTTTTAGACCATTTTTTTGCACAACCACATTGTGATGATGGTTTTTTCCTTCAAAATGCAATGCCTATTTTTGTTTCTTTTCACAAAAATATGTTACTTGACCATGGTTGATAATGGTTGGCCATAATTATGATGGTTTACGTTGGTTGACCATAGTTTACCATGATTACCATGGGTGATGAGGGATTAAAAGAATAGACTATGGTTGTCCTTGGATGATTATGGCTGACCCTGGTTGGCCATGGTTGATGATGATTAACATGGTTGACCATGATTAACATGGTTTACTAGGGAAGAATAGGGTAGATTGTGGTGGACTAAGTGTGACCATGCATTATCATGTTAACCATGGTTGGCCATGGTTGGATGGTTGATCATTATTAACCATGGTTGACGATGGCTGACCATATTTATCATAGTTGACCAAGGATTATTAGGATAGATTAGGTCAACTAAGGGTGACCATTGTTGACAATGTTTACCGTGGTTGACTAAGGATTATTAGGATAGATAAAGGTTAGATAAAGGTGACCATGTTGACTACAACTGACCATGTCGACCATAATTGAAATTAATTGGCCATGGTTGAACATGGATACCTTTGATCTTTTAGAAAGATCGAAGGATAATTCTCTCAAAATATCTAGAGAGGAATTATCTAGATCCAACTAATTTGAAATAGTTAGGTTTAACAACTAAGGCTCTTCCTGAGTTTTCTCAATGAGACTAACTATTGGTATAAATTAAATTACTAACATGACACCCCCCCCCCACCCCCAACACAACTAATTTTGGCTTTGAAAACTAGTAGCACAAAAAATCCCTAAGTGTTACCTTTGAAATTCAGAAATGTCTTCTACTAATGGTTTGGTGAAAATGTTCGCCATTGGGTCCTAAGACTTATGAAATTTTAGAATGATGTTACCATTATTAACAATCTTGTGAATGAATTGTTAGCAACTATCAATGTGTTTACTTTTTCAACAAAACATATGATTTTTGGATAGCGCAATGTGTGACATATTGTCAAAAAATATGGGAGTTGGATCTTTCTCTTCAAGTGAAATATCACTTCAGAGTCTTCTTAACCATAATGTGTGGCATGTTGTTGATGTAGTTGTTACCTACTCTTCTTTAGCTAATGATATTATGGCAATGATATTTTTGTTATATTTCCATGATACTAAACTTATACCTAAATGGAATGCATAACCAAAAGTTTATTTCTAATAATCAATAGTTCTCACAAAATTGTTTTCTATGTATGTAATAGGAATATTTCCACTGGAAGTGAAATGCAAGATTTTGTAATATATTATGCTTGCAAGGTATATTGAGATTCTTTTAATAGATTTCCAATGAGACTCTTTGGGAGACTCCATGCATTTGGAAGTTAAGCTTGCTCCAA
This sequence comes from Pinus tabuliformis, assembly GCA_031772625.1. NCBI lineage: Eukaryota > Viridiplantae > Streptophyta > Pinopsida > Pinales > Pinaceae > Pinus > Pinus tabuliformis. The sequence continues at coordinate 327,272,338 of CM062804.1, read as the reverse complement.
ATGTGATATCTAGCTTGGTGACTATACGATACACGAGTATTCCTGGAACTATTTTGTTTAAAGTATAATTAATTGTAAATGCTTTATCTCCTTTACTCAAATTTGTAGTTATATCAATTGGTGTATCTATTGGTTTGATTTTATCCATTCTAAAACTTTTCAAAATATCAATGGCATACTTCTACTAATGAATTGTAGGTTTTAACCTTGTATAATTAATCATTGCAAATATATTCTTAACAAAACAAAAAATATGCAATAGAAAACACACACAGTAACACATATTTTATCCTTGAAACCAAAACCAAAAATATTTTTCAATATGTTCTTCTTTACATTATGAAAATACATGATATATCTCTCACAACACCCAAAAATCACCAATCCATTTACCATGGATCATAATACCATTGTAGTTCCTTAGCTGAAACTACAAAAATATGGAAAAAACCACCATTTTCCACAAACCTACTAAAGGTGAAAACTGTTTGAAAATCACCAAAAATCGATGCAAAAAACCATCTTTTTATGAAGAAATTCTCTGAGTAGGGGGGCTTCAACCCCATTGTGACCATGGGGGATTCACTCAATGAACCTATGACATATCTTGTGTGTTTATGGCATACTAAAAAATACCCTTTATTTGACTACATATTGGAAAATATCTCTAAAAGTCACATTATTTAATCCCCTACCAATATGAACCGAATACACCTTCCTAATTTTAAAAACCGCTACTTTCACTAGATATTGTAGGTATCCATTTCTTAGTTAACATTTTATATACCACTTTATATTTTTTTATTAACTTTTAGTTCCATTTTTTATATTTTCCATTATAAAATCCATTTACCCCCTATTATATGCTCAATATATAATGTCAGTGTTTCCTCAATATATATCCCCCAATATGAATGCAAGTGGTATGGTATTTCACTCCCAGTGAAGCCCCCGTGATTGTGAGCCCCCCACTATGCATAATTTAATGTAAAACGTATGGGGCTATTCATGCAAAGTGATGGGCCTCCAAAATAGGTACAATTTAAGGCCCATTTGACCATCCTTTGGCCTGTGTAAACCTTTCCTTCTGCATTTGATAATGTCCTTTTCAATCTATAATGTTTTATTAGGAAGGTTAGAAGATATTTTCTATATATTATGGAATATTACATTAAAAGTGAAGGATATTGAGGATTTATTGTGTATATAATGTAGGAGACCAGTAGGAGAGGATCATGTAGGCTTGTTCCCTGCTATAGGCTAATCACAACTTGGCTAGCTCATGAGTAGTTACTACTTCCCAATGGCTATGAGAACACTACGGGAATAGATCCAACTTTTTAGAAACTTTGGAGGGAAGTAGTCCTCCCTTCAAGGAGGCTACCTGTCAACCACTTTTTGTATACATAAGAGAGCCTAGAAACACAGTAGGGATTCAAACTATATGGGAAAGTTAGTGACTATTAGAGAATGAGACTTTTGCCTATTATTTCAGTGTTACATTTTATGTATGAACACTTTTGGAGGTTAATGAAAAGCATTTATTTTTTCTCAATTTTATTTTAATTCAATGGACATAAGTGTCCTTAATTTATCCCCCAAACCAAGTGCTCAAGGTCCTTGCTTTGTACATTTCCTTTGCATGCATCTAGCACATTTATGATTTTAGGAAAATCTTGTTCATGAGAAAAAAATTGTAATTGCAGGGTTTATAAGTGATCTCCTTATTGAAGCTAGGTTGTGTACCTTGTTATGATAAACACAAAAATATTTTTCTTTATGCAATATTAGTCTCCATTATAAATTCAACACATCATTTCCATAGTTATTGTATTTTCCGCAATTAGTAGTTTGATAGTTGCTTAACCTTCTTGTTTTTATTAGTTGAACATGTAATTTTATTGCATATGGGGTATTTTGTTTCATAGATTCAATTAGAATAAAATTCATGCATTTCCATCATTCATCTCATCACTTTTTCTTCCACTACTCTTCATCTCTGCAAGCTGTTAACTTGCTAAAAAATGTGTAACCAAGCTACATGAAGATTTTAGTCTTGTTTCCTCCTTGCATAAGTTGGATCATTGAGTGTGCCTGATCTTGGTAAGCTCCCATTATCACTTACACAACCTTAAAACACCTTTATCACCCTTCAAACCACTTATAAGATTCATAAAATTTGTCTCAATTTTTTCTTGTGTCAAAACAGGGCATCCTGTAGCAATAAGTAGATTGTTTCATATCACCTCCAGAATTGCATAATTTTTTTTCCTTCATTGTCCATCACTCAACAACATCATTTATCCCTTCAACAAGAAGTTTAGAGGATTATATACCCCTTAATTAATTTTCTTTCATGACTATAGTTTCATTCCTGTAATTAGGTTATGTTACTTGTCATATTTGTTGGATGATTTACCTTCAACATTCTTGAGTATTTTCTTTGTCTCCTTCCAAGTAGAATAGGGTTAACTTCAGTAATTTCCTTTCCTCCGATAGCATAGAATTAATTTCTTCAAATTAGATTAGGATTTCATCCTATCATTTACATTCTGCAAAATAGATTAGGGTTTATTTCTCTCATTTTATTTTCTGAAATCATATTAGGGTTTCATTTCTTTCATTTAAATTTATGCAATAGAATAGGTTCAATTTCTATCATTTAGTTTATTGCAAGTTAGAATATGTTTTCTTTTCATTTGCTAAAATTTTGAAGTATCTACTATAACATAGTGGTCGTTGTGCATATTAACCTCTCTTCACCACATTAGATCATCCTAAATAGAATATTGCATGTTGTACATACAATACTAAAACCTATTAAGTTTGTACGAAATCCATATTGATTATTAAATTTGATCACCTTAGAAGTTTCAAAATTCTTGTTGTAACACTGAGGCTCATCATGTTTTGGCATTGTTTCTTAGGTGATGTCAAAGTAAGAACTATTTTTTGCTTCAAGTTGGTTCATTCTCATTTCATTTCCTGAAAAGAACCAAAACTATTTGCATCTGTATTTGTATTTATAAAAAAGAAACAAAAAGAACAAAAGCATGGTCATGTATATCATGCCTTATAGAGTTAGGGATATCTGAGGATTTTTTTTCCTAAAAGTCCCACTTAAACAAGCAGTCAACCTTCACATTTTGGTGACTGTGGGCATACTACTCTATATACATAGGATTTATGGGACTTTTTGGGTGAGAAAATAGGTATTGTTTAGGAGAATATAGGAGGATAGGAAGCCACATTACCTGCTAAAAATATGGTTGGAAATAGGAAACATAAAGTGTTTCTGATCAGAGAGACAAATGGGGAAGCCAAAATGAAGAACATCAGCCCCACTACTCTTCCACACTTCCATGAAATGGATTCTGAGGACCCTAACACCTTCATGTTTGAACTTGTTGTAGTCTATAGGACATGATTATACCTCTGATGAGAAGAATCTCAAGCCATTTCCTTCTACTCCTCAAGGATGTAGCCTTTTGTTGCTTCACAACTTTAGAGGGAGGCAACATTACTACATGGGCTTTAATGCAGTAAGAATTCAACACCAAGTACAAGAACTATTGCAAGGCAAGGGACACAAGGGAGGAAATATTTATAATGACTCAAGGGCTAGATGAATAATTATAAGACTTTGAAGAATGATTTTAGTTGGGCTACAAGAGATTTTACTGCACCCTTGTTCCATAATCATTGAAGCTAGTTTTACTCTGAGAGGTCATATAAGAGTTTATCGATACCCTTAACATGCTATTGAATGGATATATTTACCAACTCAATTATGAGGACATTAAAAAGTGTTAAAAATACACCCTAGAGTTGTAAGAAAAAGAGGTAGATCCAACCAGGGCCTGCAAAGTCCTTCATTAATTTAGCTATTAAGAATGAAATAGGAGGTATGTTTGAGGATTTTAAAAGTGAAATATTACATAGCTTTTCCCTACATATGGAAAAATCATTAAGCAAAAGAAAAGAGGAGGAAAAAAGGGCATTGGCCATAGTCTACCCTATATTCACAAAGAGGCACTCTGGAAATGAGTGCCCATTAAAGGTTGTAGAAATATGCTCTATGTGTGAAGAAAACCATTCAACTGACAAGTTTCCATCTCTTCTAGGTATGAAAGCAATGTTTCAAGGAGCAGAAGGAGGCATGGAGCAACTTTCCTTCATCAACCAAAGGAGGTCACAAGGCCCTAGGCCATATCAACAAGGTATACACTATCCTCCTTTTTCAATACAAGTCATAATGCACATTTTGAGTCTTGGTATCCATATAATAGCTCCTCATGGCCCATTCCACTCCTTGGGCCTATCATCCTCAAACTATCATTCCCCCTTTTCATCCATACCAACACCAAATTCTTTAATGGGGTAATACATCACAAGGGTAGAGGCCTGAGGAATCCCAACCAGTTACCTTAATTCCTCCTCCTCCTCAACCATATCTACTGCAAAAAAATCCATCTAAACAACCATAAATTCCTGCTCAATGTAATCTAAATCCAAATAATAACTAGGCCCAAAAGTTATATAAGGAGAGACATATTATCGTGCCTATGTTATAGAAATCCAAGAAATCAACCTCAGATCTGGGAAGGTACTCTCTAATGCTCATCCACCTTCTCTAGCAAAAAATATCAAAGAAGAGAAGGAATAAAGTTCTCCTCAACCCAACAAGCCATCCTACCTTGAAATGTTGATCCACCCTAAACCAGACACCCCAGATGAAGTTGAAATTTTTGGAGAGCTACAAAATATGTGTGTCAAAATTTATCTCCTACAAGCCATAAAAAATGTTCCCATATATAAAAAATTCATCAGACTTTAGAGTGTCCTGAAAGGTCTGGAAGGAAGAGGAAATATGCTCCCACTCTCAATGTCATTGAGCAACTGGTTGATCTAATTCTTTAGAAGGTCATCACCCCAAAGTATTTGGATCTTAGTAGCCTGGTAGTGGATGTACACATCAAAACAATAGCAGTCCCTAATACCGTCATTGACTTAGGCATTGAAATCAATGTCATGACCAATAATACCATGCTTAAGCTCAATATCCAAGGATCCTAAAGGAAAACCACCACCAATGTTGCAACTTGTAAACATGTCCACATTACTACTCAAGGGTGTCATTGAGGATGTCACAATTTCTGTTGATCCTTGGGAGTACCCCATTGATTTCCTCTTTCTCCAACACAAATCCAAGTTCAATGGCTCCCCTCATATCCTAGGAATACCTTGGTTAGATACTATTGATGCCTATATCAGTTATAGAGCTAGAAACATTACAATTAAAAATGGGCAGCTAACAAAACCACTTGTACTATATCCTCCTCCTTAGCTCCTTGTTGAGCATGATTTTTCCTATTTGGGTAGAAGAGGAAAAGTAGGAATATATTTGTTGATTATCACCCTACCCCATTTGAATATTAAAAGCAATTGTTGGTAATAGGAAATTGGATGAGAATAATCTAATTAACAATTTTCTATAAAACAAGTATCCTACTACCATGCAAATTGACAGACTAAAAGACGAACATTTAGGACAGTGTGAAGACAATCCATGAGAAGAATTAAGTAGTTTTTTTATGGTCAAAATAATGTAAAAATTGTAGAAATGAGCTCCTATAGAATTCTGAAATCATTTTTTCCCTTTTAGCTGATCAAGCGGAACAATTTCTCACTGTTTTAAGGTAGAACCTTGATGCTTTTGCTTGGGATTACAGAAAGATGAAAGTAGTATACCCCTCTGTTTTTACTTGTCATATGTACATCAAGGAATACCATCAACCTATTCTCCTACCTAAGAGAAAGATCAACCTTGCACTAAGGAAAATGTAAAATAGGAATTGTAAAAATTGTTATATGTAAACTTTATCTATCCTATTTCGGACATTGAGTGGGTGTCACATTTAGTAATTGTGCCTAAGAATAATGGGAAATTGATATTTTGTATTGACTACATATAGGTCAATAAGGTTAATAAGAAATATTACTTTCCATTAACATTTATTGACCAAGTTTTGGATGTTATTGTAGGAAATAAGTTATTTTCATTTCCGGATGGGTTTAATTTGTACAATCAGATCCAAATTAGTCTTGAAGACCGGGATAAGAATAATTTCACCTACCAATGGGTGAAATTTTCCTATAGGGTCCTTTCCTTCGGCTTGTGTAATTCCCCTGCCACCATTCAGAGGGAGATATTGAGTATTTTGTTGATCTTGTACATGACTCGGTTGAGATTTATATGGATGAATTCACACCTTATGGAGATACTTTCAAGGAATCCTTCCCTAATTTGTGCAAATTTTTGAAAAGATGCATAGAAATAAATTTCTCTTTAAGCCCATAAAAGTGCTATTTTTTTATGAATGTAGGAATTGTCCTAGGAAATTTCCTCTCTAAGGGAGGAATTCAGGTTGACCCTAATAAAATTTCAATTATTAGAAGAGTTCTATCCTATAAAGGAAAAAGAATGTTAGGATATTTTTAGGGCTATTTGGATATTAGAGGAGATCCATTAAAGATTATAGTAAAATTGCTTCACCTTTGTTTAGTTTATTAACAAAAGAATCAAATTTCTATTGGACATACCATTATCGAAAGTAATTTGAAGAGTAGAAGGAAAAATTGACAACAGCACCAGTTCTTGGTGGCCCAAACTAGACCTTTCCCTTACACATTTGCATAGATGCATAATACAAAGTAGTGGGGGAAACATTGGGGTAGATGAAAGGTAAATTTCCTTATGCTATTTATTTCCTTGGTAAAAATGTGTCCAAGGCTGAAATCAATTACACAATCACTAAAAAGGAACTTTAGTATGCTGTGCACTCTTTCAATAAATGCATACATTACATTACTAGGTATCAAGTTTTTGTGCACATTGATCGTGTAGCTATTAAGTACTTAATGAAAAAACTTGATGTCATGTTCAAATTATTAGATGGTTTTTTCTATTACAACCATTTTATCTAATCATTGCCAATAAGCTAGGAAAATAAAATGCGGTTGCAGATTTCTTGTCTAGACTAACCTCATCTGCAAAGAATGAAGATATGGTAGATGAGCAACTTCTAGATGAGCACCTCTTTTCCATACCGGTGTTTTCACCTTGGTTTGTGTTGATAATGCTAGATTCTGACAAAAAGGAAAGGGGTATCCCTAGTATGAAGTCCAAATTTGACCCCACATCTTTTGGAGTAGGAGTCCTAATCAAACATATGATTGGTTGTTGTAACAGTGATCTCAAAGATGTGCCTTGGCTATAATGACCACATAAGAAGACATGCACATGTCTTAAGTGACAAAAAGTGAGAAAAATTTGTGTAATATCAATTATAATGCATAAGAGGTTATTTCAAAGAAAAGAAAAAGAGAGTGAGCCTCAAAAATAAAAGTAATAGTAATATCATAAAAGAGATGCACGCATGTATGGAAGAATCAATATTTAGTCTGCAAAAGAGTTTGCAAGATAATAAAAATCATGAAATAAAATACAATACACATTCAATAAAATATATACTAAAGTTAATGAAATAGTTCATTGTCCTTAGCATGCATAAAACAACATATACCGTAAACATTTAAAGAATAGTCTTACAACATCCATGATACATGCATGAAAGTGTGCTATATCTGAGAGATTATGATAATTGAGTGAAATCTCCAAGTATATAATACAATTATAACATCCCTAGTAAAAAATCTATGTAGTAATAAAGTTAATAAAGTAAAAATAAGACCTTGGTCATGGGACAAGTATTCCAAGCTTAATGTTGGGCAAAACATAGTGATGGGGATCACTTGTGATTAACTAATGGATATGTAAATTGAGAAAGGAAATGGAAAAGGATTTGGAAAAGCATGGGGCATTAATTGGCATTTTATTTATGAAAATAATGGAAATTAGGAGAAAAGGAAGGTGAAAGGTAACAGGTTGAATGTGAGGAGGAAAATGAAGGAAAGTAATGGAAAATTGAAGAAAATGGAGGTATCATTAATAAAAATGCTTTTGAGGATCAGTACACAACTATTGTCAGTGTTATACTTTTGTCAATTCGGTTCGGAGCTCTCTCTACTCTCTCTCTCATACTATTGGACACAAAGTTTTCTTGGAGTACTCTTGGAGAAGTGTGGCATTCTTGGAGTTTTGGAGCAAGAAGGCAAAGGAAGAGTAGGAAAGACAAAAGGACATCAATATCAATAGCTGCAATAGGTTTTTCTTGTAGGTACCAAGTTTCATGTATGATTTCCTTGATAGTTTTGGCATGCATGGCATATGCATGTGGTTATTTGGTTATGATCTATCATTGGCATGGAGGATTGCTTGGATTGACAATGGTTTTGTCTAACCTTTCCATTTCCTAGATATCCATGGTGCTGTGGGTTTTAATTTTGATTTTTTGCTGGTTCTTATATTCTTTTGGATGTGGGTTGAGTTATTAGTTCCTGGAACCCTGGTTGGACAAATGCTCTAAAGCCTTGTAACAACTTGGGTCAATTTACTAGTCCTAGAGCCTTGGTTGTGTAAATACTATGGAGCCCTTGGTGGGTTGAATTACTAGTCATGGAGCCTTGGTTGTGTAAATTCTATGGATCCCTTGGTGGGTTGAGTTACTAGTCCTAGAGCCTTGGTTGGACAAACTATCTGGAGCCCAGCAGTAGTTGTGGGTTGAGTTACTAGTTGTATATGCCTTGGTTGGAACAAACACTTTGGATCCCTGGGCAACTTGGGTGGAGACCAATCTGGTGATGGTTAGTGATGTCCGACTGTGAGGTGGAATCACTGGTTGAAGGTTGAGGTGGTTTGGCCTCTGGAATCTCTAGTTTGGTTTTGTTGGATGTGTTCCATGAGATCCCACTTTCATGCTTGGAATAGGGCATGGGGGTGACTTGTTGAAAGAGAGATTTGGGTCAGCCTAGTCTATTGTTGAGTCATTCGTGGAAGTCCCAAACTTGGTCACATTTTACATATGTTAATAAGAGTTTCTTTCCATCTTGTATTTGATGGGTAAATATCCTTGTTAATATGTGGTTTTTATAGTTGTTATATCCTTGTTATTTTTGTTGGTTATATGTTGATTATGAGCATGTTTTATGAAAATGATGGTGCATGGCTCCCATCATGTTTTGATTTTTAAATGAATGATCAATGATTATATGACCTAATAGATTATAATGTGGCTAATATGATAAGGCATCAATGCTTCTTAGCGATTCTTAGATAAGTATGATACCCCTATGCTCAAATATGTTTTTATGACATGTAGAATGCATATTTGTGACATGTTTGATGAAATTGTTGTCATGGCTAGTAGGGGTCTAGTCAAGTCCTTGTTTAAGTATTTATCTTAGTATCATTTTTTCAATGTTACTTTTCATTTCTAGAAGTTTCATGAAGTTTTGGGTAGTGGCCTGAGTCTTGGCCCTGAAAAAGTAGTACATAATCCAAGGGTGTTGCCTTTGAACAAGCTGAAAAAGTCCCCAGTCACTTGCATACCCTTACTGGGAGAGAGACTGGAGGGTTGCAGTTCCATGCATTCCCATGTGATTGTAGCAGTTCCACTTCCTTAACTGTACATGGGGAGTTGAATCATATCATAGTAGCCTCTCATTAAATGTTTACTCTAGCCAACTGGTTAACTTGAGTAAATGTAGGAGGAGGGTGTTATAAAGTGGTATCAGAGCATGGTTCATCCCTTGGACTGGATGAGTGGTGTGTGTTGGTCATGCATACATGTCAATTACATATGTGTTCCTTATGTTTGTGGTCTATGTGCTTGTTGCATATTTATGGCATTGGTCGTAGTTGTAGTGGTGTCATCATGTGAAAATTTGATGGTGTTGTTGTTGGATGTGGGCGTCATGAGTGTATGTCAGTTATGCATGTCAGTGATTATATATTGTTATGCATACATGGATATGGTTGTAGTTTTCATGCATGAGGTCATGGTATGTGGTTTTTATGGTCATGTATTGATGACTGGATAATGATTGAAATAATGATTAAACGTTGATATGATTATGTTTATATATATGTATTGCACTAATCTAGTTGATCTTGTAGATGAGATATCCTCCCTTGAACTAAACTGAGGTAAGTGGTTTGTTTATGATTTGGTTCAGCTGAAATGATATACCCTGTAGGAAAAAAACAACAAAGATGACTAGCAAGATGGTAGACTACAGTTAACGATGTTCTCTCTATGGATCAGATGAGCAGTATGGTGTTGGGAACTTAGGCACAGGATAAATAATAAGAAGTTAATGCATAAATTCTTCAAAGCTTGTCATAACTGTAGAGAGAGGTACCACTTCAGATTAGCCATGGACAGGAGGAAAGAACGAATGGGGCATATATCATAGTGAGCATAGGTCAAATAGAGATGACATGATTAAAGATGAAAATCTCTTGGAAATTTCGGATAAGAGAGGTGATGGACATAGGTACTATTCTAGTTTTGGTTCCAACACATATCATGATCATCCTCATTATCATCCCTATAGGAGAGTGATAGGGGACATTTACGAGATGAGTTCAAGAAATAAAATCCAACTACATTCAATGGGGAAATGAAGAATTCAGAGGATGCGGAAGCATGGCTTCTTGGTATGAATAAGTTCTTCATGTTGCATGATTACTCAAAAAACATGAAGGCCAGAATAATGGCATTCAATCTTAAAGGTAAAGAAGGTATCTGGTGGGAAGATGTAAAGAATTTTAGAGGTATCCACGAAGAGGAATTGACTTGGATTAACTTCAAGAGACTATTGGGGAAGAAGTATCTATCAGAGAGATACTATGATGACAGAGCAGAGGAACTCTATGAGCTGAAAATGGGATCTATGATCAATGAGGAGTACAATGACACATTGTTGGAGTTATTGAGGTATGTGCCTTATCTGAAGGAGGAGAAAGTGAATATTCAAAGATTCATCAGTGGGTTGTCGGTAGCATTCAAGAAAAGGATTGAATTTGATGAGCCCATATCACTGGAGGAGGCCATCTGGAAGCTAAAATATTGTTTTGACCAATCAAAGTGCGGATCGGAGACTAATTAGGAATGCAAAGGTAAGGATAGGAATAAAGAAAAATGGGACATGAAGTGAAGAAGACCTCAGGACACAAGTAGCAAAGAGAATGCAGTGCCACCTAAGAAGTTAAATGCATCTGATAGAGGATAGGGATTTCGGTTTGAGTTGAACAAGGGTGATGATAGGAGGCACATACGATGTTGGACTTGTGGATGAGAGCATTGCAGGAGAGACTGTGCACAACATAAGGGTGGTAGACCACAAATCTATAGTGTGTAGGAGGTAGAGACAGTGGGTGATGTTGGATAGAGTATTCCATGGATCTATGCAGTATTGGAGAACATGTAGGAAGATCATAAGGTGTCTATTATCGAGATGGATAGTAATGTTTGTGATCAAGTTGTTTCCTTTTTCATTGACCCTAGATCTAATTATAGTTATGTTAACTCTTAGTTGGTGGATAAGTGTGGTTTGAATAAATAAGTGTGTTCAAAATATAGGATAGTGCAGTTGGCTATAGGTACAAAGAAGAGAGTTCATCACTGGGTAAGAGCTTGTGCATCTGAGTTGAATGGTATGTCTACATCAACACATTTTAATGTATTACCATTGGGATCATATAGTATGTTGTTGGGCATGGAATGGTTGTATCTTCATAGGAATAAATTGGATTGTTAAGGCAAAGCCATTGAGTGTTTGGATGGAGAACAAAGGGTCCTACAGGGCAAGAGGAAGGAAACATGAGTTAGAATGGTTACATCTATGCAGGCAAAGCATAGTCATAGGAAAGGGTTTGTGTTATTTGCAGTGCATGTTTCCAATGAAAAAGTTAAGGAAGTTGAGGATGAATATTCCTTGAGAAAGTAACCAATTCTACAAAAGTTTCAGGATGTGTTTCTGACAAATATTTCAAAGTTGTAAGATAATCTTCGGCAAAATCACATAGCGAATCTTTTGTCGACGCGTTTCGAACCAACTAGTGTGGTTCATCGTCAGGACAAGTTGAAGAACCAATCTAGCTTAGCGTGAATAAATAGAGTGTGCAGAGATCCCAACGGCTACATTTCTAACGGCTAATTTGACCAAGAGACCCTGGTCAAACTACTAAAAAATTATTATTCAATTAATATTTCTCTAAAAAGCTAAATATAGGTAAATATTTGGTAAATTTTAAAATAATTAGGTAAATCTACTGGTAAATTTAAAATAATTAGGTGTATTATTCTTATTATGTACCTATTTTAATTAAGATGGCTATTATATCCCTTAATATATCATATTTAAATATTATTCCAATGTAAAGGTACCAAACCCTATTTTTCTACTAGATAGTGTGATAATTAATTCAAGGTCTTTGGTAAGTTAGATCTATACCAAATTTAATATTTTAATTAGATTGGTCATTAAGTCAATCAGCTAAATAACTAAATAATAATCTAAATCTTCTATTATTATTATTAGAGAATTAGCTATATTAGGTGAAAAATATAACTAATATTATGGTAAATCAAAATTACCTAATAATAGTTATTCCAAGGTGAACTATTATTACTAATAATTTAAGGTCGATAGTTTATTACTAAAACTAATGTTATTGGTACCTAAAACATTAAAAATATTTTTATTCCAAATTTATTAAGGTTAATAGTGTCATTATTATCTAATATACGTTAGGTCTATATCATATTTATTATTTAAATAGATTGGTCAATAGATTAAAAGTTTATTACATAATCTAAATCATCTTGATAGATCTAAACAGTTTGTTCAACTATAATTCCTAGAATCATAATCCAAATTCTATTCTTACTTATAATCCAAGGTTGATGAGTTTATTACTGAACTACTATTCTGGTATCTTTAAATCTACAGGTTAAACCACTATTTATTAAAAAGAATATTTATTCCAAATTTTTATTAAGGATAATCATATCAATACTGATAATAATTGATATTTATAAGGTTTAAATTTATTTATTTATTTATTTATTTATTTTTTATTTTTTTTTAATAAGAATTCGTTTAAGGGAAACTTAATTTTTAAGGTTAACCTAGGGATACTTAAATAATATAATACTAATAAGCCCCATATATACAATAATAGCTCGAAACAAACTCAACCGTTCCAAGATCATAGGACAAAACCGACAAAAGAAATTAAAGGAGGTGGAAGACAAAAACCCTAAGACCTGACAAAAGGCAAAGAGAAGGCTAAGAAGACAAGGCTGGGACCCAGCAACTGCTAATCTTCCAGCCATCATCCCTATTAAGGTTGACCGGCCTTTTTTCGATCTCCAGGGCCTCCCTAAATTTGCGATGGTGAAAGTGCGCAATTTTGGCAATGACTTGAGCCTCCTCTATACACACATGATGCATAGTCTTTCCCGCATGCTCAGCCAGGGCCGAGGACTTGGTCCTTCCATGTCTTAAGTCAGCCGAATGCTCGCTAATCCGTTGATTAATAGAGCGACCAGTCTCACCAATATAAGGGGTCCCACAAGAACAGGGAATGACATAGACGCCCTTCATGTTCTTAGGGTCAATCGGGTCTTTCACCAACCTGAGGGAACCACGGATAGTGTTGAGAGGTCTAAAGGTCGCGGCCACATCGTACTTCCTCAGAATCCTTGCAATCCTGTCCGTGGTTCCTATTGCCTCATAGGGAAGTAGACGTTTCTATTGAGTTGGTACCAGGGAAAACATTAGCATCAAAGGCACCTTACATGATGAGCACATTGGAGTTGGTGGTGTTGAATTTGTATTCGAACAAATTGCTTGACAAGGGAAACATTAGGCCAAGTGTATTGCCTTAGGGTGCACCAGTGTTATTTGTGAAGAAGCATGATGGTACTCTTAGGTTATGAATTAATTATAAGAAATTGAGAGATGTGACCATCCAGAATAGGTATTCATTACCGAGGATTGATGACTTGTTTGATCAGTTGAAGGGAGAACTAGCATTCTTGAAGATTGATCTGAGATTGGGATATCATCAGGTATGCATTAAAGAAGAGGACATCCACAATATTTCTTTCTGGACCAGGTATGGGAATTATGAGTTTGTTGTAGTTCCATTTGGTTTTACTAATGCTCCAGCTACTTTTATGTGGTTGATGAATAGTGTGTTGTGTCCTTATCTAGACAAGTTTGTTATTATATTCATTGATGATATATTGGTATATTCCAAAAATGAGGAAGAAGATCCAAAACATTTAGCATCACTATTGAGATTTCTCAAAGAGTATCAATTGTATGCAAAGCTCATTAAATGCAGTTCCCATCATACATAGGTACAATACTTGGAGCATGTGATTTCCAATGAAGGCATAGTAGTGGATTTGGAGAAGATAAGGGCTATCATGGAATGGGAAGCTCCTAGAAGTGTGGATGAGGTAAGATCGTGCATGGGGTTAGTCAGTTATTATATGAGGTTCATCAAGAAATTCTCTCACATTTCTTATCCTATTACATCGTTTCAAATGAAAGGTAAGAAATTTGAATGGACAGAGGAATGTGTAGCAATTTTTGAGCAGTTGATGTAGTTGTTGATAAATGCTCCAGTTTTAAATATTGCAGATCTAGACAAAGAGTTTTCGGTGTGTACATATGCTTGCAAGAGGGGAATTGGTGGAGTTCTTATGAGGGAAGGACATCTAGTATTCCATGAATCAAGCAAATTGAATGAGAATGTGTAGAATTATCCAACACATGATGTTGAGTTGGCAGTGATCATTCATGCTTTGAAGATGTGCAGGTACTATCTTCCTGGTGGGCAGTTCATCTTGATGGATGATAACAATAGATTGAGGTATCTATTTGACCAATTGAATCTAAATTCCATGCAAGATAGATGATTGGCCACGATCAGTGAGTTTGAATTTGAGATCAGGTACATTAAATGTAAAGAGAATAGGGTTGTAGATTCTCTTAGCACAAGGATGCATGTGAATCATATAGCATCTATGAGCTCTTATGTGACATATTTAGGGGATTAGATCTTGCAGGCAAGTTAGCAAGATGATAGATATAGGTATCTTATGCATCGATGGTTGGCCATGATTAGTGAGTTCGAATTTGAGCTTAGGTACATTAAAGGTAAAGAGAACAGGGTTGCAGATGCTCTTAGTAGGAGGATAGGTGAATCATATAACAACTATGAGCTCTTATGGGACATATTTATAGGATCAGATCTTGCAAGCAGGTTAGTAGGATGACAGGTACATGGAGCTTATGCATAGGTTATAAAAGGGTATAGATGATTAGGATGTGGACTATCGTCTCATAGTAGATGAATTGGTCAGATTTAGGGACATGATATATGTGCTAGACAAAAGCGATCTCAAGAAGCTTATCTTGAGGGAATTTCATGCTAAGCCATGTTTAGGTCACCCAGGATATTACAAGACGTTGAAAACAATGAAGAAGTTTTATTATTGGCTGAATTTGAAGAGGGAAGTGGCAGAGTTTGTTGCTAGATGCTTGGATTATCAACAAGTAAAATCAAAGTGTAAGCATCCAGGTGGACTACCATAATTGATTCTGATTGCAGAGTGGAAATGGGAGGTAATTTCCATGGACTTCATTATAGGTTTTTCGAGGACAACTAGACAGCATGATTCCATTATGGTTGTGATGGCCAGTTGGCAAAGGTAGCACACTTCATTCCAGTTAAGTATATGTATTCAGTTAATGATGTAGCACAAGTATTCATTAGAGATATAGTATGGTTTCATGGTGTACCAAAGAAGATCGTATCATATAGGGATGCCAAGTTCACTTCTAGGTTAGGGGAAGAGTTATTTGTAGGTTTAGGTACAAATTTTACCTTTAGTATAGGTTATCATATGCAATCAGATCGATATATAGAGAGGGTCAACATGATATTGGATGACATGTTGAGGATGTATGTGATGCATCAGCAGAGGAAGTGGGAAGAGTATCTTCCACTGGTTTAGTTCGCTTACAAAAATGGCTACCAGGAATCTTTGAGGATGAGTTTGTTTGAGTCATTGTATGGGAAGAGTTATAATACTCCCATTAGTTGGAGTGATCTAGTTAATAGGGTGTTTATTGGAATGAATATGTTGGCAAAGATGGAACAGGAAATGAAAGTAATCAATAAGAATTGGATCACAAAATAGGATAGACAAAAGAGTTATGCAAATTGGAATAGGTTGTTTAAAGAGTTTTGGGTTGGGGAACAGGTGTATTCGTGCATCAAGCCGAAGAAGTGATCCTTGTAGATTGTATCATGTACCAAGCTCACACCTCGGCTTTGTGGACCTTTCAAGATTCTTGAAAGGATTGGACCAAAAGTCTATCAACTTGTACTACCTGCGACAATGAAAGTCCATGATGTTTTCCATGTGTGATTGCTTAATAAGTATGTTAAGGATTTTGATCATGTGATTGACTGGTCTGTATTGCAGGTGGATATACATTGAGAATTCTAGCCGAAACCTTAGTGTATATTGTAGATAAATATTCTCATGTTTCGTAATCGAGCAATTAAGTAGGTTAAAGTGCAAAGGAAGCACTTTTGGCCTGATGAAGGTACATGGGCTATCTATCCTTCTCTATTCGTTGGTTGAGAAAATGCTTTGGCATATGTTTGGGTGTGATGTTTTGGTATATGCATATGTGTATATGGATGTAAATACTACCATGAGATGTGTTATAAAGCTCCAATAAGTGGTATGGTTGCTATGTCATTATGGTTGTCATGTTTCTACCTTTCTCATGTCAGTTTGCTTCTCAGCAAGATGATCATTCTAAATAATGCATCGAGCTAAGTTATAAAGTTCCATGGGAAGTATGTTTTGTTTTTAGTGATCTTCCTGGTTATAGGTGTCATTGAACACCGAGGACAATTTTCCCCCAAGGGGGAGGGTTCTATAACATCCCTGGTCAAAAAATCCATGTAATAAAGTTAATAAAGGAAAAATAAAACCTTGGCCATGGGATACGTATTCCAAGCTAAATGTTGGCAAAAACATAGTGATGCAGATCATTTGTGATTAATTAATGTTTACGGAAATTGGAAAAGGATTTAGAAAGGAATGAGGCATTAATTGGCATTTTATTTAAGAAAATAATGGAAATTAGGAGAAAATGGCATGTGAGGAAAATGAAGGAAAATAATGGAAAATTGAAGAAAACAGAGGCCTCATTAAGAAAAAAGGCTTCTGAGGATCAGTACATATCTTTTGTCAGTTCAGTTTTAAATATCTCTCTCTATTCCCTCTCTCTCATACTATTGGACACTTAGAGTTTTCTCATAGCACTGTTGAAGAAGTGTGGCATATTTGGAGTTTTGGAGCAAGAATGCAAAGGAAGAGTAGGAAAGTGCAATACGACATCGTGATTAGTAATTACAATGGGTGTTCTTACAAGTACCAATTTGCATGTATGATTCCTTGCTATCTTCTTCATGTATGGCATATGCATGTGGTTATTTCGTTAAGATCTGTCATTGGCATTGAGGATTACCTAGATTGACAATGGTTTTGCCTAGCCTTTCCATTTCTTGGATAGCCATGGTGTTGTTGGTTTTACTTTTTCTTTCTGGTTGGTTCTCATATTTCTTTTTTTGTGGGTTGAGTTATTATTTCTTGGATCCCATGTTGGACAAACGCTTTGGAGCCATGTACCAACTTGAATTAAGTTACTACTCCTATATCCTTGGTTGGAAAAATTCTGTGTAGCCCTTGGTGGCTTGAGTTACTAGTCCTGGAGCCTTGGTTGGAAAGATTCTTTGGAGCCAAGCAACATTTGTGGGTTGAGTTACTATTCCTAAAAGAATTGGTTGGAACAAATTCTCTTGAGACCTGGAAAGCTTGGGTGGACACCAATCTAGTGATGGTTAGTGATGTTTGACTGTGAGCTAGATTCACTGGTTGAGGGTTGAGGTATTTGGGCCTCTGAAGCCCTGGTTTGCTTTTTCTGGATGTGTTCCATGAGATCCCACATTCATTCTTGGAATATGGCATGGGGGTGACTAGATGAAAGAGAGATTTGGTTCAACCTATTCTATGGTTGGGTGGTTCGTGGAAGTCCCAGACTTGGTTGCATTTTGCATATGTTAATAAGAGATTATTTCCTCTTGTATTTGATGGGTAAATATACTTGTTTATATTAGTTTTTTATGGTTTTTATATAATTTTTATTTCTATTGGTTATATGTTGGTTATGAGCATCTTTTATGACAATAATGATGTATGGCTCTCATCATGTTTTGATTTGTAAATAATGATCAATGAATATATGACCTAATAGATGATAATGCAGCTAATATGATAAGGTCTCAATGCTTCTTATCGATTCTCAAATAAGTATGAGACCCCTATGTTATAGCTCCATTTACCACTCTTGGTAGATCTAATGCTCTGGTTATGGGCTAGGGTAACCCTTCCTTTCTAGACTTCATCCATGTTGACTTATATGGACCTGACCCAGGTTCGGAAGAATTATTTAACCAAATAAATCCTGCAGCTACCGGCCCTTTCGGCAATAGCCCACGAAGCACGGACTGAGGTCTCACCTGAGGTAGCAGAGGAGGGTGCTAGAACCAGGTTTCCACACCCTTGGGATGTCTAGATGTGCTTTAGATGTTTCACGCACCTGTCTGTAGCCTTGCACTGCTTTGGATTTGCGCAGATCCAGACCCAAAATACCTTCTACTTTCTATTATCACATTGTTTACAGATCTAATCTATTTGATAAAGTATTAGAAGTTAGATCTACTTAGCAGGGTCTTTAAGCAAAAATTTAACAGAGTTAACCATTTCACGCACTTAGAATAAACTCACATTCGCATACATCTATAACATAAGCATAGAGATCAAATAGATATATTAACAATAAAGTCAGATCCATGATAACCAAATTTAACGCAGAATTTTGAGAAGAAACTTATCCTTATTTCCACTTCATCACCAATACATTCAGATCTGACCTGCACACTCAGCTGTAGAGGTCCGCACACATAGTTGCAGACTCTTCCAGGCCTCTATTCACACAGCTACAGAGCCTCTTTCCACTACCAAAACATTCAACTCAGACTTACAGACGCTTTCAGAGTCTTCCTCTGAAGAACCCATTACAATTCATATCCAAGATCATACCCAAAAAGAACTGCCTTTCCCTCATAGAGCCACGCTCTATTTATACCTTCCTATGGTCCACGGACCGACTTACTTCCTATTATTTTATATTATTGCTCGGGTGGACAACCCTTTGACTCGACCTTTTACATTTTGTGCTCCGTATATTTCGGAGGTTTACAATATTTTTATCCTACTTTCTAAGCTATCAAACCCAAAACTGCTATGCAGGACCTCTGCTAAACAACAGCCCCCCAACATAATCATCGTGACTCGTCCCAAGTCACTCATTGGTGTGGTGAGATGTGTTGCCATGGCTTCACGGTTCACCTCCCTCTGAGTGATGCTCGTCATCCTATTACTGCTTCGTTGTCTCCTACACCACTTCGTCCAGCTCATGCTTCATTATTTCGACCACTTCTTGCAACCAATAATGCTCATTATTCTCTGCTCGGTTAACACAGAACACCCCCTCATAGGATTTTAGCCCAAGTGGGGGAGCCGTATACGGGACTGCCCTGTACCACCGCAGCCACTTCCAACCTTCGTATCTGTTCTTTGCACTGTCTGCTGCAACTTGTGTTGCAATTTTGCAAGATCGTTGCTACTGTCCGTGAGATCCCAATCCTCAAGGTCCTTTAGAGATGACTTATTAACTTCGTTTCGACACGTACTCTCTATTTTTCCATCCTTTCTCTGTTTTGTTATAGTTCGTCGGCCTGCCCCCGGGCGGGGCGACGACAGCCAGACCAATTCTGCTTCGTGTCACCCCTTTTTTGGTACATCCCCTACTGTTGATGCTATAGCCTGCAGGATGCCCGCAGCTGTTAACACCCCTCTCCTTAGGGAGTCTTGCTTCTCCCTCAACCATATCACCACCCTCGGGCTTATTCCTTGTGCAAAGATAATGAACAACTCCATATCAAGACTCAGCATATGTTTTCCATAAGCATAGTTTGCCTGTTGGATGCCCCTCGGTGATTTATAAGAAATTCAAATTTCAAATTCACTAGTTTATGCCTGTTCTAGTGTCCTTGTGTAAAATCTATTGCAGCTCGTTCCATATCTCGCTCGTACTCCTTCTCTTAATTGCCCGCCACCCACTCCTTTCCGCCATAATGCAGACATCTTGTCATGAATAGTGACATGAACGGTCACCTCTCCTCTTCACAAAGAAGTAGCGTACTTCGTACTGCGTGACCGCGATCTTGGTGATGGGCTAGATTGATGCATATCCTGGCAGTTGCACCTCTTTCCCCCAGACTGCTTTACCATCCTGCACTCTCTTTCAATTGGCTAGAGCAGTGAGACTATCCTTCGAACGGTTAATCAGGCAGCCGGCCCACCCGTATAGAGCTTCAGGTGACTACCATTCACACGGCCCGGGAAGGGGTCTCCAATGAGTTTGGCAAGTTGAACCGCGCCCCCATCAGTAACTTCTTTGATTATATAGGGTTCTAACCAATGCATTCAGAGTTTTCCAGGGAATTTCTAGAACTTACTATCATATAGCAATACTAGATCATTCTCCTTGAAGGTGCGCACCTTAATATGGCGATCATGGCACACTTTCTCGCACTGTTTCTATACTCGCTAATGGAATCCAACCAAAAACCATTCCTCCTCTAGTTCTTCTAGCTACGTGAGCCTTTCCTCAAAAGCACCACGGTCTACCATATCGGTGATTGCCACTATCCAGAGACTAGGCACAATATATTTCATAGGCATAATGGCCTCCTTGCCATAGACTAACCGAAAAGGTGTCTGGCCTGTCAACTTTTTGCACATGGTTAGGTATGCCCATAGCATAACAAGGATGCCCAAGTCCCAGTCATTTCGCCGCACATTATAGTCCTTGGTCAATGCGGTCTCCAGGATTTTGTTGAATGCCTCAACAGTCCCATTCACTTGCAGGTGGTATGGCATACTCTGTTGGTGGTATATCTGGAATTCCTTAGTGAGTGTACTGATTGTTTCATTTAGGAAATGTGTTCCCCGATCACTCATGATAATTTTGGGACATCCAAACCTTGTCAATACGTTCTCGAACAAAAATTTTGCAGTTGTTGTGGCCATGCAATCCTTAATTGGCTGCGCCTCTGCCCATCGAGTCGAATATTCTGTCGCGGTGATGATATAGCATGCACCCATATTCCCTCGTGGCTTGATAGGTCCTACGAAGTCGATTACCCACTTCTTGAATGGCTGTAGCATCATCTGTGGCTGGAGCGGCATTTCATCTCTTCGCGATGGTTTCCCCGTCTGTTGACATACGTCGCAGGCTCGATAGTATGCTTTCGAATCTTGATGCAAAGTGGGCCACCATAATCCTATGCGAAGAATCTTCTAAGCTGTGGCACGACCTGCATAATGTGTGCCAGCAACTGCCCCATGTGCTTCAACCAAGATCTATCCTCGCTCAAACTTCGAGACATACCTATGCAATATTTCATTGTTGTCCATTTTGTAGAGGTGTCCTGCAATCATGGTGAAGTATATTGCACATATCACCAATTCCTTCTTCTACTAAATAGAATATCCTTGTGGTGCATTTCTCGTAGTCAAGAAATGGGTTATATCCTCAAAGTGACCATCCACTATGCACACCGCTTATAGCTCTGCATTCAAGAGTCCATCCTTTAGCTTTGTGGGTTCTTTGCCTGTCTCAATTCGGGACAGGTGATTTGGGCCTGCGTTTAGACATCCTAGCTTTACGATGACCTCAAAGTCATACTCCTGGAATAATAGTAACCATCTACAAATGCGCCCCCCCATCACAAGCTTGTTCACTAGGTATTTTAATGCCGAGTGATCAGTATACATCTTAAAGTGGCCTCCAAGCAGATAGTGGTAGAATTTTTGAAGTGCGTATACCATCGCTAATCCCTCATGCTCAGCAGTGGAGTAATTCTTCTCAACTTTTGACAACCGGCGACTTGCGAACACAATCGGGTGGTCAATTCCCTCCGCTCTTGGTTGAGTAAGTACAACCCCTAACGCGATTCATGACGCGTCGACATCCACATGAAATCGACATCCCATTTTGGAAAAACCAATATAGGGGCTGATGCCATCTTTTCCTTAAGCATCACCAGAATTTTGTTGCATTCCTCATTCTAGCAATAAGTAGCCTACTTCTTTAGCAATTGTTCCATTGGAGCCATGATCTAAGCGTAGCTTTTTATGAACTTCCAATAGTAGCCCATGTCCCAATGTGGCACGTAATTGTTTGACACTTTGTGGTGCTTGCAGATTGAGTATGACGGTGATCTTTGTCGGATCCACCATCAGGCCTTGCTTACAGACCACATGGCCCAGTATGTTCTCGAATGGGACAAGGAAAGTACACTTCTTTAAGTTAGCA
The DNA here is from genome assembly GCA_031772625.1 of Pinus tabuliformis. Classification (NCBI taxonomy): domain Eukaryota; kingdom Viridiplantae; phylum Streptophyta; class Pinopsida; order Pinales; family Pinaceae; genus Pinus; species Pinus tabuliformis. The sequence goes on along the minus strand of CM062804.1, from coordinate 327,249,826 downwards.
CAATCTGGTGTCGGCGGCAAGTATCTAGAATCAATTGTAAGATCGCTAAGTGCTTCTTAACCAGTCCAAACATGATCCAGTCATCAAGATAGACCTCTAACAAATTGTGTATAAATTCTTTAAATGTCGCTACCACTATTCGTGAAAATATTTCCAGCGCATTCTTCAATACAAAGGGCATCACCATGTACTGAAAGCAACCCCATTCAGTGGTGAAAGTTATTTTACTCTGGTCCTCTAGCGCGATCTTGATTTGGTGGTATCCCGAGAACCCATCCGTGAAGGAGTAGGCTTCCTGTCCCCCCACATTTTCTAGTACGTCATCTGTAAATGGAGTTGGAAATGGATCGTTAACACAGGCATCATTGAGCTTCCTAAGATCCATGTAGATATGAATCTCACCCGTCTGTTTCTTGTCCGGCACAACCATCAGACTTACCCAGTTGGACTCCTCGACTGGTTCAATGGTTCCTACTGCCAGCATATTGTCTAGTTCTTCGTGAATCTTTGCTTTATATTTTGGGTTCAATCGGTAGGGTTACTACTTAACTGGTTTCGCGTCTGGCTTCAATGTTATCTTCCTCATTCCCAGGTCTCCTAGGATCCAAATTCGACGACCTTCTCCACTGTGGCATCGTCCCAATCATCCCCAGGCATTGCATACTTCGGCTCCACTTCTGTTCCGATATTGACTTGTCTCATTTTCAACGGTGCCGTGATATCTGGGTCTTCGATTTCAAGTCCGCGCACCTCATGGCTCCCCTCTAATTCTGGAATATTGACACTTTATGGATCATCCTCATCATCCTCTACCTGGACATTATAGCATTCGAGAGCCTGGCTCAGCTATCGCGACCAGTCGGGCTGCAAAATTTCTTCTAGTTCCAGTGATGTCTTGAAAATGCTGGCCTTTACTAGCTGTAACGCGTTGTCCATGGGATCCATCCATTGATCTTCAAAGAGGAATGTCGACAAAAACCCTTTGCGCAAGATATCCCACTCGCTTGTGTTGTGCCGGAGCTCTGCTTCAGCATACCAGTTTTTGGGAATGACATCTAGGGTATGATAAAATAAGTGCACCCATTCTAGTTGAGGTTCCTCTCCGTAGGCTTTGATCCATCTGGTAAGGTGCATGCATGGGTCATTGTGTCCATCGTATTTCTCCGTTATGCATAGTTCTGGCTTCCCAAATCTGATCTTCATCATGCGCCTTTAGCCACACCAATTGTCGAAAGTCCCTTCATGTGTGCCCCACCAATGCACAAGCATTGCGCGCAACACCCATCTCAATGCATCAAACCATTGGTGCTCTAATACTGCGATTTCAAATTTGGTTAGGAATTCATCTATTATTGTTAGCCCATCATACATTAGTAATTCACGATCCTGGGCCCTTACATAGTACAGAGATTTAGTAATCATATTGCAGTGTAGTGTAGTCGCTCTGTTCAACCTTTTACGCCACCACTCATCTTCTTCATCTGAATCGGTGGTGCAAGATTCTACATAGCCCCGTGATATTCTTCTATCCTCTGTTGTCTTGCCCCATTCTTGCCTTTGTGTAGCTATTCTGTAGATACCATCTAATTCGTTGTCGCTCTCTTTGTTACGCACGGGTTCAATACAGTGCAGTCCTTCAGATGGATCTAGCAGAATGACTACGTGGAGTGACTTTGTTTCAAATATCATTGTCCGCTTCTTTAAATTAATAAACCCATTCATGTCGGTAGCCCAGTCTATTCCTAACAATGCAGCATAAGGTGTACTTTCATCCGTGAGTTCAATCACTTCAAAGTTCATCCGAGTACTTGCGTCGTCAATATCTACCATAGTTCCTTGCAGCCTTCCCATGGGTAGGACCTTCTGCTGATTTTCCATCCACAATTGGATAGGGGACCATTGTAGTGTAGGCTTACCCATGCGCTCCCAAGTTTGTTTAGGCAATATGTTGGCATCTGAGTCCAGATCCAGAATGACTTGATCCATCTCATAATCACCGATCTATGCTATTAGTCACATTTCCCTCATGGTCTGCAACGCATATCTTCCCAACTTTTGAACAACGCAAGGTTCACTCCATCCAATGCATCTATTTATCAATTCCTGTAAGCCCTTAACTGCCTTTTTGTCATGAAGCAATTTTATACATGTCTCTAAAAAGGTAGTCAACATCAAGGGATTGTTGTCCAGCTCAAGCTGATCCCTACTACTTGGGGTAGAGACCTCTGCCAAGCTTTCTCTAACTTCCAGGTTCATCTCCTTACCAACCCCTATGTCTTCCTTACTTAAGTCCCTTCTATCCACTCTTGTCGCCGTGCCACTTCTCAGTACCGTGTTTACTTGGGGATCTTCCTCGCGGAGTTTGGACCTCATCATCTACACATTCTAGGCTGTTTTTGGTTGCACAACCATTTTTTCACGAATCTGTGCTATCAACATAGGGAAATCTATCAGCTCATGATCGAATTACTCACAATAACTGCATGAAATTATAATCGGGTTGGTACAATCTTGCGCGTAATGTCTTGGACCTCCGAAGTTATAACAGATTAGCTACACACAACCCCTTCCTGGCCCCATTCCATCCCTTCCTCGTCCATGTCCCTGGAACCCACTGCGCATGATCACCACGGTTGGGTCCTGACCTCGCATCTCAGTCTGCATTCTGTAAGTAGGTGACTGGTCCATTAACAATTGGTAGCTACGACAAACTTTTTCCTCGTGGTCCATCGATCTGCAAAAGTTGCAAAATAGGTGTTGGGGGGTCTGATTGTATTTTGGCAGTAGATGATAGTTATCCATGTTGTGCTTTCCTCCCACCTGACAAATTGTGCACCATAACGGGGTTGCTGTGCTCGGCCCTACCTCTGGCTGCAATGGTGTTGGTCCCCCCGTTGCCACATAATTCACTAAGACTGGGCAGTGACCTTTATCGTGCCCTTGGTTCCTACACCATACTTCCTCCTAGACTTTTGGTCGCGGTGCCTGTTCTTGTTTTAACTTCTTCATTTCCAGACATAAAGTTTGGATCTACCCTTGGATTTAGTAAACTCCCAACCCTGGGTCTTGTAACAGAGTTTCATGTAACCTCATCGCTGTCTCTAGTGCTTCAGCCTGGGTTGAGATATTCTGTTGTGACAAAGCGATCCTCAGATGTGGTGTTAATGATGCCATAAACCAAGCGCAGTGCTGCGCATCTGTCAATGTCATGTTAGCCTTGCAAACAATACTTTTTAGTCTTTGGTCCAAATCCCACAGTGTTTCACCAAGCATCATTGCGATCTCCTTGAACCCTTTCATCAACTGCATTTCTAACTTCAACCGGCTGAACTCTTTCTTTAATTCAGTCTGGATTTCTACTGTCCCAGCCGTTGGATGATCACCTGAGTACTTTATGTACCATGTCAATGCTCGGTCCTGTAGCACGCTAACTAAGGTAGCTTTTCTGATATTATCATCTGCAATTTTCTGCATGTTCCATACTGATGTTAACACGAACCAGAATTGTTTTGAGTCTTCACCTTCTGCTCCTTTGAATACCGATAATTGGATCATGCTCGTCATTGTTACCCTTGAACCACTATTGTTCCTGGTCCCTTCGATCGTTTGATTCTTTGCTCTATAGATTCCCCGCATTTCACATCAGACACCCCTTAGGTAGATCCTGGTTCTGGCTTCAGAACCATTTGTTGGCTTATATCGGCCTGACCCAGGATCGAAAGAATTATTTAGCCAAAAAAGTCCCATAGGTATTGGCCCTTTCGGAAATAGCCCACGAAGCGTGGACTGAGGTCTCACCCGAGGTAGCAGGGGAGGGTGCTAGAACCAGGTTTCCACACCATTGTGATGTCTAGATGTGGTTTAGATGTTTCGCGCACCTGTCTGCAGCCTCGCGCTGCTTTGGATTCGCACAAATCTGGACCCAGAATACCTTCTACTTTATATTATCACACTATTTACAGATCTAATCTATTTGATAAAGTATTGGAAGTCAGATATACTTAGCAGGGTCTTTAAGCGAACATTTAACAGAGTTAACCATTTCGCACACTTAGAATAAACTCAGATTCACATACATCTATAACATAAGAATAGAGATCAAACAGATATATTAACCATAAAGTCAGATCGATGATAACCCAGATTTAATGCAGAATTTTTAGAAGAAACTTATCTTTATTTCCACTTTATCACCAATACATTTAGATCTGCCTTGTGCACTCAACTGCAGGGGTCCGCACACACAGCTGTGGACTCTTCCAGGCCTCTGCGCACATAGCTGCAGAGCCTCTGTCCACTACCCAAACACTCGACTCGGACTTATAGACACTTTCAAACTCTTCCTCTCAAGAACCCATTATAATTCATATCCAAGATCATACCCAAAAAGAATTTCCTTTCCCTCATAGAGCTACTCTCTATTTATACCTTCCTATGGTCCACAGACCGACTTACTTCGTATTATTTTATATTATTGCTCGGCCGGAAAACCCTTTGAATCGACCTTTTACATTTCGCACTCCACATATTTCAGAGGTTTACAATATTTTTATCCTACTTTCTAAGCTACCAGACCCAAAACTGCTACATGGGACCTCTGCTACCCAATACTCCAAAATCTAAAAAACAATGTTTTATTTCCTATATGCTACTTTCCCCTTTGTTAAAAGTGTTTAAATGCGGGTTAGTATATACCCAACCCACGTATATGTGTTAAAACACTTAAAAATAATAAATATCCTTAATTTTGGGTGAAGTTTACGTGTTTTACCTATTACTCACCTACTATAGCCCGTGGACCAATTGTTTCCAAACTGAAAAAAATAATTTGTAGAAGTATAAATAAACCTCCATGGGAAGGCCTAAGGAGGAGAAGATATGAGATATTTATATTATAGTTGATTGATACCTGATCGAGTTTGATGAAATCCTTGTGCCTCCTGCACTCCCCAAGCTTTAGGAAACTCTTGTTTCCTCTTTTGAGATATCCTTCATCCCTCTTGTGATATCCTTGTCTATGTTGATGGAGGAAGATTGCTGAGGCCAGGAGAAGACGGATCCAGAGGATAGTTCTGCATGGAGCTGGAGAAGACTCAGGTTGTATTCTTCCACCTTTCTTATAGTTTACATTAATAAAGAGATATTTTTATGTTCCTGATATTTATCGTGTTTGTGTATTGATCTATGTTGTGATTTGTTTATAAATCTTATATTAATACATAATTGTTCATTTTCTTATATGACCTAACGTATATATCATGAATATGGTTTATGTTACTGTTGTTGTATATGCTTTTCTTGAATAATTTATAGGTTTCAAAGGAATCAAAAGAGGCAGAGGGTTTGAACCCTGTGGGAACTACCCAAACATAGGACCTCCAGGTAAGGACACTTCTTCCCAGTTCAGTAGTTAAAGAATTTAGATTGTTTATTTGTGCATTTCTTGTTGTTGTATGCACTCCACTTTGTTGGGGGTTTCAACCCAAGACCCTAGGTTGTTCCCACCCACAACAAAATTGGCGACTCCACTGGGGAAGAAAATCTTGTTTATCCTAGTTTGGGTTGTTTGTTCTCAATCAGGGTTTTTTTTCTTGATTTCTTGCTTTTACAGTGTTATTTTACTTATTAGCTTCTGAGGCATCAAGTCTGATCTTCTGGACAAGGCCTTCATTTTTGTTTTTCTTGATTGAGTCTTTTATATGCTTTTTTCATGGAGTAAAGTCACGTATACATGCTAGTTTCCTCACGTAGACTCGTGTATACACCAGTTTCCTGTGTTTGAAACATGTGTGCATGCCTATGTGTATTTACACAATCGTGTATACATAATTTTTGGATTGTTTTTTCAAAATATTTTTCTCGGTTAGATCTATTGCCTCATGACTTCTGCTATTTTTCGGTCATCCACTATCTGTAGAACTATGTTCTCTTGCAAGTTTTCATTTTCAAATATCCTTCTCAGTGAAAAGCCTAGTTGGTCTAGGATTTCGTTTTGAGCAAGTTATTTTGTTTGTGTCTTGGGTCCAAGGCTTCCATTGGAAGTTCCTGGATGTTCTAGTTTTCCAGAACAAGATGTTGGTTTTGATTTCAAGCATAGATTTCAAATTGCATTTCTTTGCTTTCCTTTTTGTGTGGCCTTATTGTTTTTCATGATTTTTGAGTGTTTCTTGGCAATCTTGAGAGTTTTTCTTTCTTGACATTTAGTTGGTTTGCTGAAGTCTTTCACTATTGTTCAGGTCAGTTTGTGCCAGTTTGTAGTCCTTCTTGTTTCAAGTTTCATTTATTAATGAGTTTTATAAATTGCAAGGTATAAGGGCTTTTTGTTCTTGTTTCTTGTTTCTTGATATTTGGAATTTAGTAGTTCTTTTTGTAACCTCAAAAGTTTCCTTAGTATCCTTAAAAGAAAAATACAAAAACATAGCTTTTGCCTTTATTTGTCTTTCCAAACTTTTGGTTTTTTGGTTTCTTTTAGTTTTGTCTTTGAGAAATTGTGATCTGTATGTCAATTTTTTTTCTTAGTTTTGAGGGAAACTTGTTTTTAATTATTTTTTTACCCTCTTCATTGTCAAGTTGGCTTATTGACCTTATAAAGAAACACTTTCTCTTATATTGTGAGTATTCGAAGGATCTTTCATTGTCATTTAAATTTGCATTAGGTTAGTTTGTGTCATAAGCATTCTTAGTCTTTTTAGATTTTGAGTGTGTGTGGAGTGTTTATGAAAAGAAAAGAAAAGTATTTTGCTTATATAAGTTTTTCATAGAACCAAGTAGAAATCGCTCTTCATCGAAAGAAAATAACTGCATGAATATAGTTAAGTTTCTATTGGTTTCTTTTGTGTTGAAAACATCATCAGTTTCACTCTCGTTATACCCTTGACTTAAAGAACATCCCTCTAAAATCAAGCGATCTAATAATAAGAACTAGAAATTTTTTATTTTCTCATTAACGAACACCAACAATTTTAAATTCTTTAGGGCCTTGGAATAGATGAGTGGAGAGTTGACTCTCTAAGGCTGCTCAAATTATCAAACATAGAAGTTGAATAATGAGCGAAATCCAATATTGTTAGAAATACCCTATGTCCCACTTGTTAGATCCCGCCTCACGACTGTTCCACCCAACTTTTGATACAAATTGGTGCGCATAGTTTTCTTTCCTAGGGATCACATAGGTGTCTGTGAAGGGGAATCCCATGGCACCTGATGTAGAAATTGCATCACATTCATCAGTAATTCTAGAGGGTACCCTTGCGAAGCTTGGGCACTTGCACTGACAAAGGCTGTTGTTTGGAGGTCAACATAACTATTTCTGACACCTTTACTAATAGGCCTGGGCTATCATAAACCCAGACTATTTACAAAAGACCCTTGATTTTCATTTTCTTGTATTTTGATGTCCGGTCCTCATCACCCGGAGCAGAAATACTTGGAAGTGGATTGAGTGACTGTATCTTTAGGGATTTTTAGAGAGTTCTCTTTTCTCCTAGATGGCCTAGCTTTACAACTTTTTGAGTATTTAACTAGAATTCTTAAAAATAATTAAAAGTGGTTGATCGACTAGTTCGTCAGTTTAGGAGGCTTCATGGGCTTTCACCTACGAGTCATGAACCTTCTCCTCGAAGGCGTAGGAGATTTTTTTCCAATGATTTTCAATCAGTGGCAGTTGACGCATCGGAGATGATCCTCCATTGGAGTTATTGATTTACAAGATAGACCTAGTACAAGTACAGAGTTGGAGAGGAGCAGTACAGTTCTTTCTAGAGTCGTCTTCCAATTGGAAGACGTTATTGAGGTCAAAGAGCTTCAAGAGTGTTTTTTGACTCCTAATTATCCTCTTCCTCCCAATCACCCAGGCATTTTATTATACGTTGGGAATCTGACCAACAGGCCTTCAAGCCCAGGTTTCTTTTACTCTTTTCCTTCGATGACCATTACTGGAAGGATAACATCCACCACGAGTGCTACTACTATGAAAACTCATGTATTCGTACAAAGAGGAGGAATGATTTCCATACCTTTCGTTACTCCTAGCACTGCTATATTTGGCTCTACTTCCATTCCATCTTCAAGTGGGGGTACTCAAGATTTTGCCTCTAGCATTGTCCTTTTCCCTTTTGGAATGCCGACCCATGCTATTCCTTTGGTTTCATTAAGTATTCCATCAGATGCCTCCACATCCATGACTTCCATGGCAAGTGGGTCAGCTTCTTTTCAGTGTTTCCCTTTAGGGAGTGGTCTTATACCAGATTCCAACCCATCTTTAGGATTAGTACCTTTTCCCTCTATGGGTCAAAGTTATAATCCTTTTAAAAGTTAGACAAACCTTACGGTTAGTGGACTTGGAGTTGGGAAACAATCTTACTTCGACCAACAAGGGAATATGTCGTATTCTTCTGTCACTTCTTTCCAAAACTTTCTCCCTATGATCATGCATGGAACCCTTACTAAGGGCTCTTTGCTCCTTTCAACACCTCTCTAGGGGTAAATTTCACTAGCTACGGAAATTTTTTGGCAGGATTTGGTCAAACTCTACTTTTTTCTGGACCACAAGGAACTCCTTATGGTCCAGAAGGGTCTACGAATTACTTTAGGTAACCTGGTGCCTTAAAAAATCTAGGGCATTCTTTCAGAATGTTGGGAATTCCACCCACACCAGGTGGAATCCTCAAGGTTCTACACATCTACCTTTCTTGGCAATGTTAAACTTGCTAGATCTTTCTAAATTTCCTAATGATCTAATTAGATATAACCCGGTTTGGCCTTTGGTCCTGATCAAACTTCCCTAAGACATACCTAAATTTGAAGCGAAGATTGGTGAAGATCCAGGTGACCATGTAACCACTTTCCACTTATGGTGTTCGTAAAAATCCCTGGTAGATGATTCAATCAGGTTGAGATTATTCTAACATACCCTAACTCGAAATGTGGCTAAGTTGTACATTAAACTTCTGGGGGGAACCTTCATTTCTTTCAGCGATTTGGCTACAATATTTTTGAACCATTTTTAGTTGCCTGTCCGCTATGATGCTGGAACTGAGCTATTGGCTAAATTTCACCAAGATCAGGCAACCCACATTTTAGATCACATATAGGAATGGAGGAGAAGGAAGAGGCTCATTAAAGTCGATATTCCACAAGAATTCCTTCTTGAATGGTCTCTTAAATCTTTACAACCTGATATCTCTAAGGATGTGTCGCTCTCCGATGTGTTCACCAAAGAACATGTTATGTTTATGGCCCAGTAGTTAGAACTTACATATTCTCAATCTTGAGTTCTTCAAAAATAAATTCCTGATGCTCCTAGGTCTAAGGTTGATATAGCCAAGCCAAATTTAGGTCCCCATGTCGACAGGCTGGTCGAATTGATCGATGCTAACATGGCTAACCTGCTAAATCAATTGCAACATCTGTCTTTACAAAATGCTTCTTCTATGCAGGAATCACTGTCAACGCCTATGCCTTCTCAACCTACGTCTATAAATGCCATCCAAACTTCTAACCCCAAAGGAAACCAACAATCCCATGGGAAGAAGAAAGGACTAGGTAAGGAAAAGAACCAGGATGGGAAGGGTAACGCCAACAAACCTGACAATGATGCTGGAGGGGGTAGGAAAGAGTCTAAGAGAAAAGTAAAATTTCCTTTCAAGTTGTGTAATGGAGATCATTTGACTCATATTTTCCCTAAGATCCAAGATGCTCAGTGCTTATTAGCTCAGCAAGGGTCTTCTAGCTCCTAGGTTATCCTCACTAACCCTTTTCTCCTAGGGTAGTAGTTACTTGCTTGTGCGACTCTAGTACTGGTACCCCCGTGGGGGGAAATCAGGAAGGGGATAATACATCAAATGTCTACATGATGAGTGCACATATCGATGTTGCTATGTGATCACGTGATTATGGTGAATCAAAATCATCTAAGGCTAAGTCTACTTCTGATTCTTCAAAGCCACTCCCTATTGAGAGGTCGTTTGTTGAGTCTATACCTCGGATGTCGAAAGCCTCCACAAAATGCTCGACCATTAACCCTAATGCTAGGGTAGCCCACTACTCAATTATAGAAGACTGGGCTTAGATTCCTTGTGCTATGTCAGTGTTAGAGGTACTCCATTTGTGCCTTGCACAAAGGAGTGTATTACTCACTGCGATTGGAGCAGTTGATCCAAAAAATTCTCTTGTGCTTACATTCGATATGTCAAACACCAAGAAAATACTCCCACATCATATGGCTTTCCAGATAAAGTCTACATATCGGAAGACCAATATATTTCAAACTTTAATCGATGAGGGAGCTTCCACATGTGTAATTTCCATGTCATGTTGGAAGGCTATTGGATTGCCTCAAGTTGTTCCTTCCCAAAATTTGTTGACAGCATTTGACGTTCATTCTCATAGGCCCCACGGGATTATTCCAGCCTTTCTCATCTATGTTGGGGGAAAGGTAGTGAATATTGAAGTAGAGATAGTCGATGTGCATCTGGATTACAACCTCCTTTTAGGTAGGAATTGGATTTATGAGGTGGATGCCATTGTATCATTATTATTTCACATCCTTTGTTTTCTTCATGAAGGGAGAATTGTAAAGGTTGATCAAATCAATTATTCTCTGGGAGACTCCTACACGTCTTCCGAGTCTACTATTCCATTAGTGGACAATCCCAAGAAGCCTATAGAGAATTTAGGAGTTCGAATGTACTCTTCCTTAATGGGTACTTTTCATCTTCCTGCTCCTATAGCTAGAATTAATGCTATTTCATCCTCCAAGGGACCTTCTTGAAGAGAGTTCTTTATAACTCATTATTTTTCAGAACCTTGGCCCTTACCCTCATCTACCACCACATTAGGTGAGGGGTAGGTAGGTGAAATAACATGTCCTATATCTGCAGCAAAAATTTCTTATCAGTCTATTGTTAACTCTGCAAACTCCGATCCTAATCCTTTCTCAACAGAAGAGTTGGATGGAGATGTGGCTCCATCCTAGACTCTGAATTAGACTTTTGCTTAGGATTGCTTAGATGCTGTCTTTCCATTTGAAGAAGAGATTATAGAAGCAATGATGGGTATTAAAAGACGATGGAATGATTTGCATCATCGTTCATATTTCCTCCCTCATTTGTAGGAAGTAGAGTCAAGTTTGTCCAATCCTTCTACTAGTGATGTTCATGTAGTTTTAAACCCTTTGGCCCTAACACAATTGTCTGCCAAAGGTAAGTGTGAGTTATCTCACAAACTGTACCGGTGAACATCTCTAGGAATCCCAACATTATTGAAAATGTATTCATTGGAGTTGATTGTTCCCTTGAATAAATTCAAATGTATATCGATCTCTTTAAAGAGTTTCATGATGTATTTGCTTGGTCTTATCAAGAAATGCCTAGAATAGATCCATTTATAGTCCAGCATGAGATCAAGACATACGAAAATGCAAAACCTGTTTGTCAAAAACTTCAACCGGTTAACCCTAGAAAAGCAGTAGCTATCAAAGCTGAGGTCGAGAAGCTACTTAAGGCGGGTTTCATATAACCCTTTCTTTTAACTGAGTGGGTCTCTAATCTAGTCCTCGTAGAAAAAAAAAAGGAATGATTCATTTATGCATTGACTTTAGTTACCTAAATAAGGCTTGTCCTAAGGACAATTACCCCACACCCTTTATCGATCAGAATATTGATGAATGTGTGGGTAATGAGATTTTTTTGTTTATGGACAGATTCTTTGGTTATAATAAAATTACTATCTCTCCAGAAGATTGGCACAAGAAAACTTATATTTGTCACTTGTATGCCCTTTCTGTGAGAGTGACTAGAGGGTCCCAATTGCATGCATTTCCATGTCATGGGCGTGACTGAGACTCTAGGGTAGTGAAATGTCAAGTTGTCTCAAGGGTTGATCACCTAGAAAGGTTGGTTGGCTCCTGTAGGTTCTGTGACGTGTGAAAGGTCAGATTGGTTGTATTGTGTCATTTCCACTTCCTTAATTGTACATGGGCAGTTGAATCAAATAGTAGCCTCTCGTCACATGTTTACCCCACCAGACCAGTTAACTTGGGTAAATGTGGGAGGAGTGTTTTACAAGAATGATATGACACTAGCCCCAGTGGTGGAACATGAAGCTACCACTTGCTTCTCCAAAGAATGATATTCACTCTTATGCTAGACTAGAGAATCCAAGGCTACAAATCTCAAGTTCCAAGCCGTTTGTTTGAGTTATGAGAGATTATTTATATCAAATGAGGTTACCCTTTAGCTTCTCTTGTGACCTTTGAGCTTTCTCATGACTCTTGAGGTTGTTTTATCTTTATTCTATCTAATGAATCTTCATATTCCCTATTTAACTCTTGGAATTCCACTTAAATTTACATTTCCTATTATTTTATAAATTAAAAACCACATAAGAAAAAAATGTGGCTAGAGCCTAATAAGACGAAACTTAATTTATTATTCTGGAGATTGAGGAAGCTCTTGCTTGATAACTTATTCTTGCAGCTTTGACAAAACCTATTCATACCAAGCCTTGTATTGTGCTACTATGTCCTCAAAATTTTATAGGAGATTTAGCTTATGTATGACTCTTGCCTTAATTACATCTCGATAGATGGTTTTGGAACCTGATTGGACATTATTCGATAGTAATCAAAAATTCATATTCAACTTGGTAGATATGGTTACAAATCGTTGAATATTTTCCTTACGATTTCTAGATCTTTGTTCTCGACCACCTGCCTTAAGTTTCTCAGTAATTCTTCAATTTCCTACTTGACAACATTTCTTCCCTTTGTTTCTTGAAATGATCCAACAAAAGGAATATTGTGCACTCTAACTAAGCAGTCCAAACTATGGTATAGTTGTGAATAGGCAGTTATGATGTTGGCCACATAGGCGAAAAACTGTTTGTTTCCCTCTACAATAATTCTAACCCTAACCCTTTCCAATTTCTCTTCCTACCTTTTTTTCCTAGAAAAATCTGATGGTGCATTTATGTACTTAGCGCCCCATTCTTGGATCAAATCAATGGTTTCATGAATCACCTTCAGAACTTTCACATTCTCCCACAGTCTCTTCTACATCTCACGCAAGGGAACCATGACCTAATGAAGGATGATCAAATCCTCATACAATTGTCTCATAGTGTCTTCGAATGATTGGATTTACTCAAATATAGATACTTGGAGCTTCCTCATGTGAGAATCAATGTAAGACAACCATTGGTTGTCATGTACAAGATGATCAATCTGTTGTCTCATAGTAGCTAAACCCTTTGGCAACTATTTGTTTTCCTCTATCAAGAAGTATGTGTTTACTTTTGTAGAATCTACAAAGGCTAGATTTGTTGTTGCGTCTTGCTTTAGGTTCTTCTTGGTGTTGGGCACAATTACTCATTTAAAGTGAATGGAAACAGGATGGACCAACTCATTAGAAAAATGTTTCCACCTTTCTAGCACAATTTTGTTCTTTAGCTAATCAAAGGTAAGGTTATAAATATCTATGAAAATATCATCATATGGATGTGATATTCCCATCTCAGTGAATGAGATGTGGCCACTAATAAGAGAAGGTGAAAGCTGATAGTTGGTTTTTTCTGCAATGGACACAATGTTAGCCTTTTGTTTATCCTCATCCCATTCAACCTCCATGTCTTAGGGCTATATTTTCTCCTCTATTTCTCTTACAAATTCCTCACCTTGATTTTCCTTGTTTTCTTCATCCACCAACTATTTCTGGTGTTCTTCCTCATGCTATTTCTATCTCGCTTCATCTTCTTCCTTATTTCTTGATTCTTATTTTTCTTGCATTCTCTCCTATTCTTTCATTTCTTGTTCCTCTTTCTTTATCTATTCCTCTTCTTGATTTCGTTCCCGCCCATCTCTTTTCTTCTTCCTATTTTTTCTTCTTTAATTGTTCTGATTTCCTTCTCCTCTTTTCTGCTACAATGGCGTCTCTCAAGATAACAGGATTTGCTTTGAACTTTCATCTCTGCTTCGATAAAATATTATGCACAACATTCCTCTTGTACTTATAAATGGTGAATAGAGTGGACACCTGCTATTGATTCCTGTTGGGTATGGAATCCCCCCACGGCATTTTTTGGGGCTCAAGGCCCAAGTTTTGATCTAATATTGTTGTAAAGCTCTGTGAATTGTGGGCACGGAAGTATGTTAGAGTCATAGGGTTGTCTGCCCTAGTTTTTTATGTAATGTCAGCCTACCCATTCTAAGTTCTAAAGAGACATCAGAGAGAGAGAAGTAGAAGAGAAGAGAAAGAGTCTAAGTGTGTCGTAGAGTAGGAAAAGGCTCTGCAGCTGAGTGTGCAGAGGGCTACTAGAGTCCACAGCTGAGTGCGCAGAGGCCTAGTAGAGTCCACAGCTAAGTGCATGTACCCATGTAGCTGAGTGTGCAGAGTAGAGTCAAGTCTATAACCGAAGGAAGATAATAATAAAGAGAAGTTTTATCTTAATGCTGTGTATCTATTCTTGGGTTGTTGTCTATTGATATTAATTGCAATTATACTATTTATTTACTGTGCACACTTGTATGAATGAATTATATTGCTAAGTATACTTGCAAATAAGCTAAGTTAATCAACTAATCTCAGGATACTAGTATGACATTGGGTAATAACAATGTTTGACCCCCAAGTAGTGTTGCGCGAAGGTAACATCTTAGGCTTTGAGGTACGAGTAAGTGCGCGTAGCAACATGCACACATGGTCGAATCGCAGACCACATAAACTCTTCAGACATCTCTAGGGTGTGGAAAACTGGTTCCATCACCCTCCCATACTACTTCAAGTGAGACCTCAGTCTGCGCTCCATAGACTGTTGCCAAAAGGGCCAGTAGTACCAAGACTTGTTTGGCTAAATCATCTCTGAACCTTGGTTAGGCCCATACAAGCCAACAAATGGTTCCATTGATAGGACCAGGATCTCTATAAGGGATGTCTGATGTCATTTCATTGGAATCTGACAAAGAAAGAAATTGAAGAGTGGCTGGACAGAAAGATTCATGAGTTCACGGCATAGGAAAACAAGAATCCATGAGTATTGAAGGAACAGTGGCTAGAGCGCTACTTATATACGGAAATCCATGAGATTTTCTTTGCATACTTCCCCTTTTAGTTGTATGAGTGGATCGTGAAGTTAGAAAACAGTCAAGGAAGGTGTAGGCTCAACAAACCGATTGCGTGGACTCTAGAATGTTGGGTTGTGTTATATTCTTTCCACAACTAGCCCACGTAGTTAACTGGGTGTTTAGAGGGAGGGGGGGAGCCCCCCCTTCGTTGTTCCAATTGTGTAGTGGGGGGGCAGGTCACAGGGGGTTTGAGGTGTACCCATAACCCCACTTTATGGGGTCTGGGGCAGCACCCCAAAATTTTTTGGCTTTGGACCCTATGTTAGGTTCGGCAGACCCACCTATGGTTTTGTGCATGATTTTCGCACATGTTTTTGGACGCGATGGTTTTCGGTCCATGGTATTGGATGGAATGGTTTTCGGTCCATGGTATTGGATGCTTAGGCATGTATAAATATGTTTTGTAACATTGAAAAGAATAATGAAAAATCAAGCTGGTAGTCTCGGTTTTGGGATCTAGGGGAAAATATCTGTCTATATGTGTTTTATGTGTTATGCTCTCACATTGTTTATTTTATGTTTTTTAGAATTCGTATGCAGGTAATTTCTGTACAGGGTTAAAACCTACATTTGGTATCAGAGCAGTTTTGGCTTCAAGGGGATGCCTTTGTTGCTGAGGGGTTTCGCTTGGGCCTGTGGTAGACCCTGTTCAGTGAGAGATCTGCGACATCGATTCTGGTGGTGAAAGAAGATGGCGAGCAGTGGAAAGATAGAGATCGAGAAATTTAACGGTCTAAGTTTTGAGTTGTGGAAACTCAAGATGAAGGATCTATTGATGGATAAAGATAAGTGGATCATGGTAGATTCGGGTACTAAACTAATGGGAGTGTCCGATGAAGAATGCAAGAAGTTGGATTGGAAGGCAATGTGCACAATACGATTGTGTGTCTCAGATTCAGTATTGTTGAATGTATCAAAGGAAGCTACGGTGAAGGCTTTGTGGGACAAGTTGGGGACTTTGTACCAATCTAAGTCTTTGGTGAATAAATTGTTCCTGCGGAGAAAGCTGTATAACATGAGGATGAAAGATGGAGACTTGGTGACAGAGCATATGAATGCATTTAATACTGTGGTAAGTCAGTTAACATCTGTTGATATTAAAATTTCAGATGAAGATAAGTGTATTATTTTGTTGTGTTCTCTACCAGATTTGTGCGATAGTATGGTTATTGCAATAGGTAACAATGAAACTGCCTTGCAGTTTGATGAAATAGTCTCAGCCTTACTGACGGAGGAGATGAGACGGAAAAATATGGAGAGCCAGAATGGTGATGCCTTTTTCTGTACAAGGAAGGTCCCATAACAGAAACAAAAATAAGTCATCAAGTGGGATATCTAAATCTCCAGGAAAGCATGTAAAGGTGGTGTGCTGGGAATACAGAAAAGAAGGCCACTTCAAAAGGGACTGTAAATCTAAAGCTCTTGACAAAGGAAAGGGATCTGATGAGTCTCCTTCTGCAGAGGTGAAAACCACCTCAGATGAAGGCGGGGATGTGTACTTGGCTTCTTCAGGTACACATGTAGATCATGAGGCATGGTTGATTGACTCAGGTGCATCCTTTCACTTCACTCCCCATAGAGAGTGGTTCTGCGAGTATGAGAAATATTATGGTGGTGATGTCTTCTTGGGGGATGACAGGAAGGCTAAAATCGTTGGTTGTGGAACGGTAAAGTTGAATTTGCAATGTGGAAGAGTTAGAACACTTCCAGGTGTTCTACATATTCCTGCATTAGCCATAAATCTAATTTCTGTAAGCAAGCTGGATGATGCAGGTGTAAAAACAATGTTCGAGAAGGATGCCTACAAGATGGTTTGGGAGCACTAGTATTGATGCGGGGAGTTAGGACTGGAACTTTTTACAAGCTGCAAGGTAGCACAGTTGTTGATGGGTGCAACAGTTCTGTGGTTCCTTAAAGTGGAGCAGAAAATCTAGTGGTCTCTGGAGAGAAGACCATGTTGTCGCATCAAAGGCTTGGATATATTGGAGAGAAGGGCCTTCGAATACTTCATGGTAGAGGTATGGTAGAAGGTATGAGTAATAGCTCTCTGGATTTTGATTTCTGTGAAAATTGTGTATATGGGAAGCAAAATCGGGTGAGTTTCCCCTCTAGTGGTAAGAAGATGAAACATATATTAGAGCTTGTGCACAGCGATGTGTTTGGGCTTGTGAAGGTTCCATAATTGGGTAAGTCTATGTACTATGTATCATATAGAGATGACTTCTCAAGGAATACATGGATATATTTCCTTAAGAATAAATCTAAAGTCTTTGACAGGTTTAAAGAATTTAATGCTCTGGTGGAAAACCAGACAGAGAAGAAGATAAAGGTGTTGAGGACAGATAATGGTGGAGAGTTTTGCAGTAGGGAATTTGAAGAATTTTGTAAGAAGTGTGGTATAGCATGACAAAAGACTACTCCATATACACCTTAGCAAAATGGAGTTGCAGAAAGAATGAACAAGATGTTGATGGAAAGGGTAAGAAGCATGCTCAGTGGTGCTGGGTTAGGATAGGAATTCTGGGTAGAGGCATTGGATATAGCATGTTACCAAGTGAACAGATCACCTTCATCAGCATTGGAGGATAAAACTCCACAAGAGGTATGGACTGGTAAGAAACCCTCTCTTTCACATCTAAGGGTATTTGGATGTGATGCATATGTACATGTTCCAAAGGAGAAATGAACCAAGTTGGATCATAAATCTGAAAAGTGCATCTTTATTGGGTATAAGGATGGTTTAAAGGGTTATAAGCTTTGGAACCCAGTAACAAGGAAGGTTGTGTACAACCAAGCTGTGGTGTTTAGAGAGGTGAAAGATGTTATTAAACATGAAGTCCAACCAAAGGAACCTAAGAAGATAGTGTTTAAGCCTAAGGAGGAAGAATTAGACTCTATAGCAGAGGAGGAATCAGAAGATGAAGAGCCACAAACTCCAAGTCTGAGAAGATCAGTTCGAGAAAGAAGGCAACTAGAAAGGTATAGTCCATATGCTTTCTATTCAAATTTTTCTTGATCTATTACTGACGATGATCCTAGAACTATGAAGGAAATAGTATATTTAGAGGACGACAAACTCTGGAAAGAGGCCATGGTTGATGAAATGGCATCTTTGCACAAGAATGAGGCTTGGGATCTAGTGGAGTTGCTGGCTGGAAGGAAACCCATTGGAAGCAAATGGGCATTCAATAAGAAGACAAATGCAGAAGGAAAGGTGGAAAAATACAAAGCTCGATTGGTAGAAAAAGGTTATTCCCAGGTGCTGGGAGTTGATTTTGGTGATATTTTTTCTCCTGTTGCCAAGGTAACTTCTATTAGATCACTTTTATCTATTGTTGTTGCTTTTGATTTTGAGGTAGAATAGATGGATGTGAAGACAACATTTCTTCATGGGGATCTAGAAGAGGAAATATAAATGAAGCAACCTGAAGGCTTTGTGGTGAAGGGTAAGAAAGAACTGGTATGCAAGTTAAAGAAGTATCTATATGGGTTAAAATAGTCACTAAGGATGTGGCATCAGAAATTTGATACATTTATACGGGGACTTGGCTTCACCAGAAGCAAAGCAGATCACTGTGTGTATTTTAAATTAATTGGTGACCATGTTATTTATCTAGTCTTGTATGTGGATGATATGTTGCTGGTTGGAAATGACAAAGAAATTGTCAAGGATTTGAAGACCCAATTGTCCTCCAAATTCGACATGAAAGATCTTGGTGCTGCAAACTATATTTTGGGCATGGAAATTAAAAGAGATCAGTTAAAGAGGAAGCTCTAGTTAAACCAAAGGAAGTATGTCGAGACAATACTGCAGAGGTTTAATATGTAGGATAGTAAACCAATGAAGGTTCCTATTCCTGTAGGTGTGAGGTTATCTGTTGAACAGTGTCCCAAGACATAAAAAGAGGAAGAGGACATACCCTGTGTTCCATATGCAAGTGCAGTCGGTAGCCTGATGTATGCAATGGTCTGTACTAGACCAAACGTTGCACATGCAGTGGGAGTATTGAGTAGGTTTATGTCAAAACCAGGGAAGGGGCACTAGACAGCACTGAAGCAGGTTTTCAGGTATCTGCATGGCACTAGTGATTATGGTTTCTGCTACCAAGGAGATCTGGATCAAAGAAGATCTACAAGTGGGTATGTGTTTAACCTATTTGGATGTGCAGTTAGTTGGATGAGTAAGAAACAATCTGTAGTGGCATTATCAACTACATAGGTAGAATATATGGTAGCCACTCATGCAAGCAAGGAAGCAGTTTGGTTGCAAAGATTGTGTTCAAGTATGGGGTTAGTACAGGGAGCTATAAGGATAGACTGTGACAGCCAAAGTGCAATTTTCTTGGCAAAGAACCCCGCATATCATTCAAAGACAAAGCACATTGATGTTCAGTATCACTTTGTGAGGGATATGATAGAAGACAAAATGGTGTTGTTGGTAAAGGTGGACACTTTGAAGAATACTACAGATACATTGACAAAATCTGTGAGGTTTGAGAAGTTCTCTTGGTGTGGAGAGACAATGGGCATTTTAGGGTTGGAAAAATGACTAAGCTCTCTTGTGGCCCCTTGTGGAAAGAAAACAACAAGTGGGAGAATGTTGGGTTGTGTTATATTCTTTCCACAATTAGCCCATGTAGTTAACCGAGGGGTTAGAGGGGGGGCAGAGCCCCCGCTTCATTGCGCCAATTGTGTAGTGGGGGGTGGTCACAGGGGGTTTGAGGTGTACCCGTAACCCCACTTTATGGGGTCCGGGGCAGTGCCCCAGAAAATTTTGGTTTTGGACGCTATGTTAGGTTGGGCAGACCCACCTATGGTTTTGTACATGATTTTCGCACATGTTTTTTGGACGCGATGGTTTTCAGTCCATGGTATTGGATGCTCAGGCATGTATAAATATGTATTGTAAAATTGAAAGGAATAATGAAAAATCAAGCTGGTAGTCCCAGTTTTGGGATCCAGGGGAAAATCTCTGTGTATATGTGTTCTATGTGTTATGCTCTCGCATTGTTTATTTTATGTGTTTTAGAATTTGTATGTAGGTAATTTATGTACGGGGTTAAAAGCTACATAGAATTGGTGCACAGACTAGAAGCATCAGAAGATAAGATCGCGTGCTATGGACCATTGGCTCGATCGAATTATATGAGGGTTTATCACCGAATTCGTGGTAGACACGTTGGTCAACTATAGTGAGGTGGAGCGATGCTTCCTCAAAGTAGAGGTAAGTACATTAAATCTTTGAACACTTGGATTAAAATGCTACTGTGTGAAAAGTGGGTTATGCGAATAAATTGATGTTCAGGGCTATGCGAAGTGGGAGGATCTACAAAAAAAGAAGTAGCGAAGAATTAGAAACTAGTCCCTTGATTTCACCTTTGCGAGAAAGTGAGGAAGAGGTCGCGAAAGTTTCACTGAGATGCACGATCAGTCTGATAAGATAGTGAATTCCACACATACCACCCCCACCTACACCACCACCAGTTTCACCATCTTCGCCCCCATCTGCGCCCACACCACCTCTGCCACCACCACAATTCAGTATGGTGAGCGTAATAAAATTGTCGGTGTTCAAAGGAGTAGGGAACAAAGATCCAGACCAATTCTATTTCATAGTGAAAGCTTTATGGGAAGCGCAAGGAGTTGTGGATGACAATATAAAGAAGGTAATGCTGGTAAGCGCGTTGCAGGATCGCGCACTGACATGGTACATTAAGCATTCAAATGACCATCTAAACACGAGGATCACACATATCCAGGCTACACTGAACAGGGAATTTAGCAGGCCAAAATCGGAGACAGAGTGGATTATAGGGTTTAAGGGAATCACGATACCTCTAGGTGAGACCCCTTGGGAGCTGGATGAGAGACTGAAGAGTATGACTCACGAAGCCAACATGACCTTGATGGATGGACAACACCACACATGGTTTGTAGCATCACTAACACTTCATCTAAGGATTGCACTGTCACAACAAAAGTTATCAACCCAGGTTGAAGCTTTGGAGATTGCAATGGGACTGCACGAGACCCCGATACAAGATCCTGGCCTAGGAGTCCAACAAATCCACACACAACTGAAAAATTTGTATTTGGAAATGCAATGTTTGAAACAAGATAAGACAACTCACCCAGAAGTTCGCGAGGATGTATGGTGCATAAAATGCAAAGGCCAGGGGCATAACAAGGACCGTTGTCTAGTCTTCGTGAACTACCCAGCGAGAGGAGGGCCGATGCCATTGAGACCAGAGGCATAAGTAGGACCAAGTGTGACACTTGCATTATGGTGTTCGATTTGTCATATAGGAGGGAAGCATGCTATAGATAACTTTCACCTATTACAAAAGTATACGTAGATGTCCCAACAGTTGTTTTGTAATTTCTGCAGATCGTTAGGGCATGATGAACACACCTATAGAAGTTATGAACCAATGATGGATCGGACTCCTACCTACAGAGTTTAGACTAAAACATAAGCCATTGATCAAAATGCAGGGATGGCGCGCACTGGATTTCAGCGCCGCGGACGAGGTTGAGGTGGAATGGGACTTGGAAGGGGTTGCGAACAACTGATTTGTTACAATTGCAGAGGGCCAAGGCATTATGCTCGCGATTGTACAAATCCAGTGATTTTAGATCTAGGATCAGATGTGAACGTTCTACCAAAGTAGACATGGGAGCACATGGGTAAGCCCGCGTTGTAATGGTCTCCTATTCAATTGCGAATGGCGAACCAACAGAATATCCTACAGATGGGAAGATTGCAGGGAATAACGGTAGATATCAAAGGTGCGAGTGGGCTTCAGATTTCGAAGTTATAGAGATTTTTGATGGCAACAATCCCTACCCCACACTACTGGGAATAGATTGGACCACTGATATGAACATAGTGATAAATGTAAAGAAGTGCAAGATGATTTTTGAGAAAAAGTCACTACGCGTAGTGGTACCTTTAGGCCCTGCAGAAGGATCGCGCTACACGGAGCCAGTGCGCAACGAAGAGAACGATGACGATCTAGATTGTATCTACAAGATAACCACTTAGGAATAGGATTGTGTGAATCTAACTGTGGATGGTGGGATTTTGTGGGAGCATGAAAGCTCCTGCACTTCAGATTCAGATGAAGAAATAGAACGATGGCAGAACCGGTTAGAGGAGGTAACCACGCTCAATTGTGACATGATGGTAAGATCACTGCTCTGCGTGACAACAGAGGTAAGGGATTTGCCTATGTATGATGGACTGATCACGGTAGATGATGTCTTGAATAGGTTTGAAAAAGAGGTGTCAAGATAGCAGCATTTCAATGCTTTGAAATGGGCACTGCACGCTACGCTCGCAAAATGGTGGGGTACGCATCAAAGGAGTTTTGAGAACTGGCGCGACTGCATAAGAATGATGCTTATATGATTTGGAAAGCCTCATAGGTGGACGAAAGACATATATGATGGATGATACAACCTACGTGCCCACCTCTCCAGATGGGTATGGCCATATGGTACACAACCTGTACAAACGCACAACATCCTCGTGATAGTAAACAAGGACGACAAACCAGAATGGGCATGACAAGGGTGCGAGTGAAAAAGTATGATAAGAACAAGCGCACTGAAGATTATACATAGAGAAGCCTTTGACAAGATACGCGAAGTGCTAAACACAGTTTACCATGTGAGACACACTGACTGGGACTTGCATGTACCAGCGGTTCTATGGGCTTATAGGACCGTGTGAAAAACCCTAACCACGCAAGCACTTCCCTAGGGATCATGCAAAGCTTAGTCCGTGCATAATAGCACCCATACACACGATGGTCCATGAAGCCTGGAACGAAGGAATCACACAGCCGCAAGAACAAGAACATATTGAACTAGAGGAAGAACTCTGACGGGGAAACATTAGACTCTGCAAACTTTAAAAAGAAAGGGTATGATTAAGGAAGAAAAGCACGATGATGGATGCAGAAGTCAAGAAGCTGGAAGACGAGATAAAGGAAGCATTTATTGTCAAAAAACACATGATGGTAAGGCAAGGTGCGTATGATCATACTGACAAGTTTGAGAACCATCGTCGCAAATTCGTTAGTTTGCTACCTTGGCTTGGCTAACACATCACCAAACTTAGTGACAAGGGTAGCGCGTTGCGAATAGTAAAGTGCACAATGCCAACCATAACAATGAAAGGTGCGGATTCTCTAAGAACTATGGTGAAGGACAGAATGGAGCCCCACACGGTTGGTGCAACCACCTGACTAGCCGCAGGAAGAACAATATTAGCGCTCTAGGTAGTTGAAAGGAAGCGCAAGACTATAAATTACTCTGTCTAGAAGTTGCACGATATTGGGAATGCGCGCAATGTTGAGATTTTTCTGTTTTAGACAAAATAGGAAAAATCCCAGTGTGTGACAACAATAGAAAATCTGTTGCTGGATTATCTCCAGGTTGTTGGGAGAAAATTAATGCATCCTAAATTTGATGTGAGAGGCAGTTAGATTCTCCTTGCTATAAAATAGGTAGTCATACGGATAGCTGGGTGTAATGTGAGAGTTTAATTGATGTAATCTCCTGTTTTGATTAATGAGAATTGTCGATGCCTTAGTTTGGTGGACATAGCCCAGAGTTGTTGGGTGAACCACATTAAAAGCTGTGTTCCTGTGCATGATTTTAATTGCTGTGTCTATATTTTATTGTTTGCTGTGCATCTGATCTCCAACAATTGGTATCAGAGCATGTTGGAGGCAAGATTGGACTTGCATACTGGAGGTGGAGCTGAGGTTGTTTATTTGCTGCCTAGAGGTGCTGCCTGGAGGCGCTGCGTGCGTGTAAGTGATCTAATACGTTGCTACCTGGTGCGCTGTGGAGTGTGTCCAACAAGTGTGGAGTAAACCTGGTAATACCTGCGTAAGGTTGCTGGTATGTTTTGTATAAATTTTGTGGTGCGTTGGTCTTCAATTCGTGCAGAGATCGCTACCTGGTCAACGACGTGGATTTCTTTTTTTTTTTAAAACAAAACATGAGTGGATATATTATAACCTGCGTGGAGCATTTGTTATAACGGTGCGGATTTACATTAACAAAGGCGTGGTTATGTTATATGTCAGCATGGATGTCTATTGAAAATGGTGTGAATAGATTTTGAAAACCGGCATGGATCTATAACCTGACAGCGTGGATATGGTTTTATATTAAAAACGGCATGGATTCTTTTGTTTGTTGCGTTGACCATTGCTGGAGCCATGTGAACCCTGCGTGGAGTTTTGTTTTGGTGTACAGCGTGCGCAGAACCGACAGTGGTATTTTTTTTTGATTGGCGCGGGTAATTCAAATGCAGTCGCGCCAACAAACAGAATTAGCGCAGAAATGTATTATTTAAGTGCGCCAATGCGCCAATTCTCGGGTTAGCGCGAATTTTAAAGGTATAAACGCGCAAAAAGTCATTCCTTATAGCGTTTTTCTTTTGGCGCGGTTCTTGTAATTATTGACAAGCGCCATTTGTATTTTACATGATAATCTGAGGTTTAAACAGCAACAACACCGGGGGTTGTTGATTTTGTTTTTAAAAAAGGCGAAGATAATCTGAGGCATAAGAATTTATTGACATTCAATTTTGTTTTTTATTAAATTGAAATTGGAGATTCTTTGTTTTTAGACGAGATGGCCAAAACTCAGAGTGCCCATTTTGAAATAGAGAAATTTAATGGGAAAAATAATTTCGAGATCTGTAAGGTAAAGATGCACGATCTGCTGGTTGAACAAGGTGTGGCGAAAGCACTGTTGGGGAAAAACAAAAGGCCTCCTTCCATGACGAAGGATGAATGGGATGAGATGGACGATAGAGCTCTGAGCGCAATTCGGTTATGTCTGGCGGACGATGTTCTGTTCAACATTGTGTCAGAGAAAACCGCCGCAGGCCTGTGGTCGAAGCTTGAGAAACTCTATATGACGAAATCTTTGACAAATTGAATTCTCCTGAAACAGCAGCTTTACGGTTTGCAGATGAAAGAAGGTACCTCAATTACTGATCACCTGAATGTTTTTAATACCTTACTGGTGCACTTAGACAGTCTAGATGTGAAATTTGATTCAGAGGATAAGGCAATAACTCTATTGTGTTCATTGCCCGAATCCTGGGATCACTTTGTTACTTCCATAAGCTTTAGTACAACAGACATCCTTGAGTTTGACGATGTTGTTGGAGCCTTGTTGGCTGAGGAGACGAGGAAGAGGTCGAATGCAGACACCTCTACATCAGAGGTAATGATGGCCAGAGGTCGCTCAAGAGAGAGACACTCTAGGGGCAAGCATAACGAATCTCGTTCAAAGTCCAAAGGAAAGAAGACAAAGGTGAAGTGTTGGCATTGTGGCAAGGCTGGAAATCTGAAAAAGGATTGCTGGAAGCGAAAGCAGGCTGCTAAAGAAGGCTCGTCGATAGAAAAGAAGGAAGCCAACACCACAGATATAGGTTCAGTATCTGGTTCAGGTATGAGTGATGAGGTATTGTCTGTTAATATGTCAAAACATGATCAACATTGGTTGTTAGATTCCGGGGCATCTAACCACATGTGTATTCATAAAGATTGGTTTAAAACATATAGATCAGTTGATGATGGAGTCGTGTACATGGGTAATGATGTCACTTGCAGTATTATTGGAATAGGAAGTGTACAACTACAAATGTTTGATGGCACAACCAAAATGTTAACTGATGTGAGACATGTACCAGATCTAAGAAAAAATCTAATTTCATTAGGAGCACTGGATACGAATGGATATAAAACTGTAATTCAAGGTGGAGTTATGAAAATCTATAAAGGTATCTTACTAGTGATGAAGGCTAAGAAGGTAGGAAATCTTTTTCAATTAGAAGGTAGAACTGGGTCAGATCATGTGTCGGTGTCTGAACAGGACAGTAGTTCCATTCGCCTATGGCATCAAAGGTTGGGCCATATGAGCGAACGAGGGTGTAAAATTTTGGCTGACCGCAAGTTACTTCCTAATCTAAGATCTGGAAAATTAGATTTCTGTAAACATTGCTTGTTTGGAAAACAAAGTAAACAAAAGTTTAAAACAGGCAAACATACTAGTAAAGGGATACTTGATTATATTCATTCAGATGTTTGGGGTCTAGCCCCTACAGCGTCGTATGGTGGCTTGTCGTATTTTGTGCCATTTATTGATGACTTTTCTCAGAAAGTATGGGTCTACATGTTGAAAAAGAAGTCTGATGTTTTTACAGTTTTCAAGCAGTTTAGAGCATTGGTAGAAAACAGCACTGGTAGAACTATAAAATCTTTAAGAACTGACAATGGTGGTGAGTTTACTTCCAAGGAGTTTGACAGCTATTGCAAGGATGCAGGGATTGAGAGACATAAGACCACGATTTATACTCCTCAGCAAAATGGAGTTGCTAAACGCATGAACAGGACTCTTCTAGAGAGAGCAAGGTGTATGCTGAGTAACGCCGGGTTGCAGAAGGAGTTGTGGACGGAAGCGGTGGCAACAGCTTGTTATGTGATAATACGATCTCCATCAACGACAATAGGCTGCAAGATTCCGCAAGAGGTATGGAAAGGACACCCTTGTGACTATTCTAAACTCAGAGTGTTTGGTTGTGATGCATATGCTCTAGTGCCTAAACATCAGCGAACTAAATTAGATCCAAAATCGAAAAGGTATGTCTTTGTTGGGTATGGTGATGGAACAAAGGGATTTAGATTGTGGGATCCTACTACCCGCAAAATCATCATCAACAGAGATGTAAAGTTTAATGAATCCTCTCTTGTACAGTTAGATGTATATAATAAATTGAAACAGGATGATGTATCTGATTTTCAGCACATTCAGTTTGACAGCACTTCTGACGATAGTCGTGATGATCATAGTTCAGATTCTAGTCATGAACAGGTTTCAGAATCAGATTATGAATAGGGTTCAGATGGAGGACATGAACAGGTCTCAGATGGCGATCATGAAGAGGTTCCTACAGAGGGTAGACAGCCAATTGTGGAAGCACCAGAAACATCCTTAAGGAGGTCTACAAGGATCAAACGTCCTCCGAGAAGGTATGATGATTATGTTACTTTAGTTTCTTTGACCGCTAATGATGATGAACCTTTGTGTTATCAAGAGGCTGTAGAAGGTTCAAATAGTGACAAATGGAAAGCAGCCATGAAGGAAGAAATGATGGCCTTAGGTAAGAATGGCACATGGGATCTGGTTGAACTTCCCAAAGGCAGGAAAACTGTGGGATGTAAGTGGGTGTTCAAGGTGAACCGGGGTGTGAATGATACAGAAGACAGGTACAAAGCGCGACTGGTTTCAAAAGGGTTTTCTGAGAAAGCTGGCATATACTTTCATGAGATATTTTCACCAGTGGTTAAAATTGTTTCAATTAGAATTGTGTTAGCATTAGTGGCTTTGCTTGATTTAGAGTTGCAGCAGTTAGATGTTAAAACTGCATTTCTACATGGTGACTTAGATGAGGAAATATATATGGAACAACCGGAAGGATTTGTTCAGCATCAAAATGAGAGATTTGTCTGCAGGCTCAAGAAGTCATTATATGGCCTGAAGCAGTCGCCTTGGTAGTGGTATAAGAAGTTTGATTCTTTCATGTTGAGTCAGCAATATGTTAGAAGTGAATATGATCATTGTGTTTATTTTAAACAGTTGAATAATGACATGTTCATTATCTTAGTGTTGTATGTTGATGATATGCTTTTAGCAAGCAAAAGCATTGAAGAAATCAACAGTTTGAAGACTCAGATGGCAAGGACGTTTGATATGAAAGATCTAGGAGCAGCAAGACAGATTTTGGGCATGGAGATTTTTAGAGACAGGAGTAATGGTAAGCTGTGGCTATCACAACAAAAGTATGTTGAGAAAATACTTTTGAGGTTTGGTATGAATAATCTGAAGCCTGTTTCAGTCCCTTTAGCTTCCCATTTTAAGCTTTCTTCGAGTTTATGTCCTAATACAGATGAAGAAAAGGATTATATGTCTCGAATTCCGTATGCCAATGTAGTAGGATGTTTGATGTATGCGATGGTATGTACGCGACCAGATATTTCTCATGCAGTTGGGGTTGTCAGCAGGTACATGGCAAATCCGAGTAAAGAGCACTGGTCAGCAATAAAATGGGTGCTTCAGTATATAAGAGGCACAAGTAGTTATTGTATTACTTACAATAAGAATAGTGAATCTATTTGCGGATATGTTGATTCTGATTTTGCAGGTGATTTGGATAAGAGAAGGTCAACTTCAGGATATGTCTTTGCTCTTGCAGGTGGAGCTATTAGCTGGATGTCAAAGCTACAAAACATTGTTGCTTTATCCACTACTGAAGCAGAATACATTGTTGCTTCGCATGCTTGCAAAGAGGCGGTTTGGTTGAAAGGTTTTCTTGGTGAGTTTGGTAGGTTATAGGACAACATCAGGTTACTTTGTGATAGTCAAAGTGCAATACATTTGGCTAAGAATCCGGCCTATCATAGTAAATCAAAGCATATTCCAATTAAGTACCATTTTGTAAGACAGGTTATCACTGAAAGAGGCGTTTCTCTTGAAAAGGTGCATACAAAGGAAAACTGTGCAGACATGTTCACGAAACCAGTTTTGTTAGAGAAGCTACGTTGGTGTTTGGCTTCTCTTGGCTTGCAGAAAAAATAAAAATAAACAAACAGGGCATCAGGCTAATTGTTGTCAAGGTGGAGATTGTTGAGATTTTTCTGTTTTAGACAAAATAGGCAAAATCCCAGTGTGTGACAACAATAGAAAATCTGTTGCTGGATTATCTCCAGGTTGTTGGGAGAAAATTAATGCATCCTAAATTTGATGTGAGAGGCAGTTAGATTCTCCTTGCTATAAAATAGGTAGTCATACAGATAGCTGGGTGTAATGTGAGAGTTTAATTGATGTAATCTCCTGTTTTGATTAATGAGAATTACCGATGCCTTAGTTTGGTGGACGTAGCCCAGAGTGGTTGGGTGAACCACGTTAAAAGCTATGTTCCTGTGCATGATTTTAATTGCTGTGTCTATATTTTATTGTTTGCTGTGCATCTGATCTCCAACACACAGTAGCAGAGCATCACAGGGTCTGCGACTATGTTGGGGGCCCTTAAGGTGTAGCTGCAGGAGTTACAGGTGTGGTCCCCTCAGGTGGGCACCCTTTCTACCCACCTCGCAGCAGGATCCTCGGCAACAGAGTAGATGCTGCGCACATAGATGGAAAACATGATAGTGTTGCCAGAAGGGGTCCTAGTCACTGTGAATGTGACCAATAGATTTTTGGTTAACATGTTCAAAGGCCTTCACCTTAATTTTGCTGCCCTTCCGTGAGAAACATTGTATCATCTATAGGATGGAATAATAGCGGAGATGCATGCTAGGGAGAGCCGTGTGATCTAAGTTCTTAGTGAGAAGAATATAAACATAGAACAACTCAGTTTGCAGCACGACGAATTGGTGTCGAAATAGTTGGCGCAGGTGGTAGATGATGCTTGCCGACGTGTCCCGGAGTTGGGCATCCCAGTAGATCTACCATTAGAGGTACGGATTCACAGGTTGGCAATTGGAGTCCACGAGGCTAGAGAAGAAACAACCAAGGTTTAGTTGGAGTTGAATCTTCAGATCATCGAGCTGCGGTTGAAGGCGTAGCTTTCCACTCCCCTGGAAATCAGAGAACAACGTGGTATGGATATCATAGCAGGGTTGGAAGAAATTGGGGGTGTAGTGTGCGACTGTACCGACATGTTGGAACAAGCACTTGAGGTCCTCATGACTTTGTAGGAGGACCCCAACATATTGCGCCTAGAGACAGAGGTGCGATAACTCGAGCAACAATATGATAGTGTCTGAGGAACTGCACAGATAGTCATCCTCACTCAGTGGCTTGCGAGGATGCAACAAGATAAGGCATTGAAGGATCAGGTGGATGTTGTGCGATATAAGGAGGTAGTTCTAAAAGCACGTGTTCAGCCATGGATTGTTGAGGTCTTCATGATCATGGTGAATATCGAAGGAAAGCTTGCACACATACATGGGATGCTCACACAGATGTA
This sequence comes from Pinus tabuliformis, assembly GCA_031772625.1. Classification (NCBI taxonomy): domain Eukaryota; kingdom Viridiplantae; phylum Streptophyta; class Pinopsida; order Pinales; family Pinaceae; genus Pinus; species Pinus tabuliformis. The sequence continues at coordinate 327,219,647 of CM062804.1, read as the reverse complement.
GGGAAGCACACTGAACATAGAGGTCTTAGAAGAACAAATGCAGCAGGTTCAACAAGCAGCAACTCAATGCATTGCAGACATCAGTACCATTCGAGAACAGTTGGAGGGACTCCATGCCAAGATCATCCAACCGACGGAGTAACTTGAGGACGAGTCACGATGTTTGTGTTGGGGGCCTGTTGGGCATGGAATCCCCCCACGGCATTTTCTGGGGCTCAAAGCCCAAGTTTTGATCTAATATTATTGTAAAGCTCCACGAATTGTGGGCGTGGAAGTATGTTAGAGTCATACGGTTGTCCGCCCTACGTTTGAATGTAATGTTGGCCTGCCCATGGTCCGCATACCATGGGATTGTATAAATAGAGTGAGGCTCTAAGTTGCAAAGAGACATCAGAGAGAGAGAAGTAGAAGAGAAGAGCAAGAGTCTAAGTGTGTCGTAGAGTAGGAAACGACTCTACAGTTGAGTGTGCAGAGGCCTAGTAGAGTCCACAACTTAGTGTACGGACCCCTGTAGCTGAGTGCACAGGGCAGAGTTAAGTTTGTAACTGAAGGAAAATAATAATAAAGAGAAGTTTTATCTTAATTCTATGTATCTATTCTTGTGTTATTATCTATTGATATGAATTTCAATTATACTATTTATTTACTGCGCGTAATTTTATGAATGAATTATATTGCTAAGTATACCTGCAAATAAGCTAAGTTAATCAACTAATCACGGAATACTAGTACGACATTGGGTAATAACAACATTCGGCCTTGAAGTAGGGCGGTGCGAAGGCAGCATCTCAGGTTGCAAGGTATGGGTCAGTGCGCATAGCGATGTGCACGCAGGATCGAACCATGGACCACCTGAACTCTTCAGACATCCCCAGGGTGTGGAAACTTGGTTCCAGTGCCCTCCCATACTACTTTAGGTGAGACTTTAGTTTGCGCTCCATGGACTGTTACTGAAAGGGCCAGTGGTACCGGGATTTGTTTGGCTAAATCACCTCCAAACCTGGGTCAGGCCCATACAAGCCAAAAATTCCCTTCCTTGATGGTAACCTTATCTTGAACTACATTTGAAGGGCTTGCCTAATTTTTTGGTGCATGTACTCAGGAGGCGTTATACCAATTCCTTATCTTATCCTCCTTTGGTTGGAAATAATAATCATAAGCCTAGGAAAAATGCAACCTCACACAATTTATTTTACATACTCCTTTGGATCATATATATGAAATCTCATCTCACTGAACTTAAGGTTGGTAAGTTCTCTATCTTCTCCTTTTGCAGCCTTTAATTTCTTGATCTCATAGGATCCTACATGCAGAGGAAAGGAAGGGCCATATGCCTTATTCTTATTCTGCAAAAACTAAGATAGACCTATGTCAAGATGATAAGAAACCTCCTACATGACCACCTTGTTTGTCACATACCTCAAAATAATATGTGTAGGCTTCTGAGAACCTAACACTCTGAGGTATGTGCCCTGAGGTGAGGCAAACCAATATGCTATCTTTGCCACTCATTTCCTAGCTTCATGGGACATGCAAAGGGTTTATTCCTCAAATATCATCTGATACAAAACCATAAATAAGTGCTCATCAAGCCTAGCATATACCCCTTTGTAACTATTCTCTAACAATACTTTGCAACACACATTAATAGGGAGATCCCTCGGGGTCCACCTCCATTCTACACCTGGGAATTCATGGCGAGAAAAAAATACCATCTAGTAAGTAGGAAAAATGCATAATTGTGGTTTCTTGCCCTATTTTAGTTCCTTCTCCTTGCTAAAATTAATCTTCAATTACTGGGATAACATATGTGACCAATTGAATACTTTGCCTTCTATGTCAAGCGGGTACAATGTAAAGATCCACCCTTTGGCAAGGGATTCACTATTCTTCCATCTATAGATCATACACCACATATCCATTAAGTACTGGTAATTTTTTATGGGATACTTAGTCTTGTAAGTATGTTGATGGTGTTGGATACTTCTAACATATAGGGGGTCTCCCCGATGTGATGTCCCAATTAAACCTCACACTATTTGGAGTAGGAGCCCCATCCACAGTATCACCCTAGCCACCATAACTTAAGGTTTTCATTGGTTGCAATGGGTAACATAAGATATTAACATGTAACCTTTGAAATAAACAAGTAATTTGACACTATGAAACACCAATTGCAATGTGTAAAAGGTGGCCTTCACAAAAGGCAAGACAAAAGTGAGTCTCTAGAAGGAAATTAATAGTACTATCCTAAGAGAGGCACATGAGAGCAAGGAAATATTGATTGATTAACCTACAAGTTAGTTCATGAGATAAAAATGTTTTGTTAAAGGAAAGACAATACACATTCAACAAGATAATCACCGAATCCACTAAAATAATTCAATTTCTTTAGTACATAATAAAGTCAACATATACCACAAACATCCAAAAAATAATCTAAGCATTCATGATACATGCATGAGTGTGTTGGCTCAACGAGCTTCAATGATTAGGTGAAAGATCCAATTACACAGTTACAATGGTGAGCCACTAGCTCCAATATTGGAACATTAAGTCACTTCTTGCTTCTCCAAAAGAATGATCTTCTCTCAATGTCAAGCTAGAGAAGCCAAGGCTATCTCTCCAAAGTTTAAGCCTGCAAAATATTTTTTCTTGAGTGATAAGGTTTCATTTATAACAAGAGGAATGAAATTTCATATCCCCATGACTCTTGAACTACCCTCATGACCCTTGGACTCCTAAATTACCTTTGAACTTCTATTTGACTCTTTTGTGCACATGTGACTTTACATATTCAGCATGTGACTCTTGGACTTCCACACATTTATATTTTTTCATTTTCATGAAAATACATTATTAAATTACACATGATGATGTGGAAGGACACATTGACACATATGAAATTGTGATGACACTTGTATAAGCCCTAACTTGGAAATGATGACATGTAACATCATGCTGATGTGGAAATGTGAAGTTCATTTCTTTGCTGCTATGTCTTTGACTGCTTCATGATAGGTCTAATCAATACTTTTATCTTCATGAAATATTTTCCTTGCTCTTCATCTCCACCCTCCAAAGGGTCATGGCTCTACATCAGGACCTTCTGAGTTATGATAGAATGCCTTCACTCTATCATGGTCTAGGATCTGCTTCATGTCTTCATGATGGTCCTTTTCTCTGCTTCTTCTCTGCAAGTGCTTATTTGTGTTGTCTCCTTGAAATATTCCTTGAGAATCACCTTTTCATGATAAGATGGTACACCTTCCAATGAAGATCACTCATGAAAAGGAAAGATCAGTATGAAAAAACCATCTATTTTATCTCTACCTTGCTCATGGAAAAAAAAAACTTGATATAAGCCTATGAAAGGACTGATAAGGAAGGGCTTGATGAGGAGGGCACAGTTGAGCTCATTAGTGGCCGAGGAGAGCACCATTGCTCACTAAAACTACACCATTCTCTATGAGGAGGATCTCTTTAGGGTCCAACGTAGTGGTCATGTGAAAGGAACAATGTGATGAGCTTGATGACTAAGACTATTCCATGCACTAGGCTTGAGGGAGTAAGAGACAATGAGAGCATAGTTTGGCTTGAAAATGGATGGAGGAGGCCTCACTGAGCTCTAGGACTATGCCATGCACTGATGAAGTGAAGCAAGTTAGGGAAAGTCTTAGGTACAAATAGGGATCACAGTCAATAGTGCGAGAAATACTAAGCCCTGTTACTATGCCATGCAGTAGGAAGGACGGGGAGGCCTAAAGGATAGCACAATTTCGCTCAACCTTGGCAGATTCTCTACAGTAACTATGCCTTGCAATGGGAGGGAGAGGATTGAGAAATTCTTAAGCACACTAGGAAAGGTTGGTGGTTAAGGGTTGAGTCATTGTTGGTCAGAACTGCTCTATGCATTGAGAGGGAAGGAGAGGCCTACGACAAGCACAATTTTCCTCAAAAGTGGCCTATTATTTATTAGAAAAGAGCTTTGGACCTCATGCTAATGCATTCTGACTTGGCAGTGACTGTCTGTAAGAGGATATTTCACAATTCACTTAGATGGGTAGTAGAAGGAAAGTCACTTATCCCAAGAGATATTTATTGCACTGTGAGAGGGAGGTGACTTTGTATGGTGCAGTTTTTTTTTGCATCAGGCCACTAGAAATGATCCATGCACTATATAAGGTAGAATTGATCAAAACTCAATGGAGTGATTTAGTACAAGCAAGAAGGGTTAGGTGACTATGCTTTGAAGGAATTTAATGTGTATCCATGGAAGATGACCTTGAAGAGGGATTAATGAAAAAATATGGAAGGGAAATATCTCATCAATGAGGCTCATGGATAGGCTATGCTCATCACCTGTTGAAGGATTCGATATTTCATAACTGTCACTAGGAAGTAGGACCAAGAAGAGATCCAAAATGGTTGTATGTGAGACCAGTAGAGTGAGAGAGAGAAAAACATCTAAACAATACTCAAACATCAATCACAGACATAAAATCCTTTAATAGAATCTCGAGGAATGCGCATGACTCATGAACCTCAATCACACCTTGAAATGACAACAAAGTGATACTTATTTCTAAGTGTGATAGTTAATACAACAAATTAAAAAACTTTGAATACATGTTGTGACAGAAGTGTTGACCGTGACTCGAAAATGTAACCATTGTAGTTCTTCCAACCTATAATCACAAGATAAGAGTGATTAAAACATATATATAATCATGTGTAAAAGGAAGGATAATAACATGAATATATTGCACATAATATAGAAGGTATTTTCTATATTGAGAAATATCTGCAATCCTTAGTCAACCTACAACCTTACATTTTCGATTTAGAGAAGAATGAAACAAACCTCGAAATATTCTTTTCACCTTCATATGTATTGTCTTTCTTAGGAAGCATCAAGAAAAATTAGAAATTGTTATTTGCAAAAGGGATTTCTATGTAAAATTCTTCCAGCCAATCATACAATGGATTTTTAAATCCAAACTATCATCTTGGAAAACCTTAAATCCTTGAGAGAGTGAATTTCCAATTAATGGCATGGAATCATGGAATCAAGATGAGAATGTTGTAAGGGAATGAATCTAATCATATTCAAAAGGTTGGTCAAGATAGTGAGGACCTGACATAACCATCAACAAAGGCTAATGTGCCTCAACTATTTGACAAGGATTCGAATAGTAAGATGATAAACCATAAATATGAGTCGATGAAAAATAACTATCCTCCAATATACTAGTGGGAAAATGATTATTTGAACGACAATTACTAGAACCAACATTATGATCAGATGGATCGATTAATACATTATATTCTTAGTTAGTAGACAACAAAGTAGATTAGTTTGAGAAACATTACAAATTATCTGAAGAAAATAAACATCTTCCTCACATGTAGGATGTAACAAACAATTTCCTTGTACCTGGTTACAAACTGATAGAACATCACAATCATCGAAAGAATTGAAAATGAATGCTAGTATAGAAAAAACATGAAACTAGTCAAGATATAATGGGTGAAACAGAGGAATTTAATTCACCATATAACTCAAGCATTCACTAACACTCCAAAGGACATATGACAACATAATGAAGATGATTAACATCATGAAATTCACAATAAGTACTGGGAGTTTATTATTTTCAAAAGTATCTAATAGGTATGAGTCCTTCGGCCCATGATAACATTTAAAGTGATCAACTTCATAGCTTTTTTCATCCATGAAAGGTATACACTTCAAACCTGAATTTGATATAAGAGATTAGCATGAAGATGAACTAACTGAAACAAAATCCTCAATTTTATCATAAACTAAATCTTGAAAGTCAAAAGAGCTACGTCCAAAATACCACAAGTATTTCAAGAAGGAATTTGCATTCGGTGAAACCATGGAAAGGAAATAATTTTATGAGAAAATCTAAATCTGACATGGTTCGTGGATCTCATCACGATTGTGAGAACCTAACATAACCATCAACAAAAGTTGAAGTGTCTCGACTTATTGAAAATTCCCATAACTTTCAAGGAGTGTAAAATTGCATTTTTAAGATTGAATTGGACCATGCATGGTATGTGGATAACTACTACTAGTAATTTCAACAAGACCAATATTATCAAGTTGGACGTCATTTGCATCAACGATTTGATCATATTTTCCAACTTTAAAAAAAATTACCCGAGTCATAAATTTCTTCTGAATGCACATCAAAGGATGAAGGGATTGGTTAAATCTCATGAGTGACCTGAACTGAAGATATTTTCTCATGAAAGATTAGAAATGATAAGGAATAGAATGGATACTTAATGGTTTGATTGCTTCCCTCTTGATCGCGGATAACCTCACTACATTGTGTCAATTCAAAATCCAACTCATTAGATGATGAACTTGAAGAGAAGGGAGTATCTTCATCACAAATTAACACATTACAAACAATAGGGTAGAAGGGATAGTGAGTTGAAGAGGAATCTTCCATAAGAACATCTTGTTTAACCAAATTAGGTTCTAGATCTAAATATTTCAAATAAAAATATTCCCAAGAAACAGAAAGATGAGTTAGTGCACTTGGGAATTCATCATCATATACATTAGTGGAATCATCATTATCATAATGATGGTTTCCCAAGGCTTCAGATTGTTTAAGAAAATTAATGTCATTTGATTGACTACTAAAATTAGTAGATTCAAAACCAGCCAAGAATGGAGAAACATCATATTCACATAGAGGGCGTTGAAAAGAGGAGAAAGATTGAAAGAATATTCACCTTCCTACTCTTCTACCTATGAAATTTGACTACCTTTGTTAGGAAACAAGCTCACAAAAAGATAGAAAAGATAGATCAACGCCTTAGAAATAAGCCTCTTCGAGGGGGAAACCTCCTTTACATTACACAAATGAACAATTCTTAGATGATTCAAATGAAAAAACCTCCTTTCTATATATAGGAGTCTAAGGGGTCACAATATAACCAAGATGACCTAAAATAATAATATAAAGGCACAAAAATAAAAATAGAGGGATTCTATGGGGCACAATAATAACAATATGAGGACAATAGGGGCACGATAATATTAATAAGGGATACAACTGCAATAGTAATGGGGGAATCACTAGTATTATAGGGATCTAACATGCCCCTCTCCTTCAAAAAAGTGTTGTCCTCAATGCTTGAGTAGTTTTGGATGCTTTCGTATAAAATTCTCATCCTCCCATCTAGAATCTTCAGCGGATAAGTTCTTTCACTGAATGAGATACTCCGAAATTAATCGATTTCGTAGCTGTCAAGTTCTTGTTTCTGTGACTGCTTCCGGTTCCAATATAATTTTTCCTTCCTCATCAAGTTCTGGCAATATTGTTTGAACTAGGAGCTTGTCGCCTAAAACCTTCTTTAAACATGAAACATGGAAAACTGGGTGCACTCGAGAAGCTGCAGGAAGCTCCAATTTGCATGCCATAGTACCAATCTTTTGCAATACCTTGTACGAACCTTAATACTTTGGTGATAATTTATTATCCTTCTTAGCTTGCTTGAGGGACATTTGTTTATATGGTTGTAGCCATAGGAATACCTAGTCACCTACATCAAAACTTGTTTCACTGTGATGTTTATCTGCCTACTCTTTCATTCTATTATGCGCCAACATGAGGTTATCCTTTAACAATTGGAGAACTTGTTGTTGATGCTCGATGTGATGTTCCACTGCTTGAACATTAGAATTTTCTCTTAAATATGATGTGATGGATGGTGACTGATATCCATAAAGTGCCATAAATGGGGTCATTTTTTTTTAGTATGGAAGGAAGTGTTATACCACCATTCAACAAGAGGCAACCATTTGACCCATTGTGTATGTTTATCAGATACAAAGCAATGAAGATATCCTTCCAAACATTTTTTTACAATCTCAGTTTGCCCATCAGATTGAGGATGATAAGATGAGCTATGAGCTAACTGAGTACCAAGACATGAAAATAATTCTGTCCAAAAATTTCCAGTGAAAGTGGGATCTCTGTCACTTACAATAATCTTTGGGTTTCCATGTAGCTTTTGAATTGTTTCCATAAATGTAGTAGAAACTGTACTAGATTTAAATGGATGTGATAATGCACAATAGTGTGCATACTTGGTAAGTCTGTCAACTACCACCATGATGACACTCTTTCCTTCAGACTTGGGGGTAAACCTGTGATAAAATCCATTGCAACTTCCTCCCAATGTTGGCTTGGAATGGGTAAAGGTTGTAATAGGCCTGTGATCTTAATTGTTTCAACTTTATTTTGTTGGTAAACAAAACATTCTTCCACAAATTTTTGAATATCTAATTTAAGGCCATCCCAAAAAAATTCTTTCTTAACCCTATGGTAAGTTTTTAAAAATCCTGAGTGCCCTCCTAAGGGGTATTATAGGGACCTCACAACCTTGCACCTGTTCACTACTTGGATTGGAAAAATGAAAACCATAAGAGTTTGAAAGAGATTGATCAAGTAGATTAAAGGGTTATGAGAATGGGGTGATAGAGGAGGAGAAGTATCCCTTGAAAAGGTCATCCTTTCAATTAAATCAGATTCAAGAATGAAGCTATGAGTGTTAATATCATCTTGAAAATTCAAGGGATTGGTCTTCACCCTACATTCAAATATTTCTTGAATGAGATCTTAGATGAATGGATCAACAATTCGATTCATAGATTTTCCCAATGCCAACATTGAAAGGAGGAGGAGAAGGAATAAAAGGAGTGGTAGATTCCTCCTTTGTGACTAGAAATGTGTCATGATTAATGAAATTTGGGGGAGCATTGTTAACCAAGGATTTATCTATATTTCTTCAAGGAGATTTGAACCTGTAATAACCTTGGTGAAAATTCCATGTAATAAAAGTTAATAAAGGAAAAATAATAACCACAGTTGATGGAACACTTATTCCAAGCTGAATGTTGGGCAAGACAACCTAGTGTGGGTGTTCATTTCGGTTAATATGGCTAAGGAAATGGCTAAGGCTTTGGAAAGGAAAAATGACATTTTTGGCACATTTATTTATGAAAATAATGGAAATTAGGAGAAAAAGGAGGTGAAAGGTCATAGGTCGCATGTGAGGAAGAAAATGTAGGAAAATAATGGAAAATGAAGGAAATAGAGGCCTCATTAATAAAAAGGCTTCTGAGGATCAATTCAGAGACTTTTGTGAGTTCAATTTTGGAGATCTTTCTCTATTCTCTCCCTCTCTCATACTCTTGGAAAATTATAGTTTCTTGTAGCACTCTTGGAGGAGTGTGACATACTTAGAGTTTTGGACAAAGAAGGCAAAGGAAGAGAAGGAAAGTGCAATAGGACATCAGGATTAACAAATACAATTGATTTGGCTTGCAGGTACCAAGTTGCATGTATGTTTTCCTTACTAGTTTTGGCATTCATAGCATATGCATGTGGATTATTCGTCATGATCTATCATTGGCATGGAGGATTGCCTGGATTGATAGTAGATTTGCCTAACCTTTCCATTTATTGGATAGCCATGGTGTTGTGGATTTATTTCTTTGTTTTCTGGTTGGTTCTCATGTTCCTTTAGCTTGGGTTGAGTTATTAGTTCCTTGAAGGCTTGGTTGGACAAGCGCTTTGGAAGCTTTGTAACAGCTTGGGTTGAGTTACTAGTTTTAGAAGCCTTGGTTGGACAAATGATCTGGAAGCCCTTTGTGGGTCGAGTTACTAGTCCTGGAAGCCCTGGTTGGACCAATTCTTTCGAAGCCCGATGACAGCTATGGATTGAGTTACTAGTCTTGGTAGCCTTGGTTGGAACAAATTCTATAGAGCCCTCGAAGGCTTGGGTAGAGACCAATCTAGTGATGGTTTTATGATGTCTGGCTGTGAGGTGGAATCACCTTTTGATGGGTTGAGGTGGTTAGCCTCTAGAAGCCTTGGATGGTTTTGGATTGATGTGTTTTATGAGATCCCACATTCATGCTTGGAATATCGCATGGGGGTTAGTGGCCGAAGAAATATTTGGCTCAACCATTCTATGGTCGGGTGGAGTGTGGTAGTCCCATCCTAGGTTTGGATTTTTCATCATCAATATGAGGTTATTTCTCCTTGTATTTCTATGAGTATTATATTAGTTTATATGTGGATCATATGAGTGTGATTTATTTGGTATTTCTGTTGCTATTATGATGGTTATGTATATGTTTTATCACAATAGATATGTATGGGTCTCATCATGCTTTTACTTGTAAATGGATGCATAATGTATCTATGATCTAATGGATGAAACTGCAGCTAATGAGTTGAGGCATCAATGCTTCTTAGCGATTGTCAGCTGAGTATGATACCCTTATGCTTAGATATGTTATTTACACATGTAGATTACATAATTGTCATATGCTTGACGAAATGCCTATCATGGCTTATAGGGGTCTAGTCAAGGGCTTGTTTAAGTAATTCCACTTGTGTCATCATTTCCTGATTATCTTTCTGTTTTGAAGGTTTCATTTAATTATGGATAGTGACCTCGACTGTAGGCCTAAAAAAGTGGCTCAAATCCCACGGACGCTTGCATAACACTGAGAAAAATAGTCCCTAGATGTTGGCATACCTTGTCATGAGAGCTTCCACGGCCTCCTGGACGCTATTAGGCCCATAACATGGGAGTGTTTGGGGGTCAAGTGGTCTAAAACCTCAATGGGACATAAGGACTAGTTATCATAAAGTTTGGGATGGTTCTTAGGAGTCTCGTTGTTGATGTTGAAGGTCTATATGGTGTGTTTACATTGGTTCCGCTTCCTTAACATGACTTAGGAGGTCGAATCATATCACATTAACTTCTCATCACATGTTTACCCCGATTGGCTGGTTACTTGGGTAGATATGGGAGGAGGGTGCCACAGAGTGGTATTAGAGCATTGTTCACCCCTTAGACTGGGTGGGTTGTGTGTTGGTCATGCATTCATGTCACAGGTTGCATTTGCATCTCTTGTCTTGTAGGACCATGTTCTTGTTGCATTTGTATGGTATGTGCCATGGTTGTAGTGATGTTTCCATAGAAAGTTGATGGTGTTGTTGTCGAGTGTGTCGTTATGAGTGTGTGGTTGATTATTAATTTCTTATGCATGTTAATGTCCACATGAGGTCAAGTATATAGTGATGTGGTGGTTTTTGTCACGCATGAGGTCATGTTATGTGTAGTTGATATGGTAATTCATCGATGACCAAACTCTAGCTAGAATGATGGGTACATAGTTATATTCTTATGTGTTATGTTTCTATATGTTGGCATTATTACGTTATACATGTATCACACTATTTTGTTGAACTTGCAGACGAGATATAATCCCCTAACTATAGTAAGGTATGTTGGTTTATTGTGATTTGGTTTAGCTAACATGATATACCTTGCAGGAAGAGATATCAAAGATGAATAGAAAGATGGTAGAATACAGTTCCCTAGAATCTCCCTATGGATCAAACGAGCAACATGGTGTTGGTAACTCTTCTAATTTGGCAAACACATTGAGAAGATTAAAGGTAGAAATAAGGATTCGTAAGGAAGACAATGACAGAATCATACAACCACATGGGAAACAAGCAAAGGTAAATGCAATGATATTTTAGAGTTTGTCATATTTGTAGCGACATGGACTGCTTTGTTCCAACCATGAGAATGATAACAAAACTAATGGGGAATATGCTAGTATGTCTCATGCCGGTATCAAGTTGGATAGAGATGACTAAATGAGAGATGGAAGGTTGTTGGAAACTTCAGATAGGAAAGGGGATGGACACAGGCATTATTCTAGTTCTAGTTCAGATAGGAACTATGATCGTCATCGTTATCATCTTTACAGGAGTGATAGGGGATATTTTCTAAATGAGTTTAAGAAAGAAAAACCACCTACCATTGATGGATATATGAATAAATCACAAGATGTAGAGGCATGGTTTCTTGGTATGAGGAAGTTATTCATGTTACATGACTACTTAGAGAACATGAAAGCCAAAACACCTACATTCAATCTCAAGGGTAAAGTAGACATTTGGTGGGAAGACATGAAGAATGCGAGATGTATTCATGATGAGGAATTGACATGGAGTGAGTTCAAGAGAATATTCAAGAAGAAGTACCTATCAGAGAGATACTTTGATGTTAGGGAAAAACATTTTGATGAACTAAAATGGGATCGATGATAGATGAGGAGTACACTAGTAGGTTATTGGAGCTACTGAGGTATGTGCCTTACCTCAAGGAGGAGAAGGCCAAGATTCAAAGATTTATTAGTGGAGTTTCGATTGCATTCAAAGATAGGATTGAGTTCGATGAGCTTACATAATTGGAGGATGCAATCTGAAAGCTAAAGCACTACTATGAACAATCAAAGCGCAAATCTGAGACTAGGCTAGACTAGAAAGATAATGAAAAGAACAAAGGAAAATGGGAATAGAAGTGAGAAATACCTCAGGGTACAAGTAATAAAGAGAATGCAGTTCCATCTAAGAAGTTCAATGCATCAGACAGAGGACATGGATGTCGATTTGAGGAGTAGAATACAGATGTAGAATAGAAGCCTATAAAGTGCTGGACTTTTGGAAAAGATCATTGCAGGAGAGATTGTTTGAAGAATCAGGGTGGAAGGCCTTAGTTATATAGTGCATAGGAGGTGAAAACTATTGGGGATGTTGGTCAGAGCGTTCCTCGTATCTGTGTAGTGCTGGATAACAGACAGGAAGACCATCAGGAATCTATTATTCACATGGACAGTAATATTTGAGATCAAGTTTTTTCTATTTTGATTGACCATGCATCTAATTATAGTTAGGTTAGTCCTAACCTGGTGGATAAGTGTGGTTTTAATAAGTAAGTGCATGTAGAGTCTTGGCTAGTGTAGTTGGCTACAGGTACAAAGAAGTGAGTTCACCATTCGGTAAGATCTTGTGAATTTGATTTTAATCGTATTCATACCGAAACACATTTCAATGTATTACCATTGGAATTTTGGATCATACAATATGTTGTTGGGCATGGATTGGTTATACCTTCATAGGGCCAAGGTGGATTTTTATGAAAAAGCTATTGAGTGCTTGGATGAAAATGGACAACCAAGAGTTTTGTGGGGTAAGAAGAAAGCAACATCAGTTAGGATGGTGACAACTATGTAAGAAAAGTGTCGTCACAGAAAAAGGGTGCATTTTATTTGTAGTATACATCTCTAGTGACAAAGGTAAGGAAGTTGAAGATACAAATTTTTTGAGCAGGTACCTAGTTCTATAGTAGTTTCAGGATGTATTTCCTAACAAAATTTTAGATATTCCACCTCACATGGAGGTAAATGTTTATATTGAGTTGGTGCCAAGGGAAGCTCTAACATCAAAGGCACCTTACAAGATGAGTACACCTGAGTTAGTAGAGTTGAAGCTACAATTGAAGGAAACACTACAAGAAAAAAGGTCATTGGTGAGGGTCATGACTGTGACGGACCTTTAAGGTCCGTGACCAATGTTGCATATGGTGACGGTCTTTAAAAAAACGTTGTTGTAAGTGTATATAGTGATGGTCCTTTAAGTTTTGTCACCAAATCCATTTTAAATGACACTTTTGGTGAGGGTCGTTAAAGAGTCGTCACTAATTCTCTTTGGTCACACTTTTGGTGAGGGTCGTTAGAGGCCCATCACTAATTATCTCTTTGGTGACACTTCTAGTGACAATATTTTATTGACCGTAACCAATGATTTTTTTGGTTACTTTTGGTGATGGTCAATAAATGTTCATCATCATTTATCATTCCAATGAGTTTTTGATGACTCTTCATTCCTATGATAGACCTTTAAGGTTTGTCACCAATGTCACATATGGTGACAGTCATTAAAAAATTGTTGTTGTAAGTGTATATAGTGATGGTCCTTTAGGTTTGTCACCAAAGCCATTTTCAATGACATTTTTGGTGAGGGTTGTTAAAGGCCCGTCAATAATTCTCTCTTTGGTGACACTTTTGGTGAGGGTTGTTAAAGGCCCATCACTAATTCTCTCTTTGGTGACACTTCTAGTGACGATCTTTTATTGACCCTCACCAACGCTCTTTTTGGTTACTTTTAGTGACGGTCAAAAAATGTTCATCATCATTGATCATTCCAATGAGTTTTTGATGACACTATGTACTTATTACTATATTTTTTGTCAAAAGATAATGATTTAAGACCATTTTTGTGGAGTATTTTTCATTATGTGTCCAAGGTCATAGTGGTTATAATAGTCAGTCAATTTGTTAAGAAGTAATTAGTGTGTATCATTTACCTCAAGTCATAAGAATATATTTTTCCTATGAGTCAACATATGATTCATCTCTATTAGGTTTATTACCTAGTAAATTTCCTTTAAATAAAGTTCCACTAGTGTGTATAGGAACTATATTATTTTAATACATAATCAAGCCTATCAATTCTATTAATGAAAGAGACCGAGCACTCCTCCACACTCATGGCACACCTTAACATGCTTTGGAATAGTACACTAACATTCCTTGGCACCTCGCATGTCTTGGAACATCTTTGTACCTGGAACATCTTTGTACCTATAACATCTTTCCATGAGTAGGACGCCCAAGCACATGTTGGCATGCCCTAGCATAGCATAGCACTCCCCTATCATGTGTTGGCATTCCATGTAGTCACTAGCATGCCCTGGAACACCTTGGCATAATATTGCATTGACAAACATTAGCACTTGGCACACATTGGCACTTGGCATGTATTGGAACTTATTATTAGTGTGCCTAGCATGCCCCTTTTGAAAAAGATAAATTCCCGACTTATTAACCCTCTTGTGTGTTTATTTCCTTGCATTTTAGCTTGGTTATTCCTTTTGTTGCCTTGAAACTCCTTGACACATATTGGAATACTCTGGCACCCTACACATCCTAGCATGTCTTAGCACCTGGCATGCCTTGGCACTATTTCGCACATGTTATCACACCTCAGAACTACTTAGCACACTCTAGCACTTCTTGACATTCCCTGATATTCCCTAGCATGCCTTACTCGTGCTTAGCATAGCTTGTCACTCCCTCCTTGGCATGACAACTAGCACCCATTGATACTCCCCAACACACCCTCATATTCATTCACTTCCATGCATTTTTACCTAGTGCTCCCTTGTGTTGTCCTAGTACTCCCCAACACTCCTCAGCATGCATTGGCACTCTCTAGCACACCTTAGCACTCTTCAATACACTCTTTCACTTCATAGCATGCATCACACTCCCTGATGCACATTGGCACTTGCAAGTCTTAGCATGTTTGGCATGCATTGAGATGACTTGGTATGCTTTGGCATGGTTTAGTATTAAATTTATTTGAGATCAATTATTAGAAACTAGATGAGAAGAAACAGAGGAAGACTTGGCACTTAGAATGCATTAAAACTTGGCACTTGGCGCCTATTGGCATATACTGCTGGTGTGCCTAGCATGCCCCTCATGGAAAAGGTAAATTGATGACTTATTAACCCTATTATGTGCTCATTTCCTTGTAGTTTAACTTGTTCCTACCTTTTGTTGCCTTGACAATCCGTGGCATGCATTGTCACACCCTTGTACATCTTGGCATGCGTTAGCACTTGGCACATATTAGCTTGTTTGACATGTCTTCGTACTATCTGGCACATGTTATCATGCCCTAACATTCCCTAACACACCTTGGCAATCATGACCTCACAACTAGTATTACATTTTTCCATGGCTTGGGAACCTTACATTCACTAGAACACCTCGGCACTCCCTAGTTGTCATGCCCTCTATTATATTCCTCCACAATGTCCCAAGCTGATGACGAGATTGACAAAGGTAACCTACAAAACCAGATAGGGATCTCTCTATGAAATCACAGCCAAGAGATGACTAGAATGTAAAGGATTTTAGGCTAGATAGCTAGGCTTAGGTGGGTTTTGGAAAATTTAGGCTCATCATGTTTGCTTGATGACCCCACCTCCATGGGTTGTATTGACATGGTTTGGTGCTAGCTTGGTGAAGTGGTTATATGCGTTTTCCAAGCTGCCTCAATGAAGGTGTCCCATGTCATGTTCTTCTCTTTCAACTGATGGAGTACTATAACCTTTATCAGGTTATGGTAAAGAGGATGGGATAATGCACTTTGCCTTTCAATTGCACCCTTTTAGACATTTTGGTTAGGCTCCTATATAAGTAGCTAGACAAATTTAGAGGCTTGGAAGCTGTAAAGTGCATGAGCAGTCTTATGTGGTATTGATATAACCTAGAAAATATGTCCTCACATGTGAAGAACTTCATGAAAACCTTCATCAATGGTGCATATCTCTCCAAAAAGTATCAATATGGGAAAACTTGTGAGTGAGCTCCTTTATATTGTGATTTCAAGTAGGGTTTGTACTCTTCTAGGTCTAGGTTCATGCCTTTGAACCAATTTTCACCATGGTTTGGTATGCTTGCAACTTGAGAGATGGAATCCACTGAAAACATGAAATCAGTCCCTGCAATGGTGATCTTGTCTTCCTTCAAGGTGAGGGAAAATATACCTGTGAGATGCTCATGGTAACCTACTTCCTGCACTCTTTGACAAAACCCTAAACAATTGACATCTTCAAAGAATTTCATGACAAATGGGGAGGAGGTGATTTCATTGCAATTAGAGGGCTCAAACCTCAGTATCTTTAGACCAAAAGAATTGATGCTATTATAGCTAGGTGCCTTTGGGCTAGGCCTAAATCCACAAATAAGATACTTTTGGTCTATTTAGAGGTGCTTGCGAGACATGAGAAGGATTGAGGGTGGGGTATAAAGGACACATAATGTTTTAGTAAGGCTTTAATTGTCAAGAAAGCGTGGAAAAATTTCCAGAGAAATGGTATCTGTTAATAGATTATTAAAGAGAAATATCTAAAAAATAGACAACTTAAGGAATGGATTAAAGAGGCGGCTCCAAAGAAGAAGGTGGCATCTTATATATGGAAAAGCATGATGAGAAGCAAATATTGGATACTATGAAATCTGAGATGGGAGGTTGGAAGGGGAATAGGATAGAAATAGGACTAGATGATATCAAAGGGGTGGAGGGAATACATACTCTTTCTATTCACATCCTTGAGAATTTACATAAGAAAAGGATTTACTTTATGAACTATATCTCTTGTGATTGAGGATCTTCTTCTGTTACAAGTTATTGGATTAATGCATTTGAACTTGGATTTCCAGAGGATCTATTTGTGGAATGGGCACGTTTCACAACACAATTAAGTCTAACAAGTTTAAAACTCACTGAGAAGAAAAAAAAGATAAAATGGGAAGGTGTTATGTATAATGAGAAGATCTCGGTTAAAGAGATTTATAAACATATTTCTCATGGACGTGGCTTGAATGATAATTCTTTTTGGTTTCATAACACGTGGAGATGGGATATACCTCTCAAATTAAAATGTTTTATGTGGCTAGTGGTCCACAATAATATTTTAACTTGGGATAATATCCATAAAAGGGGCTTTGAGGATCTTGGAAGATGCTCTTTATGCAAAGAAGATTTAGAAGACATGGAAAATCTATTTCTAACATGTCCTTTTGCGATCTCGGTATGGAGTGGGGTTCTTCAAACACTTAAAATACATGTAATCTAGAACATGGTTTCCATTTAGAGATGTCTCACTCAATGGTTTGAAGGTTTCAAGACATATCGTTTCGTGCCTTTCTATATTTTGTGGGGCATATGGAGAAGCAAGAATGAGAAGATTTTTGAACAAATAGAACCAGATACTAGAAATGCCTATTTAAAGATCTTTGCATATTTTATGGAGATATGGCTAATGAAGGAGGAACAACCTAGAAGACATTTTCGACTCATGGAGCTATGGTCATACTTTATTTTTTTATTTTTTATTTTTATTTTTTATGGAGCATCCACCAACAGGGTTTGTGGAAGTGGGACACATTTGGTTTTGAAGCCAGACAACACCTTCCATTTCAGTTGGTATAGTGGCATAGGGTCAAATAATAGAGTTGAGCTAATCATACTCTTGGGGGATCTTCTATGTGCTAACTGGATTGCAATTGAAGATTTACATATGTTTGGAGATTCCAAGATGATCCTAGATTGGGTACAATTGAGAACAAAATTTGGACCACCTTCCCTTACTTTCTGGATGCAATGCATAAGATCTTTGATGAATACCTTTCAAAGACTGGCCTCTAATAATGTCTATAGAGAGTAGAATCAAGTGGTAGATCTCCTATCAAAGAAGGGATGCAACTGTACATGTGCCAAGGAGGATTTTCTACTCAGTTTTCGACAAAGGAATCCTTTTGCAACTTAGGGATTTTTAACTTATAAAGGGATGCCCTTGAAAATTTTTCCTTCATCTTGTTTATTTGTCATCTGTCCATGAAAATTTTCATAGATCATGATATGTTTTTGTCATGTTTGAATCATATATGTTATATTTGTCATCATAAAAAACTTTAAGCTTTTTTTGTGAAAATTGATATAGTAGACAATTTTCAGAAATAAAAGAACTATAATGTAGAGTAATAAGATACTTAGAAATTTAACCATTTTATTTTAAAATCTAATATATGGCATGAAAAAACATTAACAATGAAATACCAAAGTATATATCTACTTTTTATTAATGAAAATCAATAATTTTTTCCTTATTAAAAATAAAAAGAAATTTAATCTATCTAAATTCTTGAATACTTGATTAATCCAAATCTAAAATAAATCTAATAACAATGTTGAATTCCAATTCCTAGTCCACTCGACTAGTGCACAATACCTCATTCAATAGCATTGTGAACCATTACATGTAGTTACATAAAATAGTCCTGCCCAATTTTAAAATTAGCTTCATAAAAAAACTCTAACTTCAATCCAGACCAGCATAGGGATCCAGTCAAAGTTTTCATAGCTTGGTTAATTGAGACACCAAACATCCAATGCTACCATGTACCACACTATCAAAATTGTCAACAACAACTGCAATATGAACTTCGTCGTAACTGATAGTTGAGTAAGTCAAGAGCCAATGTCAGCACTTGCATCAAACTCCCATATATTGGATTAGTTAAACATGTTGATTTGTCTCTGTTCTAATCCCTCAGGGAGATTGTTTGTTTTGATTTGGAATCTTAGTTGCGAGAAACCCAACTTCTTATTATTGGACTTCCAACATCAATCATCAATTTTCTGTATTCACACTTTGGGTTCTGAATACCTGATTTTGTACCCCCACAATATATATATATATATATATATATATATATATATATATATATATATATATATATATATATATATCAGATTAAAGATCTTATTCGGTGGAATTTATATGCAATGGGGGTTGATTTTGAATATTTGACAAACACAACTTCAAGATCCATAGCAAGGTTCATCAACACTACCATATTGTATCCCTTAGATACATGTAAGACCAAGTACTAGGCAGAGGTTTATGCCGGGGGTTGACAAAAATATAGGTTTGTAGCTCTAACACATATTTTCCTTAGAATTAAAATGGGTTGTTTCTTTTTTTTTGAATCGGTTTTGCTGAATTCAGTATCTAACACATGTATTTCCTTAGAAATCATCTGGGTTGAGTATTTTGAATGGGTCCTGTATCTGGTTGCAATTTGGGTCATTGAGTCCTTGCGTTATCCTTGGGTTACTGTGATTAAATTTGGTGGGGTTGATCCTTCTTAGCACATGTGGAACTCACTAACACTCCTTGTCACACACTCTTATTCATTCATTTCCATGCAATTGAATCTAGTGCTCCCTTGTGTTTCCGTAGCACTCCCTAACATGCGTTGGTGCCACACCCTAGAACCTGGCACATATTGGCATGTCTTGGCATGCCTAACATGTCTTGGAACCATCTCACATGTGTTAGCACTTCTTGTCATTCCCTAGCACACCTTGGAACTCCCTAGTTATCATGCCCTTATAGATAGCCTTACCTTTTTTGCGATTTGGGAACCCAACCAAGTCATTGAAAAAATAGTGTTGTGCATAGCCCAAAGTCTCCCTTTATCTAAAACTACTTTTTCCCAACCCCTTATTGCAATCATAGGCTTGCCTCCTACAAGTCCTATTTTTTCCCAACCTCTTTGAAAGGTATTTCATTTTCCTTTTCCTTTTCCCCTTTTAATATTTTGTCATGATTTTTGTTGTGCATTGAGAGGGCAAGATTTTCAACCTATTGCATTTGATATTTGTGGTTCTGAAGCTAATCCTCCTTTTGATAAACATTCTTCCATTAGTCTAACCTTAAGCTTGAGAGTGCTGGAAAAATTTGAATGTTTAGGATTATTCACTACAATTTTAACCTCTTTAGGGAGGCTTGACAGTTCAAGGTCAAAGGGGGGAGATGCGATTAGGAATAGAAGGAGCAAGGAAAAGAGAGGGAATATGGAGAGGAGAATGCAAAATAATAGGGAAATCCATCAAAGTAAAAGAATTTATATGAAGAGATAAAACCAAAGAAGAATATGAAGGGGAATTAATCTTAGCAGAAGGAGGTGTAATGTTTACTTGAACTTCTCGCTAAACCTTAAGGATAGGTTCCAACCTGACATGAACTTTTTGATAATTTGAAATTGTAGGTTTTGGTTCAAACTTGCTTCTAACTTACTTCCAAATTCTCTTTTTCCTCAAAATGGGAGCCTTCAACTCTAACCATTGGGTCTGAACATGTCCAACTTCGTAATGATTGAAACAATGAAATGACATTTTCCAATAATCAATCTTATGGGTCTAGATGTTTTCCTTGTAAACTAATTCAATGGCCTTGAATAAACACTCTTTGATATCTACTTTGACTAGAATCTAGACCCAATGCCTATTAATCAAAACATACCAATTAGGGTCCACATAAATAAATCTACCAAGCTTCTTGCCAATAGTGTGAAGGGCCTCCTCTATCTAGAAGACAAAGGGAGGGCTCGACAATATAGCCCAAAGTTGTTTCACCGAGATATGTTTGTGAGCGGGATCAAAATCCACCAACCATGTTTCCAGGACTAGGCTCGATTGCCCCCAATCCCATTTTGTCTCCTTCATCTTATTATAGTCCACCCTCAGCCAAAATTGAAAGCCTATCCAACCATGAAAAAATCCATGGAAAAATGACATATAACCTAGGGTTGACATCCAATTGTCCAAAACCCATGCAGTGAGAGATGCCTTTTGCATTGTCTTACCATAAAATCTTCCTACCAAAGTAGTTTCTAACAAGTTTGGGATATCCTAGAACCTGATATCCTTACCAATGACCATTGAAAACTTATCTTGTTTCACTCTAACATAGAGCTTTGGCTTAGACAAAGCTCTGGAACCATGGGGGACCAAAAGAGGCTTAAAAAGATTAAATGAAAGGGAGTTTGGCTAAGACTTAGGGATAGTTACTACCTCAAAGCTAGAATGAGAGCTTAGCTCTTTTGCACTACTATTTTTTCTCAAAACGAAAACAACCTTGGACAACTCATGCTCAAATTAAATATCTACCTTGGAACACCATCCATCTTGGAAACACCTCATGATTTGGTTGGAGATGATCTGTTAAGACAATGAAGTGTCACCTATAAATTCATACTAGGATTTGAATGCCTCATGTGGACATGATTGGGCTCATAATTAACAATATCAACTTCCATTCGAAACTGTGGTGGGACATAATTAATTGTTGACAAGACCCACTGTCCGACAACCAAGACAGTGAAAACCCTTGGGAAAAAGAAAGAGATTACACAAACTTTACTTGTTGTCGAAGAAAAGTGCCTTCAACTCTAACCACTAGGTCTGAACATGTCCAACTTTGTAACAATTGAAATAATGAAATGAGATTTTCCAATAATCAATGTTATGGGTCTAGACTTTTTCCTCGTAAACCAATTCAATGGCCTTGAATAAAATATCTTTGATATCTACTTTGACTAGAATCCAGGCACACCTTGGCACACCTTGGCACTCCCTAATTGTCATGCCCTCATAGATAGCTTTACTATTTTTGCGACTTGGGAACCCAACCAAGTCATTGGAAAAATAGTGTTGTGCCCAACCCAAAGTCTCCCTTTGTCTGAAATTGGTTTGACCAACAATGTTGAGCTCTTTGAGATGATAAAGGACTATGATTTTAATGAGGGAATGATGAAAGAGACTCTTCATTTGATGTTCATACTCTCTTTTCTGGACAATATAGGCCATCTTATCAATGCTCCGGAAAAGATAGTAGGGTATATTGAGCTTTTTTACCCTAGTGAAATGCATTAAAAGCTGGATGTGATTGAGCATTTTTGGGTTCGCTCTTTTTTGAGCTTTAATTGAGATATTCTTCTCCTGATTTGGATTTGGAGGTTTTCGCTACAATTCGGAGCAGAAAACATGTTGTCTGCATATGGATAAAATTGCAACCTTCAAGAACTCCAAGGTGTATGGATATGTTTGAAAGGTATTTTTCTGATCTCATTTCTATGATTTTATTGTTAAAATTTCAAAGAATTTAAACTTGTATATCGAATTATGGAGAAGAAGGGAGGGTTAGGGTTGACAAGAGTTTATAAATTCAATCATATTTTTTTTGTGATTAGCAAGACTAGGCACTCCTGTGGAATTATGATCTTCAAGAATTTTGGGAAATTCAATGGTGATGTGGATTGATCAAGAGGCTATGGTTGCTTCAGAAGTTCTCCTATGATTGTGTTGCTTCTTGTGATATATGGATCAACTTATGCTAGTCTTTACTTTGTTCCTTGCTCTAATACCATGTAAAAAATCCTTGCACTGCTGTAGTGAACAATTCTAAAACTAAATTGTAACACCAAGACACACAATTTCTCTACTAATTTCAACAAAATAGAACATAATTAAATAACAGTCACACAATCACAAAACACAATTTTTCTAGGGAACTCAACTGGGAAAACCTTCTCCTTGATTGAGAATTTTATTGATAGAAAATGAGCAATGGATCTCTTACAATACAACTTTGTTTCACTGGAAACCAATCTAGTTTTCTTTGCTTGTCCTAAGCTTGAAACACCTGCAAGACCCTTCATCTAATTCCCTCAATCCATGCGCATAGGCTGCTCCTAGCTAACTAGCAAATACTATTGAATTTCCACGATCTTGGGTCTAGGATAGAATCTTAGAATCTTAGAATCTCAACAAAAGCTACTTTGCACTGCGGAAAATAAATAACAGTAAATCACACATGCACAAGTATACACAAATTTTTACAAAAATATTGTACAAATATGTACAACCCAATCTCTATTATATTAAACCAATCTGAATAATACAATAGTCTATGGAATACAAGGTAAAATGACAATCATGTTGCATACTCTTTGTCGTATCTTGTCCTGTTGGTCCTTCACTCCCATTCTTCTCTCTAGCTGCCCCTTAGTCCATCAAAGGAAAACACATAGAGTCTCCAGGAGGGCTACCACCTATCACTGCTGCAATTTGCTTCTGCTTCAATGAACACGGGATGATCCAATCTACTCTTCTAGGTTGGCCAATCCCTGAGCTCCAATCTACCTTCTAGTAGCCTCTTTCATCCATCAAAGAGCTACACATAGGCTCCCACTAAGCCCTTAAGCACTAAGCCATTAACCTCTAACCCATATAGACCTCAACCCCATGGCACTCAACCCCCTAACCCCTAAGCCCTAACCCTTTTCCCTTTACCCTTGATTCCTAAACCGTTAAACCCCTTAAATCCTAGAACCCCTAAGCATTTCTCCCAAATCAATAGGTGCTCCAACACTAATATTCTTGGTCATATTAGGTTTTTTTCTACTAACCCCTCCAAATACAACCTCCAAGAACTAGTAGGGTCCAAGGAAAAGAGCCACAAAGTCTCTAAATTTGATCCACATTTTATGGATAGTCACATTTCTCCCAAATATCTTCTACGTATTTTCTTTCAAAGGGAAACAATATGTTCTTCTAATGTCCACAAGTGCATCTAAGTTCACAAGAATAAAGTAAGGTTCATCTCCAAGTTTCTCCAAGTATATTTTAAACTGACACAAGCAATCCTCAACTACACGAATGGCACAATCTTCAAGCTATCCATATCTAGGTTCATCCCCTTTTGACCCCATTTTTTTCTCCTTCAATACAAAGCTAACCAAGGTCATCTTACAATTGGATCTCCCTTTTGCATTTGGTGAGAATACCACCTCATTCTTTAGTATTGGATTTCTTCTAAACATAATTACACAAATACTCTCAACATATGTGGGGCTATCAGGCAGATTAAGAGGAGAAAACAAAGGTCAAACTCAAACTTATTGTCAAACATACGTCAAACATATATAAAAAATTAAATAGTCTACACATGTAATTCTTACATTGTTTGATGGTTTTGGATTAACTCCACCATTTTATTTACCCACATTCATGTTAGTTTTTCATTCCATTAATTCTTCAACAACCGCTTTCAATTTTCCAAGTTCCTTGACTTTTTCTCCCAATATCTCTTTTGCTTCATGCAATTGAAGTTGATAAATAAAAGAACAAATAAACTATCTTAGATGAGGACATGGAAATGTCAGATAAATAAATACAAGAAGTGAACTCTATGGATCCAAATACATATCGAAGCTCTATCAAAAGAAAGGCGAGCACCAAAATCCAATGAAGAAGAGCCATGAACAGATAACCCAAAAAGAAAGAAACAATTCCAAGAGATATGGAGGATGATGCAAAAGAAATGGATGTAGAGTAAGTAACCGTGATAGGCATGGTAGAAGAGCTAAAAGGAAAAATTTGCAAACAATAATGGAAAAAATGGTGTAGATGTGGATAACCCATCACAAGAAATAAACTTTGTGGATCCAAATATAGATCAAAGCTCTATCAAAAGAAAGGCACCAGAAACCAGCCAAGAAGAGCCATGAGAAGACAAACCAGAAGCAAAAAAACAATTCCAGGAGATACCTAGGATGATGCAAAAGAAATGTATGTGGAAGAAGCAACCTTGGCAAGCATGGTAGAAGAGCTAAAAGGAAAATATTTGTAAACAATCCTGAACAAATAGTGTAGATGTTGCATCAACCCTACTTGAAACTCTGTAATCATAAAGGGATGACCTCTCAAAGATAAGGTTAGTCAAGATATGGCATCCAAACTCATAACTTCAAAGAACCCTCAAAGCACCACAAGGAAGCAAAAAATAATGGAAAAAAAAGCAACAAAAACCTCATACAAGAAGTGAGCGAGATGCTAGCCAATTCAAGTAAGGTGGCTCTCATGACGGATGTATTCCACTCCATTCCCCATCATTCTTAGTGAAATTAATCACATGGAACATTAGGGGCCTCAACTAAAAAGGAAATTTTAGGCTCCCAAAAGGTTAAAAACATAAGGAAATCCCTATAGTACTCATACTACAAAAAACAAAATTCTCCAATGATCGTGTAAGTGAAATCCTAGAGAAATGTTAGAAAGGTAGTGCTTCAGTGGAATTGGATGCAAAAGGAAAAGTAGGAAGGCTAGCTCTTATATGAAATCCTGTGGAAAGTACCATCACCAATCTAACTATAGCCCCATGCATTCTTTCAGGTCATTTTCAATTCAAAAGTTTTAAGTCAATAGGTAGAATTACAAATGCATGTGGTCTAGCTCTATTGAATGATCTCCACTCCATATCTTTAAAATACCTATGGATAATAGTGGGTAACTTCCACATCATTAAATTGATGGAAGAAAAAAAGGTGGCTTGCAATAACTGGACTCTGATGCGTAGCTCTTCCTTGACCTCATGCAAGACCTGCATGCCACATATGCAGATACTATACATGGGATATTTACTTGGAATAATCGAAAAGGTGGCTACCCTCAAATTACTTCCATATTTGACATATTTTTGGTCTCAAAATGTTCTTGGGACAATGGGACCTTTGTGGAGGTTTTAATCCTAACTTGTTGCATATCATATCATTGGCATGTAAGCTTGGAAGTAGATATCAAAGCAAGCCCCAAAAATAGACCCTTTCACTTTGAAAGCTTTTTTCTTAGGGATCCTTCCTTCTTGGAAAATTCCCAATAATGGTGGTAGGAAGCCACTCCTTGACTGGGCTCAATTATGCACCAATTCCAGTAGAAAATCAAGTTCTTAAAAGCTCAAATAAAAAAATGGAATAGAGAATATTTTTGGAACATCCACCAAATCAAATAGGAATTAGAGGATCACATGGAATAAGTCCAACAATGCATTATTCTTGAAGGTCGATCTGACAAATTAGTTGAGGAAGAAAGTGAGCTTCTCACTCAATTAGAAGAAGGTTGCATTTAGGAATAATTTCTCTGGTGCCAAAAATCTCACATAAGATGGCTTAAGGAGGGGGGAAAAACTCTAGATTTTTCCACAAATCCATGATCAAACACCACCATCACAACAAAATATTCTAACTTCAAAGCACTACAGGATATAAGCTTACAAAACACGAAGAGTTGGAAGGATAATTAGTTGGTTGAATTATCTTTAATAAATCAATTAAATTTAAAGTCACATTTATAATATAAATACTATTTGGTTAATTGGCAAAGGTTACAAGTCATATTTACTATGACAAAATGAAGGACCAACAAGTATGGCCACCATGTACAACATAAAAAATGTGAAAATTGATCGGGGGTTGGGAAAGTGTATGTAAAGAACACTTGCATTTTTTTAATAATCAATTCAGTTGTCTCAAAAAGACCTATAGTTACATCAATATAAACTAATATCCTTACAATTGACCTTTATCTTTCAGAAACAAAGACATCATCCATGAGAATACTTTTTCCTAGCTTGTTTTCAATTGTGCATAAATCTTGAATAGTCTAGGGTTCCAAGGGGAGTCCAAGAAGTTTTATCCATACTAGGGTGTCTGACATGGTCTCATCCCTAGCATAAAAAAGGAGTGGTGGGGTTTTATAGACAAATAAGACCTATCCACAAACCAAACTTCATTTGATATAGAAACTACATCTTCTTCATTCCAAAATACAAAAATAATGCATCTCTCTTGCTACTATGTGAGTTGCTAGTATATAGCATAAACTTGAACTTCGACTCTACTTTATCTATCTCAGAAAGTAGTCCATCCCTACCCTCTTGCCAATAAAATTTCATGCCAAAGTGCATCTTGAAAGGTCAAGGATTTGGTTGACTACAATATATTCCCCCACAACTAAGAACACATTTTTCCTCAACTTCTAATGACTTTACATCATTACTATTTCCAATGAACCAAAAACCTTCCTTAGAGGCCAAGAAAACCACATGTTCCTTATACACTCCTTGAACATCACCTTCTGTCAATAGGTATAGAGGGTTCAAGCACACAGGAAGACATTCATTTTTCTAAACATTAACTCTCAAATTGAAAGAATTGGTTAGAGACAATACACCCATAGCCATGTCCTACTTAGGAGGGCCCTTATAATTGTCCAAAACATGGAAATATTAGCACTTGTACCACCAATCTTATCACTACTCATAATATTTGACCAATTCAAAAAACCCTTATCTTCACATTGTTTAAAGTATGTGAAAATATTCTTAATCATCTTAAAGATCATGTTATTACATTATCCATAGACCTTTTTCCATAAATCTTCTATTATTTTTTTACAAATTAATTAAAAAACTTATGTAATCTTTAAACAACATATCATTATCATTCACTCACTTTGCAATTTCCTTTCCCACTTCAGCTTATGTTAGCTTTTATAAAATGAGAGGGGAAAATGAAAAAAATAATATTTTTTTAAATATGAGGGAAATTGAAGAAACTAATAATTTTAATAAAATAAAAGGCCAAAAATGAAAAGGAAGTTATAAAAAGGGCAAATGAGAGTTCTCCTAGTTTTGGTCATTTGTATTTTCAAAGAAATTTCCTTTCCCACTTCAGCTTATGTTAGCTTTCCCACTTCAACTTATGTTAGCTTTTATAAAGTAAGAGGTAAAAATGAAAAAAATAATATTTTTTTAAATAGGAGGGAAATTGAAAAAAATAATAATTTTAATAAAATAAAAAGCCAGAAATGAAAAGGAAATTGTAAAAAGGGAAAATGAGCATTCTCCTCATTTTGGTCATTTGTATTTTTGAAGAAGAAAACTCTTAGAGAGTTTGGAATCCTGTGAGGCTATGGTGTCCAAAAAACCCATTGGGAAAATTAGTTTTGGTGGTGAGAAACCAGCCCTAGGTAGATTGGAGCTAGATTTCGCCATTGACTACATTGCCATGGAAGCGAAATTTGACATTGGTGCCGCCCTAGCTAGATTGCGAGATTTTTGCATTGCTATGGAAGCAAAATTTGGCATTGGTGATGCCCTAGCTAGATTGCAGCGAGATTTCCGCATCGATGTGGAACTGAAATTTGACATTGGTGCAAATTGGGCAAGATTTGGAACTCACGTTCTAGAGATTTTGGTGTGCAATTCTCTTTCTATTGGTGTCTAAAGTAGTTCCTTAGGGTACAATGAAGGTTGAAATGCTTAATCGAGGTCGTTTAGTTCCCAACCATTGCTAAACGTTGTTCGCTGGTTCTCAATGGCTTAGAGGGCGTAATTCTCTTAGAAATATCCAAAATTCATTACCAAGATTTTAAAGGATAAAATCCCATGAAGAATGGCACCCAAGTTCATTAAATGAGGCACATTCTCTTGGGTGTGCATATACTTTCAATATAAAACTCTCCTTTAACGGGGTTCTATAGCCAAGCAATAGAACTTTTAAAACAATAGCTGCACAAGAAAAGTCGTATTAAATCTTGCGGAGGAACTTTGAGAAAAAGTGAAACTTTTTGTTGGATCAGACATATTCAATGAGTGTCTCCTCGTTCAGGATCAACTTTCCCAAGAAATAGAACTTTTAAAACAATAGTTGCATAGGAAAAGTCGTATTGAAGCTGCAGAGGAACTTTGACAAATAGTGAAACTTTTTGTTGACTCAGACACATTCAATGAGTGTCTCCTCGTTCAGGATCAACTTTCCCACGATTGTTAATATCCAGCAGAATTGAAGAGTCGACATTCTTATACAAATCGATCGCAATGCTGTGGAGAAAGCAGTAAATGGTGTCAGACGCATCCCTTGTGCCGTAGAATTAGGAAATTTTGGGATCAAATTTGTGCTATGTGATGGAGGCATCCAGAAGATCAATTTTGAGCGTAAAAGCGTCGTAATTTATCTTCCACCCATCAATATCACTAATCACACAGAGGTACTCTTCCGTAATCTGATCGCTTTTGAGGCATGCAAGGCATCTGAAATCAATTATGTGACATGTTACTTGAGTCTAATGGATGAGTTGATCGACTCTGAAGAAGATGTAGTTGTGCTCAGGAAAAGTGACATCGTTATAAATTACCTTGGGAGTGATTCAGAGGTTGCCGAGCTCTTCAATGGTCTATGCAAGGGAGTCACTGTGAGCTGGATAGATGCATTGGAAAAACTGAAGGGAGATGTAGATGATCACTATAGAAGCAAATTCAAGGTTTGGTTTACCGAGCTTGTGAAGGAGCATTTCTCATCGCCCTGGAGAAGTCTAGCTCTGGCGGGAGAAATTGTTGCACTTTTGCTTACCATTGTGCAAACCATCTACTCAATACTGTCACCTAATTAGCCTCTCCAGTGTTGTGTCTTTTAATTCCTATTCACTGCATTAGTAACAATGGGTGCTTTTTACTTATTTACGATTGATTTGAATGCTGGTGGCCATGACAAGTACTAAGTATAGGAACTTTGACAAACAGTGAAACTTTTTGTTGAAAGAATAGTTGCACAGGAAAAGTCACATTGAAGCTGCGAAGGAACTTTGACAAATAGTGAAATTTTTTATTGAATTAGACACATTCAATGAGTGTCTCCTCGTTCAGGATCAACTTTCCCATGATTGTTAATATCTAGCAGAATTGAAGAGTCGACATTCTTATACAAATGAATATACAACAGGTTTCCACGTAGGGTTTAGTCCCTTTCTTTTTGTGGCATTGAAAAATTCCCACGCTTTAGAAGTGTGGCCCTAGCTTACTTCTCCAACAATCATTGCTATGATAATTAGAGCATCACGTTCACAACGACATGCTTGCATTTACCAAAGGTACCTATTAAGTTATTAGCCTCTTTTTATTTTATTTCCCTGAAAATATGCTAAACCATAACAGTGTAGCTTGAAACAATTGTATTTTATTTCCCTGAAAAGATGCTAAACCAAGGCAGTGTAGCTTGAAACAATAGGAATTCAAACTAGTTCTTTCATGATATGCATTGTATCAAATCCTCTCTTCACCTAGCCTGTTTTCAAGTAATCATCGATAAGGATGCCATAAACATTTTCATCAGGCATGTAATTTTTCATTTTCATGACATTGACTGCATAGCATAATCCATTTTTCCATTTTTTGCACAATCTTTAACTAGCATATGGAAACTCTTGGGCTTAGGCAAAAGGCTTCTCTCCTTGATCTCATGGATCAAGTCAAGAGCTTCCTCAATCCTTCTTGTTATATATTAACATTTCAAAAAACAAGCATAAATTTCTTGCTGGAAAAGATGGGAAAACTTCAACATCTCATCTCCAAGAGCTCTGAAAAGTTTTCCTTATTCAGACCAACATCTCACGAGTACCCTATATGCAGGAAAATTCATGATCATATTTTCTGAAAACATCACTGAAGATTTTGCGAGGCTAACTAATGGTTAGCAACAGCTTCGCACCTTCCTGGCTCTGTTTTATTAACAAAAAATAGCAGCAAGAGAACATGTTGCTTCAATCAAAATATATTTTGATTGTGCATTGCGGAGCCTTAGGACTAGTCCAATGTATTCAATTACTATATTTCTTTCACGTAAATAATTCCTGCAGTTAAATAATGCAGCAATAACTGAAGCAAATTTAGCTCAAGTATTGTCATTAGTAGAACAAAGGATTTTAGTCATTGTTTCAATTCCATCATTTCCAGTACTATCTTCAGTACAGATCTTAAGGCCTCCAAAACATGAACTTTTGTTTTTGGTAAGTCACCAGTTAGAAAAGTAATGAGTTGGCTGATATTGCTACTATTTGATTTATGGGTGAAATGGTTCAGTATCTTTGCAGTAATTTATTTCTGCTTGGACTACCACTTTTTCAACAACCCAATAAATGTAGGTACATCATCTGCACTTTCAAAACATGAATGGATATCTTCACTACGATTACAGAGGTTCACAATAACATTTTTAGAGTGCTTTTTCACTTTTGAAGATCCAATCTCTGGAATCTGGACTAGAGGAGGTATGCCACCTGCAGCAGTAATTTCCCATTTTCTTTCATCATTTTCATTTGACAACATACAAAGCAAGGCCACTGCACATTCCTGCTGCTATTTGAAGAAAGGGCAAGAAGCAAAATCAAGCGTTCTACTCCTTCCCTGCCTTGAATGGCATGCCACATATTATTTGCACTGTTGTAGAGAATTTTAAGAGACCTTATGAGTTCCTCCTGAACATCATCTGCAACCCTTATAAGTAAACCCACTAGCAAACACTTGTCTTCTGCATTTTGGAGCTTGCCACTTAAGTAGCTATTTCCATACAAGCTAGCAAGGGCTTCTATTGTATGCTCTCGAACTAGAAAAGGTGATCAAGCCTTGAATTGCTTAATCAATACTTGTTCAATAAATACATTTTCTAGTGAATTATGCAAAATAGGTTGTGAATTTTTCCCAGAAGCATTTATTAGCATACCAAGTGTAGTTGAGAGAACATACTTTGGATAGTGGGATACAACCTTCAGTTCTGGCAAGAGTATACAAAATCACCCTTGGGAAATTGACTGCTAGCATCTTCACATCAGTTTTTTGCTGACTGACTTCATCTTTGCTTCAGGGAAGTTTTCCTTGTGGATCTTTTGTGCAACTCCTTGCCTTAGGTTACAATTTATTCTATTAGAGAAAAATGAAAAAATACACAGAATAACATTGAAAGATGTTTGCAGTTTGCATTAACAACCTCCTAGATTTGTGAAAGTGCTTCTTTTAAACTTAAGAAATGTTAAAATTGGCCCAAAGAGCATGCTACAATTTAATTTTCCTGAGAACTTTCATTTCTACATTGCATGAAATGCAATTTCACAAGCTTGAGAACATTAAACATTATATTAGCCTCTATGTAAACTTGAACCACATTGATTTCTACATACGAAACTGATAAATGGAGCATGGGATATCTGGCACTAAAAGTACCTTGCTTTTTTGGACAATTTTAACTTTAAAACTAGTTGAAATTATCCTAAATCTCTGAGTTCCACTTCTGTAAGGGTGTTTTCTCCATGAAACTAGGCCCCAAAAATGGGGCGACCTAAGTTCCCCATATCAGACACTGAGATGTGGATGGCATGGACTTATTCTGATATTCTTTGCAAGCCCAAATTTATGTATCTCATTTTTGAAGAAGCCTTTGAGTGCAACGTTAATTATAATTCTCTTTTGTAATCATTGAACCATTTAGTTTGCTTTTCAACAATATTAAAGTACTTTCATTTTTGTGTTCGAAACACCATTCAAAAAATTCTAGAGAGGCATCCCAAGCTATTGGACAACAAATATTTTACTCAAAGAGATCATAGAGTCTTAATGTTACAACTTACATATCAAAATAGCATACTGGAAATGGAAGTTTGTGCAATAGTTCTCACATTCTGATAGCACATTTGACAACCTAGCCTCTCTCTATCATCCCATTCCAGAAAACCTCAGGTTTGCCATCTATATCTAAAGAATACATCAAAAACAATTTATTTTTTTAAGATTGACCAGAATCCTTTTTTAGGCCATTTCTTCACAAGTTCTGAAGCTTTATTTCTCTCACTTTCTCCCAAGTATGCATAAATAAGAGTAGTATAAATAAGGGCATCACCAACAAGACCCCTCCAAACATTTTATTGATTTTTTTTTTGTCCTTGCTCAAGTTTCCTAACCTCAAATAGTGTTACTATATAAAAAACATCTTTAGATAAACCTATTTCAAAAAAATCATCGAGAAGCTTGAGAGCTTCCTCTTCATTGTGTTGGAAACAATAGCCATCAATTAGCCATGAGTAAATACTAAAATTAGGCATAAACTTGCAATAATCATTTTAAATAGGACCTTTGTTGCTTCATTTATTTCCCAAACTTTCAAAATCCATGAATAAAATCCTTGTATGTATACACAAAAAAATATCCCGCTTTGTAACATCTTGTTGTGAAGTTTCTAGGCATTAGCCATGTTACCTCTCTTGCACTATGAATTGATCAACATATCGCATGTGAAGTGCTCAGGTTCAGGACCCTTCTTCTCCATTTCATGAAAAATGTTATTGGCTTCTTCCAATTTCCCTTCCTCATAGAGCTTATGGAGGAGGACACCGTATGTCACCATTCCTGGCACTAGCCCTTTCATTCCGCAATCTAAAATCCCCAATCATATTATCTTCTCTACAATCACCATCAATCAGGGTAGTATATGTTACATTATTTGGAAACAGATCACCCATTTCATTCAAAATATTCAATGCATACCTCAATCTACCTTCTTTACAAAATCCATGTATCAGAGTGTTGTATGTTACAATATCAAGGGAAGAACCTTTGCTTGCAATCTTGGAAAGGAAATTGAATGCATTTTCAGTGTCCCCTTCCTTGTAGTATCCTTGAATGAGAAACATTGTAAGTAACAATATTTGGTAACATGCATTTAGGCATCATTTCCTCTATAAGGGCATTTTCTTTCATCATCTTGCCTCCTTTGGAGAGACCACTAATGAGTGCAATATAAATGACAACTGTGAGTTTGATATAACAGTCCACCATTCCATCAAACAATTTGAAAGCATCATCCATTTTGGCTTGCTTGGAATATCCATTTATCATAATAGAATACAAGATGGTATTGGAAGGTATGTTTATGGTCCTCATCTATTTGAAAATAGCCTCTGCCTCATGTTACCCCATCAATGCACATCAACACACATCAAATGGCTTATCATGAATATATTCCAACACATTGCCAGTCATTGCTAAATGATGAAGTGTTCCATTTTAAATTTCCCAAGCTCATCGTTCCTTCAGTTTTTGATATCTGTGGTGCTCAAAGCAAATCGGAGTAGAGGAGACTACATAAAACCATGCCCTTGGGATTGCAAATTGTCATGAATTAATATTTATTGTTCCACACAGCTGATGCTATGACTCCCTTCAACTTGACTATGGAGAATGATCATTCTCACCTCCTTACACCTGTTCCAAAATAAGATAAAACAAAAATTCAAAAGCAGTTGTGTATAATAATGGTGCTAGAGACAATGGATCTTTACGTAATGCATGCTTGAATTATCAGATCTGTAGATAAACTAGTTCCAGGGAAAATACATAGATTTTTTTGATGCAAGATCATTCCACCAAGACACACTCCACTGCCTAATCTCACTTCTATGATACCATGTTGAAAAACCTTTCTGATCTATAGATAATTACTTGTGATATTATTTACCATGAGTTTATCTTATTCAATTTTCATCAAGTAATTATACATCAGAAATTTAACCAATACTATTATAGCTATAGTCTAAGAGATTTTACTTAAAACATAGGAACAAGTATATGGGAACAAAGGAAAATTTGGCTGTAGCTACTGCAACTAGAGCTTGCACAACTGTGATAACATAGGTACAACTCCTTTTCTTCATACTTTGTCCTAGTGATTTGGATTTTCTAGCCAAATTTTGGTATTTTGACTTGTACATTTCTTGCTCAAATTTATACATAAACACTATGTTGTTATAGACATATTTGGGCACTGTAACCCCAATCACATATGTCCATAAACCAAGGGCTTCTAAGTCCCTAAAAGTGTTGTTTCATACCCTAAAGGAGCAAGGTCAGCTGATTACATCATCTCCTAGAAGTTCTCCATGAAAAACCACTTAGAACTAGTCAAAACAAGACCATACAGACTGCCCAGAGCAAAGGGTACGATGCATCTCACCTGCCACATGCAAAAGGTGTGATGCATACTGGAAATCCCTTTTGTAGAGTGTGATGAGCGAGAGCAGACAAATGGCACAAGCAGTTTGCTAGGTGGAGACCCTGAGAATCTTCTAGAAACTGTTCATTTGACACTTGCCTCCCTGAATTCGGCCAAGGATGAGTAAGAGATCATGAAATCTCCAAGTGGAACCAAGAACTATCAAAGAGATGGCACTAATCAAAATCCTAGAAGCTGACTCACCCCCTACAAATATCTATATATGGATCCCTCATCCCAGAGATCCAGAGGTTGGAATTTGGTAATTTGCAAAGAGGATGGTGCTGGGTCAGGCCAAGTGGTTGTAATCCTCTCTTCTACTACTTTCATCAATAAAGCTATTTGAGTTCTCCTCCATATTCTTGTGTATCTCTGAATATTATGTTGATATATGCATTTGTACGCTCAATATATATCTGATCCTATATTGTTTATAGTGATAGATCTCTATGCTTTGATGGTATTATGCTATTGTGACTCTACAGGTGCTCTTTGAAGTGAAACAAGTAAGGAAGCAGTGGCAAGATTCTGTCAAAGGGGAAAGGAAACAAGAAAGGAGCCAAGCGAAAGACCGAGGTTGGTACTCTCTACTTCTTTCTCATCTCTCTCTCGTAAAGGAAAAACAAGTGACTTTAGTTTGTTTGTTTCTAAGATAGCTACCCATCTTAGTGGGACTAGTAGTTCTGAATAGACACTAGTTTTCCCGGTAACAAAATGGTGACTCCACTGGGGACTCGATTAGTTTGATTGCTTGTCTCTATTTGTTTGATTCATAAACCATAGACGGAGCTTGAAGTTAAACCAGCTAGCCTTCGAACTGCATTTGATATGAAAGTGCAAAGTAGATCAATGCTGCTTTAGTCAATCTCCAGGTTTGTTTATGAACTAAACAATTGACTTGCAAACATCCTAAGTGTCCTAGAGGTAGCTCCAGTAACCTCATTAGATCAGCCCCTATACTTTGTATTTATTGACTATCATTAGCTCGGCCTAAATCACTGAACTAAGCTGCAAATTGTGACCAAAAACCAAGTTAAAATCTCGTCCCTAGACCATCGCACCTTCTCTTCTTGGCAATCTAGATGCATCGCACCATCCATGTGCAGTAGGTGAGATGCATCCCTGTTTTCCTATGTTACAGGTGCGATGATGAGATAAGACTATTTCTATCTCCAGATTTTGGTTTTTTCTTCACTGTCTTCAGCTTTATTCAGGAGTTTTGTTGTCTGTGATTAGTAGACCACTGTTGAAACCCCCTTCCTTTGAATCATCCAGCGTCCATTGTACAAATATTTGTGAATTTTTTTATGTATTTTTCGGCATTCACAGTTCTCATTTACAAAATAGTAGCTTAATCGAACTGTCGTCTTTTGATTTGAAAGTGCCGCAAGTGTCGTTTTCAGTCAAAGGAAAGAATCCTTCTCTTTTTGATAGTCGATTACACTGTTACTCTTGTATTTGATCTGAATTAATAGTATTTCAAGTGTTAAAAGCAGTTTTCAATTCAAAATCGTAAAGTGTTGTCTTGTCCCCTTTTCGTTTTTTGAAAAGAAAATCATTAGTATTGTCACTTTGAAAGAAGGAATAATTCAGATTTGTACTTAGCATTCTTTTTGTCATTCACACATTAAGAAAGTGGAAAACAAATACATGCATGTGCATTTGCATTTAGACTGCTTGTTGATTTTGATTTAGGACAGTGCATCTAGTGTGTGCTCTCTGCTCTATGTTGAAAGGATATTGTTTCTCTTTCCTTAGTAGCTAGGATTTTCATTGCAAAAAGAAGAGTAAACAACTGTTTATCATCTTAGATTGCATATTTAGGAGTTGTATATCTACATCACATGGTGAACCTTAAAGGAAAACTTCTTAAGAAAGATCAACTGTAAAATAAATTCAATGAACATAAAAACGCTTTGGAACCTAACGCACAACATCTAGAAGTCTAGGCTAGAGACGTATTCTGGTGTCGTAAAGCCTGGTAACTATCGCTTTCATTGTAGGTTGGGTGATTCCTCCTCTTTGAGATGACAAGTGCCAGTATGGACTTATGCTCCCACGTACCATCGATTATATATTGGGAGACCACAATAGGCTCTATCCTTTATCCTTAGGAAGCCGTGTCTGCTACCCTATCGATCACAATGGACTGAACACAACATTCGGGAAGATTGACTGTCGTACCGTAAAAAGTATTCTACAGTTTTGCGATTGGTTTGGTAATCCTTCTATCTAGATTTCCAGAGTAGTCTCTTTCATTCCTTTTCAGACTCCTTAAAGGAAAAGGTCCATCTGAGCACTTGTCACTTCAGGCTCATTAAAAATCGAAGGCAACTAGAGTCATCTTTAGCTTTTTCTCGACCCTTAAAAATTGAAAAAACAAGTTGTGTCAAAGCGTCTAAAATTTATTTTAATTGAAATAACATCACTGTTCCCTCATTGATCTTAGGTTGAGAAAATGGAGTCCACCAACCAAGGATTTTCCCTTGGGGGAAATCCTAGTCCTTTCTCCTCTTGTAGAGATGTTGGTGCACCTCATATCAAATGATAATTGAAGTGGGAACACTAATAATTTGGCTCTACAGAAGCACTGGAGAAGTTGAAATTGAAGACAAAGAAACATTCAACCCCTTATAAGGTGTCATGGCTTCAAAAAGGACATCAGTTGTTAGTTAATGAAAATTGTGAAGTGGAGTTACAGTTGGATAAATATAAAGACACAATTATGTGTGATGTGATGCCTATGGATGTGTGTCACATATTGCTGGGAAGACCTTGTAGTATGACAAAGGAGCTATGAATTATGGGAAAAATAACACATATAAATTTGGTAAAGATGGTGTTAATCATACATTGTTTCCTATGGAAGAAGAGGATGCATCAAGGAAGTCTGATCCAAAGACTCTATTACTGTGTGGAAAAGAATACTTGCAGTAGCTTGGAGAGGATGAGGTAAATTTTGCATTGATTTCCAAACCCAAGTTAATAATTACTTCCACTAAAATTTCTAATTTGACAATTGAAATTCAAGAGATGCTGGACAGTTCTTGTGATATCATTGTAGATGTTTTGCCTAATGAGTTACCACCCATTAGAAAAATTAGTTATCATATAGATTTGATTCCAATGGAAAATCTACCAAATAAAGTAGCTTACAGGATGACTCCAACAGAGACTGAACAAATCAGAGAATAGGTTTAGGAACTGTTAGATAAATCACTAATTAGAGAGATTTTGAGTCCTTGTGCAGTGCCAATAGTGTTGAGTCCAAAGAAAAATGGATGCTGGAGAATGTGCACTAATTCAAGAGAAATCAATAAAATAATGATCAAGTACAGATTTTGTTTACCTAGAATTGAAGATTTAATGGATTTTTTAAGTGGAGCAAGATATTTTACAAAATTGGATTTAAAAAGTGGTTATCATCAAATAAGGATTAGAGAAGGAGATGAATGGAAAACTACTTTTAAAACAAATGAAGGACTGCATGAATGGATGGTAATTCCTTTTGTGTTATCAAATGCTTCTAGTCATTTATGAGGCTTATGCATGAAGTTCTAAAACAATTTATTGGTAAATTTGTAATATTATATCTCGATGATATATTAGTTTACAGTAGATCTAGAGACGAATATATGAGACATCTGAATTATGTCTTATAGAAGCTGAAACAAGAAAAGTTACTATTAAATTTAAAGAAATGTTCATTCATGAAGGAAGAGTTGGTATATTTGGGCTTTGTTGTTTCTATTGATGGATTAAATATGGATCCATAGAAGATAAAGGCAATCATAGAGTGGCCTTCACCAAAAAGTGTTTTTGAGGTAAGAAGTTTTCATGGTCTTGCTAGTTTTTATAGGAAATTCATAAGGAATTTTAGTAAGATCAATGCTTCTATTATTGACACTATAAAGAAGGATAAATAACCATTTAAATGGACTGTTTAAGTAGAAAAGAACTTCCAGCTATTGAAAAGAAAGATCACTAAGAAACCTATTTTAATTTTTCCTAATTTTAATAAACCTTTTCAAGTGAAATGTGATGCCAGTGGAGAAGCCATTGGAGTTGCTTTAAGTGAGTATGATAGACCTATAGCTTATTTCAGTTCAAACTAAATGAATCAAAGATGAAATATTCTTCTTATGATAAGGAATTTTATGCAGTTGCGCAGTCATTGAAGAAGTGGAGACATTACTTGATGTCTAAGGGGTTTATACTTTATTCAGACAACCATGCATTGCAGTACATTATTCAAATAGCCAAAGCTTAGCCAGAAACATTCAAAATGGGTAGAATATCTTCAAGGTTTTAATTTTGTATTGAAGTATATAAATGGCCAATCAAACAAGGTAGTAGATGCCTTAAGTAGAAAAACCATTTTAGTTCAGGAAAGTCAAATTCAAGTGTTGGGTTTTCATTTTCTTAAAGAATTGTATGAGAAGGATTTAGATTTTAAAGAGGCATTTGAAGCTTGTAAGAATCCTGTTTTGTTATACAGAAGTAAGTGGCTGGATCTTTTCTTGGAATAAGGGTTGTTGTTTAAAAGAAATCAATTGTGCATATCAAATTGTTCTATGAGGGTGCAGACAAACATAGTGGTGGACTTGGAGGCATTTTGGTGCAGACAAGACTTATGAGTAGTTGAGACAGTTTTATTTTTGGCCAAAGATGAGATCTAAAGTGGAGAAGTATCTGAAAAATTGTAAAGTCTGTCAGTATGCAAAGGGAAGGAGCCAAAATATAGGTTTGTATGTTCCATAACCTATTCCAGATAGACCTTGGGATATGGTAAGTATGGATTTTGTTTTGGGTTTACCAAAAACACAAAGAGGAAATGATTCAATTTATTTTGTGGTTGATAGATTTTCTAAAAGGGAACATTTTATTCCATGTTATTAAACCAGTGATGCTACTCACGTTGCTAATCTGTTTTTAAGGAGATTGTAAGGTTACATGGGTTACCTAAGAGCATTGTTTTAGACAGAGATACGAGATTTGTTGGTCATTGCTGCAGGACCTTGTGGAAGAAACTTGGTACTAAACTTAGTTTCAGTTCAACTTATCATCCTTAGACTGATGGACAGATTGAAGTTGTAAACAAAAGCTTGGGTAATCTTCTGAGAAGTCTTGCAGGTGAACATCTGAAACAGTGGGATCAAGTTTTGGCATAAGCTGAATATGCTTATAATGATTCTCCTGACAAGAGTACAGGGCAGAGTCCATTCGATATAGTTTATGTAATGAACCCAGGAGGAGTGTCTAAATTAAGAGACTTGGGAAAAGCTGAAACGAGAAGTGCTAAAGGAGAAGATTTTGCTTTAGAGATTCAATCAATACATGAACAAGTAAAACAACACTTACAAGACAACATCATAAAGTACAAGAGCAGAGCAGATTTGAAGAAGAGAGAAGTTATTTTAGAAGTTGGAAACTTAGTTTTGGCACACCTAAGGAAGGAAAGATTTCCAAAAAGGGAGTATAACAAGTTAAAATATAAGAAAATTGGACCATGCAGAGTCTTAAGGAATTTTTCTCCAAATGCATATGAAATTGAATTACCCCTTGATATTGGAATATCTCCAATTTTCAATGTTACTGATTTGTACAGTATGAAAGTGGAAATGCAGAGTATACAACAGTGGATCAAGAGGAACAAGAGGTTGACTGGGTAAAACAGTTACCTACAGCAAAGGCATTATAGCCATAACAGATTTTAGACCAAAGATTGTTTAAGAAGACAAGGGGATAGGAGTACTTTCAGTCTTTGGTCAAGTGGAAGTATCTGCCAATTGCTGATGATACTTGGATGATAGATGCCATGCTACAGAAGTTGGGTAGTTCTATAGAAGGGATCATGGACAAGAGCCCATAAATAATTTCGTCCTCAGGAGTCTGATGCAGGAGCATGAGGCTTGAAAACAAAAGGCTTCAAATTTTATTCCAAAATACAAAAAAAGTTTACAAGCAAAGGAGTGGGATCCTTCACCTATCACTTTACAAAGCTTTCTAGATAGGATCTGAGCTCGAATTAAGAGATTTGTGTTATCTTGTAATTAATTCAAGTAGTTTAGACTTAATTGAGATTCTCAAGGAGAATATCATGTAGAGTAGATTTTATCTAGGATTAGGTAGATTCGATCCATTGATTGAGGATCTAATTGTTGTATGTACAAGTATTTATGTAATTTTCGAACTAGCGTAATAGGATTTGGTTGGATTTGGCTCAGGAGGATTTGATTGTAAAAATTGAAATATCTCTGTGTCTCTATGTATTTTGCATATGAATGGTCAATCACGGAGGTGTTTAATTTCTTTGAAATATTTCTGAATTGTGTTGATTCCAATTCGTCCCTTTTGAATTAGAATTTTTTGTAATCTTATGTTATTGCATCTAAACCTTCATTCACTCTATATTGAATAACGTGGATATGTTCTAAGAAATATAACTGAGAAGTGGAGTAAACTTGGAGGAATGAGGAAATCATGACAAATTTACGATAAACCTAGAAGAAGAGTGGAAACCGTCTGATTGACAATTCTAGCAGATCTAACGGTGATCACGTGCCAACAACCACATGTGTTAGTCAGAGTGAAAAAAGCAGTATTCATATGTGAAAGTTGTTTCTCGCACAGTCTCAAGGTGGTAAGTGGTATTTTAAAATTTCACGCGATTACACTAGGCGAGCGACACGTAGCACAAGAAAACTTCTTTTCTCATATGCTCTTGGCTTGTTAAACATCGCGCAAGAATCCACACAAGATTACGTGTCAACCATTGGATCAAGTGGGATTGATCAATGGTGGATATCATCCAGCTAGTTTGTGAGTGGGGAAGCAATAACCGTTAGATTGAGAAATAAGATCAATTGCGGAGGATTAACACGATAAAGGTTTGTGAAAAGGCAGACGCGATAAGGTTTTAAATTGAAGTTTTATTTCCTTTTTTATTCCATGGGAAAAAGTAGTAGTTTGCTATATTTCGGGTAAATTAACCAGTTCAACTATTTTAGCAGAATATCTAAAATTGGAGGTTGATAACTAAAACTCCAAAGGAAATCCGAGAAGAACTTCCACCTGAACTTGAAACAATAGTTGCTCGTTTTGAATGGTTATCCTTAGCACCTGCAACAAGCCAACCATTTTACAATATTTGGGTTTATAATATTCAAACATAGTCAAATAAAATCAACCATTGGTTTCATTAAAGTCAACCAATTAATAATAGGAGTTATAATAAAGGGTTTATAATATTTAATGATAGTCAAATTTAGTCAACCATTTGGTTTATAATATTGAGGTTTTTAATATCAGTTTTATAATATTGTGTTTATATCCTTATGGTTTTTAATCACAGGGTTTATAATATTAATCCTATGGATTATAATCCCTTGGGTTTATAGTATAAATCATTGGGTTTAATATGGTTCCCTAAGATTTATAATATTAATAACCTCTTGGGCATATCATATTAATGTGATGGGTTGTTCTTATTGGGTTTATAATTTATTCAGGTTTATCATATTAGGTTTAGAGTTTATAATATTAATGTTTATAATAGTAGGGTTTATAATATTAATCCCACGATTTCTAACCCCTTTGGTTAATAGTATTAATAACAGGTTTTACAATAGAAATATTAGGATTTAATATGATTCCTTTAGGGTTATGATATTAATCCTAAGGGTCAATGAATGTCTGCCAAGGTCAATATCTCAATGTTACATTACATTGCGATTTCTCTATGGTCAAATATGCTTGACCATGATCAACCATGGCCAACCATATTCAATTATGAACAACCATTATCACCCATGCTCGACCAAGATGAGACATGGTTGAACCTCGTCAACATGCTTAGTCATGGTCAACCATTACAAACCGTTGTTTATAATATTAATCCATTGGGTTTATAATATTTATAATCCTTTTGGTTTATTTCTTAGGGTTTATAATATTGGTTCTAATAGAGTTTATAATATTGGGTTTAATAGAGTTCACAATGTTGGGTTCAATATTACGTTATATAGTATAGGCTTTAAAATATTTGGGTTTATAATATTCAAACATAGTCAAATAAAGTCAATCATTTCTTTCATTAAAGTCAATCAATTAATATTATGTTTTATAATAAAAGATTTATAATATTCAAACATAGTCAAATAAAGTTAACCATCGAGTTTATAGTATTGGAATTTTTAATATGAGTTTTATAACATTGTGTTTAGTGTCACAGTTAGTAATATTAATATTAGGGTTTAATATTAATAAACTATGGTTTAATTGCTTGGCTTTATTTATTATGGTTTATAATATTTAATATTTACAAACCATGGTTTGATCGTTTGGGTTTAATTATTAGGGTTTAT
Source organism: Pinus tabuliformis (assembly GCA_031772625.1). NCBI lineage: Eukaryota > Viridiplantae > Streptophyta > Pinopsida > Pinales > Pinaceae > Pinus > Pinus tabuliformis. The sequence continues at coordinate 327,176,222 of CM062804.1, read as the reverse complement.
AATTTTAATCTTAGTGTTTATAATCCACTAGGTTTATAATATAAATTGTAGGGTTTAATATGATTCGAGTGGGTTTATAATATCAATAATCCCTTAGGTATATCATATTAATCCCATCGGTTGATCACATTATATTTAGGGTTTATTTAGGTTTACTAATCCCCCTAGTTTATAACATAGCTCACTAATATGTATGAACATATATTAGGGTTTATAATATTAATCCCTTGGGTTTATAATATCAATAATATATACAATTTATTAATACCTTTCATTTATAATATTAATCCCTTAGGTATATAATATTAATAATCCCTTAGCTCTATTAATATCTTGGGTTTATAATATTAATAAATTCTTGGGTTTAATATTAGGGTACAACTTATAATATTAAAATATAGTCAAATAAATTCAAGCATTTGTCAAACATAGTCAACCATAATGGTTAGTCAAAGTCTCTATGGTCAACCATGATCAATGATGGCTAATGATAATCAACAGTGGTCAACCAATGATGTAGGAGCATGAGGCTTAAAGGCAAAAGGCTTCGAACTTATTCCAAAAATACAAAAAAACTTTAAAAGAAAAGGAGTGGGGTCCTTTAGTCGTCAATTTACAAAGCTTTCTAGTTAGGATTTAAACTAGAATCTAGGATTTGGATTATCATGTAATAAATTCAAGCAGTTATATGTAGTGGAGATTCTCGAGGAGAATATTATGTAGATTAGGTAGGATTAGTTAATTTGATCCTTTGATTTATGATTTGGTTGTTAAATGAACCAATACTCATGTAAGTTTTGGATCATTGTAAGGGGATTTTCACTGATTTGGCTTATTTTCCATATAAGATTTAGTTACAGGAATTATATCTCTATCTATTTCTGTCTATATTTGGTCAATCCCAGAGGTGTTGCATCCCTTCGTAATATCGTTGTGTATTATTGAAATTCTAGTTTAGCCCTAAGAACTTAGAGTTATGTGTGATCGTATTTAATCACTTTCGTCATTTGATGGTAACTGCAGGGTTAGAAGTGCATGAATTCTTGATCTAGGACTGAAGTCTCGCACTCATTGTTAACCATTTATTTCATTTTCAACGCATTGTGGCATAGTCAACAGTGGGGGTTGGCCCTATTATTAAACCTTGTGTTAATCAAAGTCCTGTGAGCCATATATTCTGAAAAAAATCTCTGTCATTGGCATTAATCTCAATTCTGGACATGAAGAGTTATAAATTGGGTTTTATAAGCCTATTGACTCCGTGAGGCGGTAACATCGCACAGATCTTTGTGTGATATCATAGTGACCATAAGATCACTGATGAATGCTGACCGTCGGATGGATCTTGCATCGCATCGGTTATAAGTGAAGGGTCCTTGGCCTGATAGAGTTGCAAAATGTGACATGCGATACAAGTGTGCTAATGAATATCACATCGCAATGTTAACAAATAAAGGAACCCTAATTGGTGAGTGTGCGATTGCGATATGAAATGGTAAGAGGGTTTGTAAGGCATTTGGCGGTTGCAGCTAAATTAGTGGTTCTGTTGATTTAGCAAAGTATCTAATTCTGGAAGTAAATGACTGAGACTCCCAGGGTAATCCAAGAAGAAATTTCACTATAATTAGAAGAAATAGTTTTGGGTTTTGAACGATTGTCACTTACGCCTGCACGTCGGCCACCATTTGTGGTGTCAGAGCAACCTACTCACATTAAACAAGGACTCAAGGATCAAAGAAAGGAATCCACCATGGCTTTCAGAATTGGAAGAGGGCGTTGTAGAAGAGCAGGAAATGTTGCAAATGCTAAAGTGATGGAATATATGCAACAAATGCAAGCTAGATTAGAAGCAATGGAAACAGGGAGAGTTGCAGATGTTGGAGGTGTCAGTGAACCTGAAGCTGAAGCTACAGAAGAGGAGGAACATGTAGAAGCTACTCCTGAGATGAGATTCTTTAAGTCAGTGTTGAAATCCACGTCCAGACCCAAAACTAATGTTTCAATTTACATAGGAGGTTTAACTCTTGAGGAGCTCATAGACTGGATTAATGACATGGAAAAATTCTTCGATTATGAAGAAACAAAGGATGAAAAGAAGGTGAAATTTGCTGTCACAAAGTTGAAAGGACATCTAGCACTTTGGTGGGATGGAGTGCAGGTAGAAAGAAAAAGACTTGGAAAAAAACCAATTAAGAATTGGAATAGGATGGTGGCAAAACGGAAACGTAAGTTTTTGCCAAGTGACTATCAGCAAACATTATTTAGATAGATGTAGAATCTTAGATAGAGATCTATGACAGTAAAGGAATACATACAGGAATTCTACAAAGTGAGTATAACAGCAAGACAAATCCAAGATACAGATGAGAAGGTGGCAAGATACGCGAATGGTATTAGAATGGACATTTAAGATGAGGTAAGTGTATTGTCTCCTAAAACAGTAGAAGAGGCTTATCAGATGGTACTAAAGGCTGAAGAAAAGCTCATGCAGAAGCAGTTTTCCAGAAATAGAGGTACTTTCTGAGGAAGGGGTAGTCAAGGTGGTAGAGGAAGTTCTACAACACCTAGAGATGGAGCTAATAGCAGCTCAATTCAGCATACACCCACAAGAGGTGATGAAAGTGGTAGAGGGAGTTTTTTTTCAGAGGAAGAGGAGGTAGAGGCAGAGGAAGAGAGGTTATATGTTACAGATGGAACAAGTTGGGACACAGAGATTATGAGTGCCCAGAAAATGTAGGAACACCTTAGAGAAATGCAATTGTTGCTGAGACTAAAGAGGAAGAAGCAACAATGACAGAAGAAGAAAATATACCAGAGAGAGGAGAATCTTTGGTAGTTAACAAAGTATTGCTAAAGTCAGCAAAGGAAGTTGTTGAATGAGTACAAAGGAAGGCTTTGTTCAGAGCTATGTGCAAGGTTCAAGGAAAATGTTGTCAGATGATAATTCATAGTGGCAGCACTAATAATTTGGTCTCTAAAGAAGTGGTGGAGAAGTTGACATTGAAGACAAAGAAACATCCAACACCTTACAAGGTGTCATGGCTACAAAAGGGACATCAATTGTTAGTAAATGAACAATGTGAAGTGGAATTGTAGTTGGGAAAGTATAAAGATAAAATTTTGTGTGATGTGATGCCTATGGATGTATGCCACTTATTGCTTGGAAGAACTTGGCAATATGACAGAGGAGTTATGCATGATGAAAAAAGAAACACATACAAATTTGGTAAAGATGGTGTCAATCATACATTACTGCCTATGGAAGAAGAGGATGCATTAAGAAAGTCTGATCCGAAGATTCTATTGCTAAGTGGAAAAGAATACTTGCAACAAATTGAAGAGAAGGAGGTGAATTTTGCATAGATTTGCAAGCCCAAGGTAATAATTACTTCCACTAATGTTTCTGATTTACCAATTTTAGTACAAGAGATGCTGGAAAACTATTGTGATATTATTGTAGATGATTTTCCTAATGAGTTACCACCCATTAGAAGAATTAGTCATCACATAGATTTGATTCCAGGAGCAAATCTACCTAATAAGGCAGCTTACAGGATGGCTCCCGCAGAGAATGAAGAGATCAGGAAACAGGTTCGAGAACCATTAGACAAGGGACTGATTAGAGAGAGTTTTAGTCCTTGTGCAATGCCAACAGTGTTGAGCTCAAAGAAGGATGGAGGCTGGAGAATGTACACTGACTCGCTAGCAATAAAAAAGATAACAATCAGGTACAGATTTCTTTTACCTAGAATCGAAAATTTGATAGATTGTTTGAGTGGAGCTAGATATTTAGAAAGTTAGATTTAAAAAGTGGTTATCATCAAATAAGGATTAGAGAATGGGATGAATGGAAAACTGCTTTTAAAACAAATGAAGGATTGTATGAATGGAGGGTAATGCCTTTTGGGTTGTCAAATGCACCTAGTACGTTCATGAGGCTTATGAATGAATTTTTGAAGGAATTTATTGGTAAATTTGTAATAGTATATCTGAACGATATATTAGTTTACAAGAGGTCTGAGGAGGAACACATGAGACATATGAATTATGTCTTACAAAGGTTGTAGCAAGAGAAGTTACTGCTAAATTTAAAGAACTGTTCATTCATGAAGTAAGAATTGGTGTATTTGGGTTTTGTTGTTTCTGCTGATGGATTAAAGATGGATCCAGAGAATATCAAGGCAATCATAGAGTGGCCTTCACCAAAAAGTGTTTTTGAGATAAGAAGTTTTCATGGTCTTGCTAGTTTTTATAGAAAATTCATAAGAAACTTTAGTAAGATCAATGCTTCTATTATCGACACTGTAAAGAAGGATAAAGAACTATTTAAATGGACCGCTGAAGCAGAAAGGAACTTTCAGCTAGTGAAAAGGAAGATCATTGAAAAACCTATTTTGGTTTTCCCTGATTCTAATAAACCTTTCCAAGTGAAATGTGATGCCAGTGGAGAAGCCATTAGAGGTGTTTTAAGCCAGGAGGACATACCTATAGCTTATTTCAGTGAGAAATTGAATGACTCAAAGAAGAAAGATTCCTCTTATGGAATTTTATGGAGTTGTGTAGTCATTAAAGAAGTGGAGACATTAACTGATGTCTAAAGAGTTTATACTTTATTTAGACAACCATGCGTTGCAGTACATTATGCAATACCCAAAGCTTAATCAGAAACATGCCAAATGGGTAGAGTATCTCCAAGGTTTTAATTTTTTATTGAAGCATACAAATGGTCAATCAAATAAAGTTGCATATGCCTTAAGTAGAAGAAACATACTACTTCAAGAGAGTCGAATTCAAGTGTTGGGTTTTGATTTTCTTAAGGAATTGTATGAAAGCGATAGACTTAGATTTTAAAAAGGCATTTGAAGCTTGTAAAAATCATGTTTTGTTAAACAAGTAAGTGGCTTGATTATTTCTTTTAAGATGGGTTGTTGTTTAAAAGAAATCAGCTGTGCATACGAAATTGTTGTATGAGGGAAAATTTAATGAAGGAGAAACATAGTGGTGGACTTGCAAGACATTTTGGTGCAGACAAGACTTATGACCAATTGAAGAGGCTTTATTTATGGCCAAAGATGAGAACTGAAGTGGAGAAGTATGTGAAAAATTGTAAAGTCTGTCAGTATGCAAAAGGAAGAAGCCAAAACACAAGGTTGTGTTGGAAGAATCACCGTACCTCTATGGAATCGCAATTTCCACCCTGGGAATCCTAGTTACTAGTTTGGAACATTTACCAAAACTCGCGGGTTGTGGTGTAACAAAAAACCTCTTCATGGTATCAAAGCTTGGACCCAGGTCCAATTCCCCCGAGTTGCGTTTGAGGGGGGGTGTTGGAAGAATCACCGCACCTCTATGGAATCAGTCATTTCCACCCTGGGGATCCTAGTTACTAGTTTGGAATGTTTACCAAAAACATACGGGTTTTGGTGTAATGGAAAACCTCTTTAGGTTGTATGTTCCATTACCTATTCTAGATAGACCTTAGGATATGGTAAGCATGGATTTTATTTTGGGCTTACCAAAGACTCAAAGAGGAAATGATTCAATTTATGTTGTGGTTGATAGATTTTCAAAAATGGCACATTTTATTCCATGTTATAAAACCAGTGATGCTACCCACATTGCTAATCTATTTTTTAAAGAGGTTGTAAGATTGCATGGGTTACCTAAGAGTATTGTTTTAGACAAATATTTCAAATTTGTTGGACATTTTTGGAGGACATTGTGGAAGAAACTTGGAACTAAACTGAGTTTCAGTTCTTCTTATCATCCTTAGATGGATGGACAGACTGAAGTCATAAATACAAGCTTGGGTAACCTTCTCAGAAGTCTTACAGGTGAACATCCAAAACAATGGGATCCAGTATTGGCACAGGTTGAATATGCACATAATGACTCTCCTAACAGGAGTACAGGGCAGAGTCCATTCCATATAGTTTATGCAATGCACCCAAGAGGAGTGCCTGAATTAAGAAATCTGGGAAAATCTTAGATGAGAGGTGCTGAAGGGGGAGATTTTGCTTCAAAAATACAAGTAATACATGAACAAGTAAAACAACAGTTATAGGACAACAACATAAAGTATAAGAGCATAGCAGACTTAAGAAGGAGAGAAGTTAAATTTGAAGTTGGAGATTTGGTTTTAGAAAACTTGAGGAAGGAAAGATTTCCAAAAAGAGAGTATAACAAGTTAAAGTTCAAGAAAATTGGACCATGCAGAATATTGAGGAAATTTTATGTAAATGAATATGAAATTGAATTACCCCCTGATATTGGAATATCTCCAATTTTCAACATTGCTGATTTGTATAAGTATGAAGGTGAAATTGCATATGACACACCAAAAGACCAAGAGAAACAAGAAATTGATTGGGTAAAACAGTTGCCTACAGCAAAGGAATTGCAGCCAGAGTGGGTTCTAGAAAAGAAATTGTTGAAGAAGATAAGGGGACAAGAGTATTTTGAGTATTTGGTCAAGTGGAAAGATCAGCCAATTGTTGATGCTACCTGGGTGATAGATGCCATGCTACAAAAATTGGATAGTTCTGTAGAGGAGCTCATGGATAGGAGCCCATGAAGAATTTTGTCCTCACAAGTCTGATGTAGGAGCATGAGGCTTAAAGGCAAAAGGCTTCGAAGTTATTCCAAAAATACAAAAAAAGTTTACAAGCAAAGAAGTGGGGTCCTTTAGCTATCAACTTACAAAGATTTCTAGTTAGGATTTAAACTAGAATCTAGGATTTGGATTATCATGTAATAAATTCAAGTAGTTAGATGTAGTGGAGATTCTCGAGGAGAATATTATGCAAATTAGATAGGATTAGTCAATTTGATCCTTTGATTTAGGATTTGGTTGTTAAATGAAGCAATACTTATGTAAGTTCCAGATCATTGTAAGGGGATTTTGACTGATTTGGCTTGTTTTCCATATAATATTTAGTTGTAAGAATTATATCTCTATGTATTTCCATGTATATTTGGTCAATCCTAGAGGTGTTGCATCCCTCCGTAATGTCGCAGTGTATTATTGAAATTCCAGTTTAGCCTTGAAAACATAGAGTTCTGTGTGATCACATTTACTCACTTTTGCCATTTAATGGTAACTTCGGGTTTAGAAGTGCATGAATTCTTGATCTAGGACTGAAGTCCCACACTCATTGTTAACTGTTGATTTCATTTTCAACACATTGTCACATAGTCAATAGTGGGGGTTGGCACTGTTATTAAACCTTGTGTTAATCAAATTCCCGCGAGCCATAGATTCTAAAAAAACCCTCTGTCATCGGCGTTAATCTGAAGTCCGGACCTGAAGAGTTATAAATTGGGTTTTATAAGCCTATCGGCTCCGTGAGGCGATAACGTCACACAGATCTTCGTACAATATCATAGTGACCGTCGGATCATTGATGAATGTTGACCATCGGATGGATCTCACATCGCATCGGTTATAAGTGAAGGGACCCTGGCCTGACAGAGTTGCAAAATGAAACATGTGATACAAGTGCACTAATGAATATCACATCGCAACGTTAAAAAATAAAGGAACCCTTCCCGGTGAGCTTGCGATTATAATATGCGACGGTAAGAGGGTTGGTAAGGAATTTGGCAGTTGTGGCTAAATTAGCGGTTCTGCTAATTTAGCAGAGTATCTAATTCCGGAGGTAAATGACCGAGACTCTGAGGGTAATCCAAGAAGAAATTTCACCAAAATTAGAAGAAATAGTTTCAAGTTTTGAACGATTGTCACTTACGCCTGCACCCCGACCACCATTTGTGGTATCAGAGTAGCCTACGGACATTAAAAAGGGACTCAAGGATTAAATAAAGATATCCACCATCGATTTTAGAGTTGGAAGAGAACGTGATAGAAGAGGAAGATCTGTTGCAAATGTTGAAGTGATGGAAGCTATGCAACAGATACAAGCTAGATTAGAAGCAATGGAAATAGGGAGATATGCAAGCTAGATTAGAAGCAATGGAAAAATGGTCAGTCATGGTCAAACATTATCAACTGTTGGTGAATGTGGTTAACCAAAGTTGAATATCAGAAACAACAACGAATCATGATTGCAATCTCACTAACATAGTCACGGTGTGACAAACATAATCACAATAAAACAAGCATTGTGACAATCATTTCCATAATGACACATTACATTGCAATTAATTCAATGTCGCATTATGGCATTGGATAAATTAGATTTTAATATTTTACTTGATAATATTGGGTTTAGGGTTTATAATCTTAAGGTTTATAATTGTATAGTTTATAATATTAATTCTAAGGTTTAATCCGTGGCTTTATAATATTAATCCATTGGATTTATTAATCCCTTGAGCTTATAATATTATCCAATAATATGTAAAATAATGTATTAGATTTTATAATCTTAGGGTTTCCAATATTAATCTTAGGTTTGATATATTAATATAATGGTTTATAATATTAATCACAAGGTTTAATATTTACAAACTAGGGTTGAATTTCTTGGCTTTACTTATTAGGGTTTATAATATTTAATATAAGAAAACCATGATTTAATTTTTGTGCTTTATTTATTGCAGAATATAATATTAATCTTAAGGCTTATAATCCCTTGGGTTTATAATATAAATACTAGGGTTTAATATGATTACCTAGGGTCTATAATATTAATAATTCCTTGGGTATATCATATTACTTAGATGGATCGATCATATTTGGTTTAGGGTTTATAATATTAATCTCATGGTTTTTAATCCATTGGGTTTATAATATTAATCTCATGGTTTTTAATCCATTGGGTTTATAATATTAATCCTAAGGTTTACAATACAAATCCTAGGGTTTAATGTGATTCCTTTGGGTTTATGATATTAATCCCTTAGGTCAACAAATGTATACCAAGGTCAATGTATAAATGTTACATTACATTGCAATTTCCCTATGGTCAACCATGGTCAACCATGGTCAACTATTATCACCCATTATCACCCATGCTCAACCAATATGAGAGATGGTTGAATATGGTCAATATTTTCAGTCATGGTCAACCACTATCAACAATCATTTATAATATTTATCCATTGAGTTTATAATGTTGTGCTTAGTGTGAGGGTTTGATATCCTGGGTGTTTAATCTATCCAGCATGACAATGTGACAAACATTGTCGCAATGTGACAACTGGTGTCACAATGATTGTCCCTGTGATGCATGACATTGAATAAATTACAGTTTAATATCATGATTTATCATATTGGGTTTAGGGTTTATAATCTTAAGGTTCATAATCGTATGTTTCATAATATTAATCATAGGGTTTTTAATCCCTTGGGGTTAGAATATTAATTCTTTAGGTTTATAATATAAATCCCTAATATGTATTAAAGTAGATTAGATTTGTATAATCTTAGGGTTTATAATAGTAATAATCCCTTGTGTTTATTAATCCCAAGGGTTTATAATATTAACCCTTTCGGTTGATTAATCACTTGGGTTTATAATATTAATAATCCATTGGGTTTACTAATCCCTTTTGTTTATAACATTAATCCCTTAGGTTTATAATATTAATAATCTATTGGGTTTATTAATCCCTTAGGTATATAATATTTATTTGTTGGGTTGATCAAATTGGGTTTAGTGTTTATTCTGGTTTATAGTATTGGGTTTAGAGTTTATAATATTAAGGTTTATAATCGTAGGGTTTAGAATATTAATCTTAGGGTTTTTAATTCTTTGGGTCTATAATATTAATCCTATGGTTTATAATCCATTGGATTTATAATATAAATGTCCGGGTCTAATGTGATTCCTTTGGCTTTATAATATTAATCTCTTAGGTTTATTAATCCCATGAATTTATAATCTTATTGGTCCATTAGGTTTATAATATCAATAATCCCCGACATTTATTAATCCCTTGGTTTTATAATATAGATCCTTAATATGTATGAACATATATTAGGTTTTATAATCTTAGAGTTTATAATATTACTCCCTTGGTTCAATGAGTTGCTTGGGTGTATAATATCAATAATTGATTGGGTTTATTAAACCCTTGCATTTATAATATTAATCTCTTAGGTTTATAATATGAATAATCCTTTAGGTTTATTAGTCCCTTGAGTTTATAATATTAATCATTGCTTGGATTTAATAATAGGGTTTATAATACTCAAACATAGAGAAATAAAGTCAAGCATTCATCAAACATAGTCAACCATAATGGTTAATCAAGCTCTCTATTGTCATCCATGATCAATGATGGCTAATGATAATCAATGAATGTCAACCAAGGTCAAAAATAGCTAACAAATTTCTATATGGTTAGCCATGGTCGACCATGATTAAGTAGTTTGACAATCATTTCCACAATGATGCATTGCATTGAAATTCATTCAATATCACATTGCAACACTAAATAAATTAGAGCTTAACATTATGATTTATAATATTGAGTTTACAATCTTAAGTTTTATAATCATAGTATTTATAATATGAATCCTAGTGTTTCTAATCCCTTGGGTTTATAATGTTAATCCCTTGGCTTTAGTAATCCCTTAAGTTTATAAGATTATTAGTCCCTTCGGTTTATTAATCCCTTGGTTTTATAATATCAATAATTCATTCACTTTATAATCTTAATTCATGGTATGTACAATAATATATTATGGTTTATAATATTAATATGAGGTTTGATACATTAATCTTAGGGTTTATAATATTAATCACATTGTTTAATATTAATCATAGGGTTTATAATCTCCTTGGCTTGTAATACTAATCATATGGTTTTATATTAATCCCCTTGGTTAATTCATTATATATATGTGTGTGTGTAATTCTATATTATATTTTAATTTAATATATAGTATATATTATTAATAGATTTCAACTATACATATAAAATATATTTAAAATTATATTACTAATATATAATAATTATTTAGCACAAAATAATGGTGAGAGATAAATAAGTATTATTGATAATAACTAAAAGTTATTATTGTATTATATGTTAATTATATTATGTTATATGCTAATTATATTATAGTTTAAAATATAACTATTAATATATTAATATAATATTATATAATATATATTATTATATAAATATATAATATAATTTCAATAAAATAATCATTAATACATAAATATACAATAATATGGTTCTTATTATTTATATAGTTATTAATCATAAAAAAATAGTTAGTTTTTAACAAGATATACTTGAAAATTACTAATATGGTTAATATATCTCTATCGACGTATATCAACCACATCGGTAAATGTGGTTGTGTTAGTATTAAACCAATGGACAACCAAATATTCTTAGACACACCACTCTAACCAATGAAATTAGAAATCTTTGAATCATTTTTAGTTTCTAAACAAAAAATAACCAACTAAACTTAAATTTTGTTTATTTTGGCACCTGTTAACCTTACTAGAGCTATGGCTACCTTTTCAGCCTGATTGGAGCCACCATTTCCATTCTATTATGTGAGTTCCTAAGCGTTTAGATTTAATATGGGTTTGCATTTAACTAATTCTTTGTTTCATTACCAATTTTCTTTTTTATTATTTCTATGCACTGAATGGTGTTTCATTTGTGCCCAGAGCTATGGCTACCTTTTCAGCCTAATTGGAGCCACCACTTCCATTCTATTATGTGAGTTCCTAAAAGGGGTCTGCTATGGTTCTGTCAATTATTTGCTCTGCTGATAACATGTGGAAATATATTGGTCCTCATAAAGTTGTTGATAGCTTGATATATATCTGATTGATGATGATTCTTTGATATCTCTTATTAACAGATCTGATAGTGAACAGGTGGAACAAGTTCAGGGGGAGAACATGGTTGATGATATTTTGGGAACTAATGGTGGAAATACACAGGTTGATGGTCTGGATGCTGTTGACAGTGAAGATCATATGATAGTTGCTGATGACTATCATGGTCTTGTTTAAGATATTGGTCTTTGTTATATATGTCATGTATATCTTTTAATGTAATGGTCATGAAAAGAACTAACTTGTAACTCCACTATGCATGGGATGGATGATGTAATGTTTCTTATTTTTAACATCTATAAACAATTTATATATCCCCACTTGGTTGGGTGGATGAGTCAAATTTGGTATATCCCCACTTATTTGGGAGTTGGATGTATGTATGACTCATTGGTGATAGGAAGGTCATTTGTGATGTGTTTATAGAGTCATGTTCCTCTTTTAGAACATCTTTTTGCAGACTTTGCTTATGCTCAGGGGGAGCATGGACTCGATCGTGGGAGCTCAATCAGCACACTTCAGCATATCAGAGAATTCAGCATGCACTCAGGGGGAGCATGATCCTTTTCCCTTGATGTCAAAGGGGGAGAGTGACATGGTGTGGTTATTGCCATCAAGTCCAAAGGAGGAGATTGTTGGCATTATGAAGTATGTGTTGTATTTGATGGCAACCCACTTGTAGGAGAACAACTCACTTGTATATGGTAACAAGATGAATCTACATAAGAGATATCAGATGTGACAAAATGCATAATAGTAGTGTTTACAGATGTGATGAAATGCAGGGTAGCTTCAAGGAATCAGTTCAAAAGGAAACTCACTCAGATGAAAGATCATAGTATAGCAAGTAAACAACCAAGAATGACAAATCAGTCTTCACAAAATGAAGAAAGAGAGGTATACGCAGGTTCAACATTGACCAAGCTGTGTATACATGTAGCTTCATTGTATACAAGTCGTGTATACATACACATGCACTTTCACAAAAGGAAAAGCGTGTATACCTTAGAAAACTAAATTTTTGGTCTGAAGTGTTTGGTCCATGGTATTTTGATCCATGGTATTGGTCCAAGGTATCTGGTTTGACGTATTAACCCTAGGTATTTGGTCCAAGGTATTGGTCCTAAGTGGTTTTGGTCCATGGTATTGAGAAAGGCATAAAACTATAAAAGGAGGAGAAAATCATTAGGCCAAGGTGTGCAAGTATCGAATATCTAATGAAGTGTGAGATCTAATATGTAGGTTATTGTCTTATCATGGTGTGCTTGATTTGAACCAAGGACGAACCTTAGAATTTGATGAAGGATAAGATCTAATGATGTATCAGGATCTGAAGTCTTGAAGTGAACTATCTTTATGTGGTTGGATCATGTATCTGAATAACTGGCGCATGTTGTAGTCTGCAAATATGATGATCTAGGTATGAATGATGTTTGGAATAGTTGTAATGTTTAAATCATCATTTACAGATCTGTACACAAGTTCACTTTAGAAAAGAAGCATATACATGATGGTTCTGCATATCAAAGCAGTGTATACATCATAAATTTGATTTGCAGATCTGTACACTGGTTCACTTTGAGGAAAGCGCATATGCACGTAGGTTGGACACATTGAAGTAGTGTATACCTTATAAAATATGTTTTAGTTGCTTCTGTTTGCTATTGCAGTGTTCTGGGTTCTCGCTTGGGTTCTGGTTACTTTATTTTGGTGACAACATTCTGAATGATCAGATTGATGGGTTGTCACAATGATTGATTGATTCAGTTGTGGTTGGTTCAAAAGGAGATTGGTTGATGCAGATATATTTGATGATTGAATGATGTTGTTGATGGATCCAGTTTGAAAATTTATGAAAGATGGTCCCTGGTAGAAAAGAGAAGGTTGTAACCTTTTGTAGGTCGGCACCTACGTACTAGTAAACATATCAACTAGTACAAGAGCTAGGAGGTTGTAGCTCCCTTCTAGCACAAGCTAGAGAATGAGAGAATGTTGTAGCCTTCTGCAAGTAGAAGCCTGTGTACTGATATAAGACTGCACCAGTACAAAAATTGTAAATAGAATTTTCTTATTATTAAAAGAAGACAGAGATGAGAGCAATAGGTGGTTTTTACCCACATTGGGTTTCCACCTTATATCTTAGTGTTCTTGTGTGTTGATTTTACTGCACTGTTTAATGAATTCCTGATATACTAATTAAAGTTCAATACATGATAATTTTGGTAAATCTAAAGATCTCTGCATATACGCTGGTTACATTAAGCACAGTTGCGTATACACGCTAGTTCACTGAGCTGAAGTAGCGTATACAAATTAGTTTTTGAAAATTAAATTATTGATATGAAAATACTGATTCATCCCCCCTCTGAGTATCATTTACAACACCTGCATAGTGTCCTCCTAGGACACTTATGTGTGCTTCTGTTAAAATCATAAGTTGTTCATGCTCCAATACACACCTAGACAAAATTCCATATGTGCCTAACTTATATAGGGAAGCTGCAATTTACTGGTAGTCGGCCATGTTTACCACTAGTTTTTTTTTTGCCATAGTATAGTCCTCTACTTCCATCTTTTTATTTAGAAATCTTGCAATTTTTACAAAATGTTCATCCACTAAGGTCACAGCAAAAAGTTGTGCATCTGGTAGATTTTCCTCCAAAATTTTTGCATCCTCTCTCAATGTCAACTACGACAAATGATCGGGTCCTACATTTTCTTTACTAGGCTTGAAAACCACTTGAAAATCGTATTCCTGGAAATAGAGTACCCATCTGCAAATTCCCCCCTCAACACGAGCTTGTTTATGAGGTCCTTTAGCGTAGAATGATGTGTGTACAATTTAAAGTTATTGCACATAAACTAATGCATAAATGTTTTAGATGTATATGCCAATGCCAATCATTCTCTTTTCTTCATGGTATAGTTATGTTCAACCACTGATAACTTTTTTCTTGCACAATAAATGGGATGATCAATCTCTTACTCCTCAGGCTGGGCTAAGAACACATGTAGTGCAATCGATGAAGAATCGACATGCACTTGGAACTCCTTCTCCCAATTTGGTAATACCAAAATTGGTGGCATCACTATCTTCCCCTTCAATGTGTCTAAATCTTTCTAACATTCATCATTACAATGAAAATTGGTTCCTTTATTAAACAACGTTTCCATAGGAATAGTGATTTGAGTGTATCCCTTGATAAACTTCTAATCTTAACCTATATGACACAAGGTATACCATAGTTTTCATACTAATATGAGCAATGGAAAACCCACTATCACCATAACCTTAGTAGGATCCACCAGTAAGGATTGCTTGCAAACAACATGTCCCAACAAAATATCAAAAGGTGAACAAAATATATATTTATTTATATTTAATGAAATTTGCAGTTGTTTACACATGTCTAACATTAACTAGAGCACCTCAATATTCTTCTTCAACAAACTAAACACATTCCAATCATCCAGGTAAACTTCCAAGAACTTATGAATAAATTTCTTAAATGTTGTAACCACAATGTGCGAGAAAATAGCATGTGCATTCTTCAATTTGAATGGCATAACTATGTATTGAAAACATCCCCACTCCATTGGAAAGGTAGTCTTATGTTGATACTCTTTATTAATATTCATATGATGGTATCTAGAGAATTTATCAGCAAATGAATAAGCTTCCTATCTACCAACATTTTCCAACATCTCATCTTTAAATGGCGTAGGAAAGGCGTCATGTGCACACGCATCATTTAACTTCCAAAGGTCTACGGAAATGAGGACTTCAAGGAGGTGTATTAGTAGTTGTAGAGTTAGAGTCATGAGCACGATGGAGATATCACAGTTGACTGCCATCTTCAGGATGGGTTACTCTACATGCTGGATAAGCTATGTGTTCCTAAAGGTGAGGGATTGCAGCTGATCAGAGAGGCTCACACCTCCAAGGTTGCAAGGAACTTTGGTGTAGAGAAAATTGTGGCTAACTTGCAGAGGCATGTGTATTGGCTGAAGATGCAAGAGCAGGTAGCTAGGTTCATAAGAGGATGCATGATTTTTTTTACGAGTAAGCCTAGCAAGAGGAAACATGGTCTATACCATCCCTTACCTATACCTACTCATCCTTGGGAATAATTTCCATGGACTTTGTGGGAGTTTTATCGACAACCAGGAAGGGAATTGACTACTTGTTCGTGGTAGTTGACATATTCAACAAGATGTGTGTTCTGATTCCCTCTAAAAACACCATCAGTGGACAATAAGAAGTAAACTTATTCTTTGGATAGGTTTGGTTGCACTTTTGGATACCAAGGAGCATCATTTCAAACAAGGATACAAGATTTCTCAGTGCATTCTGGATTACAATGTGGGAGAAGATGGACACAAAGTTGAAGGTATCTAAAGCATTCCATCCATAAACAGATGGAAGACGGAAGTAGTCAACAAGAATTTGTTGCAACTTGTAAGGGGATGCAACCATAAACATTCGAAGACTTAGGATGAAAATCTAGTATATATACAACATTCTTACAACAAAGTTTTCCACAATTCTATAGGAAAGTCCCCATTTGATACTTGTTTTGGATATTTTCCACCTTCACCTATGGATATTACATATGGAAAACAAGGAGGAGTGAGGGAAGATCTTAGAGGAGATGCTTTGAGGGATGAAAAATTTAGATAGAAGATCAAGCAGATCCATCTAGATGTACAAGAAACACAAGAAAATTCATAGGAGAAGTATAAGGCCAAGCATGACCAACACAGAATAGATAATTCATTCAATGTGGGAGACAAAGTATGGTTACAGTTGAACAAGGAGAGGTTGTAGGGGCCTAGTAACAAAAAGAAAAATGAAAAACTGAGGTATGGCCTTTTTGAGATACTAGAAAAGGTCGGTGATAATGCCTATCAAATCAGTTTACCACCATATATGCACATTTTCTTAGTTGTGAATGTAGATAATTTGATAATCTATTAGCCTTCTATGCTAGATTAGGAAGAGGAACAAGTCCTACATTCTGTGGAGGATTTCGCACCAGATGCTCAGCTAGAGTTGACAGAAGATACATTTTTATAGAAGAGGTCTAGAACTACAAGATAGGGGCAGCATGACCTTTGGCAGATTAGATTGAAGGGACAACTTCCAAGAAAAGCTAAATGATACATCAGAGAGAAGGTGGAGGAAATATTTCCTCACATCATTCAGTAGAACCTTTTTTGGGACCAAAATCCTCCAAAAATGGGGAGATGTGATCTAGATTGGATCCTTATATTTTTTTCATCCATATCGATCCATTTGGAGTGGAAAAAGTGGAGGAATCAGATCACAGGACTGTTTTTACTGGTGGTTCCCAGTTTGGAAAAATAGGGTCTGAAACCTTCTGGGAGAATTTTGAGGCATCATATGACACTTTTTGGGGGTAAAAATTTTTCGCTTTTGTGCTGCACAATTTCATTCTATTTTATACATAGATATATTTCCAATGACGCAAGAAGCACGTTAATCATAGCTTGTATGCAAAAGTTATGCCACTCAGAAATTGACCTTCCTGTTTTTACACCTATAGTTCGGGAGGATGCCACATCATCCCCCATTATGCATGGAAAATGGGTTATCCATGTGATTATGATGTAAAATACTCTAGAAAAATCTATATTGTAACTCTACTTAAGAATTGATGTAGTCAAAATTAACCACTAGTAGGCTATCAGACTGTGTTATAAGCATGCCTCTAGGAGGAACAGGTATTCCATTTCTTTCGAGAGACTTTTGTTCCATATTTGAGCAAAGATAGCCATGAGAGATAAGAGATAGAGAACACAAAGAGGATATGTGCATTGTAGCAGCCCATAGGCCACAAACATTACTTCTTTGTACATGTAGCCATATTTGCAGACAGAGAAAAAGAGCGAAGCAACCTCAACTTCCAGCTAGGTTTTCTCCCAAAAGGGTTTCCTAGAGAGCATATCTTATCTCTTATGTGTGTGAGTGAGATTATTTTTTCATTCTCTATTTTTCTGCATAAATTCCATTTGCATGCATGCACTAATTACAGTTATCTATAGATGTTAAAGTTTAATAAAACTGTAATAGTGTAGAATCTCATATTTTTAATATAATATTATCATATTTGTTTTGATGAACTTTCCAGTGGAATATCCATGTCAGTTTACATATCAAACATGCCTCTCAGCTTCAAATAAGCATTATCGTCAAAAATAGACTAATTTATAATGACTCTATAATAATACCTCTCCTTCCCATGTCATCTCTTCTATTGGTAGGTTCTTCATTTTGATGGTCTAGTCCAAAATTGTTGGGCTACTTGGCTCCTCAATCCTCATTTCAAGGATTGTTTCTACTTTTAGTATGATTTTCCCTTCTTCATTCATCTTTGGCACGCTTCTCATTTGCAAATGTATAACATGGTCATGATCTTGATAAGGTGGAAGAGCCTGAGGCATTAATCCAAAACCTTGACTTGAAAGTTGACAACTTTATGAATATCCCTTAACATAGATTATATTTACATTTTAACATTTAATGAATGTAATTATGCCATTACACCTTGTGTAGAAATTAATGTGTAGATTCAATATTGCTCATGAAATTTTCTAAATAACAAGACTTGAAGCTACTTTATTGATCTGTGAAAGTTTATTCACCATCTAAAATAAGAATCATAGACATTAAAAATGAAACATCACACATGCACAAAGATTTATGTATGGGAAAGAAACTACTCAAAACTTCTTACTATCTATATTACATTAATCACAGAATAGAGAAGAAACACAATGCTTTCTCAAGCTAGAGAACACCTTGCAGTTGTATAGTTTAGCCCCCTTCCTAATAGACTAAACTAGTCAACACTTAGCCAATTTCAAGCCTTCCAAATCTCTTATTTTCCTAGGTTATTCCCTTAGCAAATTGCCCCTATTTTTTAAGAATTTATCACTTTGGAATTGCGCAGTAACCTTAGATCATTCTTTGACTACATGCACCACCTGTACACATTGGAATATACTACAATTGATAGTACACTGCATTGGAATCTACATCTCAACAAGGTAACTTGAAATCTCTGCATGATAAGGTAACTAGCTCTTCTAACTATTAGAACAAGTTAAATTGACAATACCTCAAATTAACTGAAATAGATTTCTACAAATTAGCAATCAATCATGTAGAACTAAACTCAAGCTTCTAGAGCTCAAATTAACTATCAATCATGTAGAACTAAACTCAAGCTTCTGGAGCTCAAATTAACTGAGTTAAGTGAGTGAAAATTTCCATGTTACCTCAGTTAACTACCTCCAAGTAATCTAATTAAATAAAAATTCAAATTTTAATCCACTTTGACCAAGGAAAAGTCGAAACTATATTTTCTTGCTGCATTTTCAACACCATGGTGCCCATTTTTGAGTAATTTTGCCATTTCATTAGAGCTTATCACTTTAGAGGGTTTCGTTTGGATACCTATAAGCTCAATTTCCTTTCCTCCCAAAGTAATTATTATATAGATATATTGAAAATTAAATGTTAAAAATTAATCATATTAATTTACATAATATATGACAATTGATATACTCAATTGATCTAGGAAATTTTGGAGCTAGTTACTCTTCTAGTCATTTTCGTGAATGCTTCAATGCCTTTTGAATTATTTTACAATATCACATGGTGCTCATTTTAAATGCTACCAAGTCTCTTTTGTTTCCTGTTTTACATGTTTAAGGGAAGTTTAAACTTTAGTTTTCTATCTTCATTCATCATTGACCTTTTGTGTCGGCCATCCCTCCAGCAGTTATACCTCGTGATTTCATCCATTTGCATAATCTCTCAGTCTAGTGGATGATCATTGATGCGGTATACATTAATGCCCTCCTGAGATGGATCTTCCCTCAATTGATATGGGTATTCATGGTAACAAGTTGGAATCTTGAACTACATTTTCTCTACTTGATTAAAGGGGGAAAACTAGGCTACAACAGATGCCCCATAGTGCATGAGGTCAAAAACGAAACTCATGCTTGGAATGCATTACAAAAAAATAAAAAAAAATTGAACATGGATTCAATATTAAATGACTATATCAAAGTCATACCTCAGTTAAAAGATGATTGTCCTCGAGTTTTGAAAACCCATGCTTGGCATAAAGAGAAACTGAACATGTCCACCAACCATACACTACGAATCTATGACATGAAATGATAATATATGACCTAAAGACATACATAGTGGATCCATGTAAGAAAGTAAAAATCATAGCCATGTTCAAAATCCAACATTGATCTATGTCATAGTATACATTGGCAAGACTATAAACATAGAGAAGGGACATGCCCCACAATATCCCTCAATGTACATAAAATCATACATAACTCCAAATGTATCTTGGGAAGAGTTCCATATGAGAGTTAGATGTGCCTATCTCAATGTCTAATGTTGAGCATGGTAGAAATCCTCTCTTACTAATCATTGAGTCATGTCATTAACACAAGAGAGGGGACCCACCAATGATGAAAATGGACTGAAAGGTACCTACTACAAGCGAGAGAGTGTGAATAAATGTGTTCACATTGAACGTTTACATATTTTTCCAATTATGAGCCAAAGTGGTAAACCCCTTGTCAACTAGGTGGAAGCCTACAACTAAGGAGAATATCCATCAAAGGAGATCCTTATTGTATACCCTGTCAATCCATAAGAAATAGATCCATAGATGATGTAAATGAATGAACTCATGTGGTACAACTTGCATAGGAGATACAAAAGGTCAAGAAGGACCAAAGAGAAGGTTTATACTTCCCTTAAACATGTAATAACATGAGAAAAAGGTGACTTGGTAACCTTGACTAATGAGCACCATGTGACATTGCAAAACAATGCAATAGGCATTGAAGCGTGCTCCATAATGAGTGGAAGGGTAACTAACTCCAAAAATACCCATATCTTAGATAATTATTTACATATTATTGTTAATAAGGAGTGCATGGGGAAACCTCTTGATAAGACTCATAAAAGTAATACTCAAACTTCTTCAATCCATATTTCCAAAGATTTTAATAAGGTTGGAGATAAAATTTTGAATGCTTCACACACTAGATGTAGCTCCAAACGTAACCATATCAATTTAGGAAATAGTGATAGAAGTGATAAGCATGAAATAAGCAATCTTCCAAGAAGAAGAATCCTAACAAACCTAGAAAGAAGCCATATTTGACTAGGATAACTCCGTTGGTTATATCTTACATTTAAAATAAAGAACATAGGGAGGATAGTAATATTGTTCCATTAAATCTCAAAACATTTCAAGGTTAATTAGTTACCCTACATAATTGTAACTATGATGTGAAGTAAAATACATTTATGGTTTCCTCATCAAATTAAAGGGAGAAAGCATGATATAATAAATGAATGATAAATTTGATACTCTTAGAAAGCACTCATTACCTTTAATAAATAACACATTTAATTATGTGGAAATTATTCAATAAGTTAGATTTACATTAGTTCAAGTTTTATTACACTTATTATATGAGATAAATCTATATTTAGGGTATTTATAAACATAGATATCTATGAACTTAATATGTATGTAATTCATATTAATAAATGAGCTAGTTTCCATATAGTGTTGCTTCAATTTAATGTAAAACAATGACACTTTCCAAGGAGAAAAACCTATGTATTTGACTTTATTTTAATTTGAGGTTAGAGCTAGGGGTAGGATAATCAGTATAGTGGGATTTTCATATTTAGGTAAAGTGTGAATTTGAAGCAATCTCTATTAGTAATACACATTCTACTAAGCAAGCCATTCATTCAAGTGCATTGTGTCAACAACATAATGTATTAGGATGCCTCTTTATGTGTATAATTAAGTTAGGAAAGAGTGTAAACCCTAAACCCTAAACTTGAAAGAATTTAGATTTGTTAGAAAGCTTGAAGCTACTAGAGATATACTTAATAATTTTTTGGATAACAAACAAATGAAAGTAGTGGTTTATAACAAAAGTTAATTGAGTTTGATATAATGAGTCATTAAACCTTGAGAAATAAATATGCATATATACAAGATCAATTTGACCAACCACATGCACCTAAAAGAGCATGTAAGGGCCAAGATGCTAAATAATTAATCCTAGTTGTAAGGAAATCTATGACTTATATAAATATAAATATACATATACATATACATATATTCAAGGGAAATCATCCTGTCTCTCACTAGGAGGGGAAGATTGAGGGTCAATACAACAATATTCATAGGCACATAGTCATTACAACAATATTTTTCACCATCATGTCATTCTCATGGAGTTGAACTTAGCTCGGGGAAATAACAACCATTCTTCCCAAACTTAGAAGATAACCCCAATTGGCTATATATATATCTATCTATCTATATATATATATATATATATATATATATATATATATATATATATATATATATATATATATATATATATATATATATATATATATATAGATATCTATACACACACACACTTGTACTTTATAATAGTTGACATATTATTGATAGGTAGGCTGTGTTACAATGCATGATTATTGCATTGAAGCATATAGAGCATTCTAAAATAAAGAAGGACGATTATTTCAACAATAAATATGTCAAATTGTTTGTAGGAAATTCAAAATATTTATTCTAAGTGAAATACCAAAGGCTTACTTTCAATTATATCAAGGATTGTCAAAAATCAAAAGATGTTAAAAATACAAGTTAGGACCACTTAGAGAGTTGGTTAAAGACCATGAAAACATTAAGAAACAAACATCTTACATTTTATTCAACATAAAAGATGAGAACACATTTGAAGTGTCCTTTAGTAATAGATGACTCTTGATTGATAACTAAGAAAGCCTCAACATTAAGGTACTAGAAACTAAAAATATCTTTCTTGCTAATTTGAAAAGTCCAATAATTTTTCATTAAAACAGATTAGGATTTCAATTAGTAAGTCATGTTTAGTGTTAAAAATAATTCTAAAACATGGGACTGGTAACATTGGAGTTAAAGAGGAAACTAACCTCATAAAAGTTAGGTATTTATTAATGATTAGATTGATCCATTCATGCATAATGTGAGAAATTTATACAACCCTTAGCCACAATCCATGGAGCAATTACCCTAGTTGTATGGTAAATTCAATGTAGGCGAATACATAGGATATTCAATTTTTCAATATATATTTAAGTATAATTACAAATAAATGGGGTTATGGTCATAAAAATTAGATATAAAAAACAATTATATGAATATCAACACAATTTATCAACCAAAAATAAAATAAAATATTAATAAGTAGAAATCAATTTTCATAGTTAAATAAATGACCAAGAGAAATGTGTGAGTGGTTTTAATTCCAAAGACAACTTTGGAAAATACACAAATACACATAGCTCCATGTTAAAGCACCTTTCATATTGAGAGATCAAGGCTTCAATTTTGTCCACAAACTATGGATCAAGCTTTGTGGTTGTGCTTGAGCCGGCAAGAAATTAAAATTGGTCTCTTTTGATTTGCTAGTGCAAATATAAAGAAAAAAATACACAAATACACATGTTTTCAAATTTTTATAAGAAGTGAACTCCTAGACCACAATTTGCCAATTAAGATGTCTTGTAAAGTTTTTCCAATAATTTTAATAACTATAAGTGTCATTTTCAATGATAAAGGAAAAGTTTAGCAAACATTTTTCAAATATTTCTGAATATAATATATTTTAAAATAACTTGATAAGTAATTCTTTTATAAAAATCTAACATTTGCAAAATAAACTTGGATATCAACATATAAATAATGATATTAGAGAATGTAATAAAACCATGCTTCCTAAAATACTTGGCTGAATTATTCATATATATATAGTTATATTTAAAGGAATATGTATTTTAAATTAAATTTTGATTAATTTTTGAATTAATTAATTTATTTTATTAATTAAATAAATTCCAAAAGTATGACAACCAAACTATAAAAGGTATTAAAACAAAATAACCAGATAGATAGTTTGCTGATACATAAATCTAAATTACAATAAACCAGTGTACCTTTTCGTTCTAAACTAACTGTGTATCAACACATAGTCAGTCCTAGATAAACTGATAATCTTGCACTGCATTTATTCTTTCCCATACCTGCCATGCAATAATAATGTACTTAACCAAAACCAAAAGAAAAGAAAGCTATGATGCGTTTGTGCATATACTACAGTGAAGAAATATTTAACTGCATGTACTGCATTGAAGAAATATGAAGCAAGATATGACATAAATATCTATAAATATGTAACAATAGGTACACTTAATTTAATTAGATACATTTAAATGAATATATAGATTAAATTTAATTTAGATTAATAATTTTTTATTTAATTTGTTTATTTAATTAATTATTCAATTAACTAGCTATTGGGAGAGATCACTACACCATAAAATCATTAAAACAAAGTAACCAGGCAGGTAGGTTTTGCTCATACATAAATCAAAATTACTATATACCAGGGTCCATCTTCTTCTATTTATAGGTAAATAGAGTATTTGGCTCTAAACTAACTATATATTAACACATAGTCAGCATTTATTCTTTCCCATACCTGCCATGCAATAACAATGTAATTAAGCAAAAGAAAACAAAATCATTAGGTCTTTCTTCATATGAAAATTACAATATAGCAACATCCAACATGAATTCATATGGGAATGCCTTATAAGTAGACTATTTGGCTCTAAACTAGCTATATATCAACACATAGTCAGTGTTAGATAAACATATAATCTTCCACTACATTTATTCTTTCCCATAACCAAAAGAAAAGAAATTGATAAAGCCTTTATGTGGATCGAAAAGTAAGAGAAATCATGAACCATGGCATATTTGTGCATATACTACACTGAAGAAATATTTAACTGCATGTACTGCACTAAAGAAATATGAAGAAACACAACATAGTTTAGTGGGAGACTGAATTACATATCTATAAATATGTAACAATAGGTGTACTTAAATTTAATTAGATATATTTAAAAGAATATATACTTTAGATTTAATTTTGATTGATAATTTTTTATTTAATTTGTTTATTTATTTAATTATTCAATTAACTACTTAGTGGGAGATATCACAACCCCACCATAAAATCATTACAACAAAGTAACCACCCAAGTAGGTTTTGCTCATACATAAATCAGAATTACAATATACCAGTGTTCATCTTCTTCTATTTAAAGTAGATAAAGTATTTGGCTCTAAACTAACTATATATCAACACATAATCAGTCTTAGATAAACAGATAATCTTTGACTGATTTTTTCATTTTTTCTTTCCCATACCTACCATGCAATGACCATGTAATTAACCCAAGAAAAAGAAATTCATCATTCATATATTTTAATGAAAAAATCATTAACGATGACATATTTGTGCATATAGTGCACTAGTGAAGCAAAAGCGGAGCATAACTTTAGAGAGGAAAACAAAAGGCACTTAGTATAAAAGTTGTTCTAATTAAGTTGCCATTACGTGGTGTTATAAGTTGCTCTGCTAGCCGATGCTGACTTTGTTGCCGCTGGCAGCTTTGCCGGTGTTGTTGCTGTTCACCATGTTGTTGTTGCCGCTGTTGATTTTGTTGCCACTGTTGTTGCCGAGGATGGGATTGCCGTCGATCTTGGTGTTGGGGCCGATGACGTTCTTGTCGCCGCTGTTGCACCTGCGGTTGACCTTGTTGTTATCGCCGCAGAAGTTCCGCCCTGCTTGTTGCAAATTGCTCATGTTGTTGGCTTACGGATATTGAAACTGGAACGCCTTCGAAAGGCAACAAGATTCCCACTTCTGCGAAAAAACGGCTTCAGTTCAACTCAATCTGCTAAACCGTAACAATACATAACGTGGACATTGATAAGTTACTGTGAATCAATGCTTAACGTGGACATAGAATATGAGCAAATCAATGATATCTCACAGATTAGAAATATACAACCATACCTAGAACTGGAGTAGGGCAAATTCGGTAAGCAAGAGGTGAGAAATACAATGGCATAGCCTGCCTTATATGGAAGCAGGCGAACTCCAATCTCGGATTTGAAAATCATCTACACTCCCAACCAGGGTCAAGTTTTGAAGTTTTCATGTATTAAATTTACATGAATGACATGATCAATCATGAAAAGACCAGCGTCACGAGGATGACATATTGTGGACGCCCTATTGGTGACAAAGATTTATTCGCGCAATTGGCAGGAGAGATATTCTTTCCCTGCCCAGGAAAAAGAATTATTTGCCATCTTTACAGATGTAAAGACTCATATTTATTCGCCCAATTGCGCAGGCGCGTTATTCTTTTTTAGCGAAGAAAGAATCTTTGCCATAACTACTAGGGTTTCTTCGGGCAATGGTCAGAGCAGTTATTCTTTTTGGGCGGCAAAAGATAAAAATATATTTGTTATCATAATAGAAGCAAAATATACCAGTATTTTTAGCTTTTAAAAATAATGTACATAGACAACTAGTCACTGTACTATTTGTTTCAATCTACTATTTCAAAGAGTTATTCTTCTTAGACACCCACTCATTGTGGCCATAATTTTTCTTAGACACCCACTTATTGTGGTGTTGCCAAGCTATTGTCCTGGCAAAATACTATTTTTTAGAATTTATTTATCAATGTGTTAAACTCAAAAAGCTTTGTGAGCAAGCTATGATGTCCTCCTGAATAAGCCGTGATGTCTCATGATTATTTCCCAATTAGTTTTACTCTAACTACATCTCTATTTTTATTTTCAAGATGTCAATACTTTCTAAAAATACTTAAAAACAATGAAAATCCCTAGTCACAATATAACTCCAATAACAATTCAAGTAAAACACCTATTGTCTCATTACCTCCTAAAAGCATTAGCTCCTCTTGAAATTGTCTTTCCCTTTGAAGTTTCGTCTTCTCAAAGCCTTCTAGAGAAGCAATTTTGGTTATTTCTTTCTTACTAGGATATGATGATGAGAATATTGTAGATGAAGCTATGTTGGGAATGATGGAATATTTTTTTGGCTAACCCCCCATTAAAAACACACTATAATTACTACGCTTATATTCATGCATGTTAGCGATTTATTTGGTATATGCATATTTGGATCTATATTTTGAACATATACAAATTATACTTAATTATGGAAGTAGCGTTCATTGACTATTTCATTTAAAAAGAATAAATTGCAATGGACCTTAACCCCATTGTTGAATGGTGATAATTTTGTCAAAATATTAGAAAAACCATGAAGAAAGTCTACTTGGCTTATAGGGCTCCACCAACATGCAAATATTGCATGATTGAATCCTGCAATATCCCAACATCAAAATTTTAATGAGATATGGTACACTCTACGTGTTTGAATGAAATTCTTGTGGTAAAAACACCTAACACAATAAAGATCTAAGAATGCAGCCTCTTCTTTATGTAAATAAATAGAAACAAAATTACATGCCCACACAAGACCTACTAAAGTCCGTGCCTTCGCATGTATGGCTACCCATCAACAAAGAAATTAAATATATTGAAGCACAATCGTACATCCTAGATGGATCCACTACACAAATTACTCCCACGGGTTTCCACACCTAGGATCAACTAGAACTAGCCTTGCCAATTTCACAACAAAAGCCAAATAGATAAATAACTCTCCTATCCCCTTTTATAGGCTTGATTGACTCTTTAGAGACTTTATTTATTGTTCTCCCTTGAAAAACAAAGGCATATACCATGGGCCAATGCCATAGGCAACTGCCATATTAAATACGATGGGAAGATTCCATCCACTTTGACCATATCCAAATATATATATATATATATATATATATATATATATATATATATATATATATATATATATATATATATATATATATATATATATATATATATTACAAATCCTCTCGCCCAAAGATTGTTTGCCCTCACGTAATCCACCTCTATCCACAAAAGAAGCATTTGTATATTGATACCAAGATCCCATACAACCCAACATGTTATTCCATGCCTCCATTCTAAATAATCATGAATGGATCCTTCGATACCTAAGTTCAAAACAATCCTCTAGTCAATCATGCCCCCAATGGATTCTCCTAGATCCCAATGCCACCTAAGTCCTAGACTTGTTGGCTATGACACCACCTCAACCCTCCATCATTGCTTGTGCTTAAGGGCCCAAGTTGCAATATGACCTTGGCTAAGAGTATCCCGTCAATAGAGTTCCAACTCATAATCTCTCGTAAATCCATCTCGTGAGAAGTACATAATGCATGAATCCCTCCACATGGAATAAATCTACCATGCTGATGTTGCGTGATGCTCAACTCATGTTGCTCCACTCGATCACCCATCATGATCCATTTGTATAACTCTTCATTGCTATCCCTAATGTATAATGGCAGCTTGGTAGAGCTGCAAGCCTTATCTATGTACTCTTGTAGAGGGCTGCTCTACAACTCCCAAATGTACTCCTCTTCTTACCTTGTGAGGGACTTGAGTTGTTCCTCAACAATAGACAACTGAGTCATTGATTCAACACATACCCCTATGAGGTCCTCAAATTTTCTATTCTCCTATAAGACAATGTATCAGGCTGCCCTGACTTTCTACTTCAACATCATAAGATCTGTCTTGAAATGCACGATCCTTTCCCAAAAGTCCTCTACTAGAAATTCTCGTGCCTTGTAGAATGTCTCTATATTTGACTGCATTGAATGCCCCATGACCACAACTTTAACTTGAACCTTTGTTTGACCGTCCATAAATGGCTTATCTTGCATATTATATTTGGCATGATCATGCTCATCATGTCGGTTTATTATTATTGGCTCCTCAATTGGTTCTCCTAGAATGTCTTCTTCCTGGCCATTTTCACATGTGGGGATAAGTTTTCCACCCTCTTTGATTGTCAAAGATGGATGTATTGGTGGACTGGTATCTATACCTGATTGCCCGTACTCTTTATGGATGTTCTCCTAGATATCTATAGACTCAACTACCTCATCATCAGGAGGAATTCCCTTCTTCCTTTCCCAATTTACTTTGTCAAGTTGATTGATTATCATCGACCTATCATGTAAGTTTCTCTGAAAAACATGGTGTTGTTGCTCACCATTTGTACTTGACTGCTTGGATCCTTCATAGGTTCTCTTCTAAAAATCGGTCAAACCAACTATGGATGAATCTTCATGATCTCCCCTTCTTTCCCCTTATCATTTGGACATGAATGGTTAAGGGCCCAAGGTCCATTGCAGATAAAGCATAGTCCTCTCATCCTTAGTTCATTCTTGATGCATATTTTGTTCTTACTTCCTCCATCAATCATTATCAACTCCTTCATAGTGAGAACCCTTTTGAGTAATTTTATGTTTTTCCTCACAAACTTCTCGACTAGATCATAGGATCCCTGTGGTTCCTTCATCCAAATGGTCAACAATTTACATCTTAGTATCTTGCATATGTGAGCATGGCCTTCTAATAATAGAGACACAATCTTTTGCATGCTTATTTTGACATGGTCTAAATGAGCTGATGTAATACTGGTGTAAAATTTATGGAGCAACTAAAATATTAACTCATCACATTCCAAATTTAGTGTGAATGTGCCAAAGTTGAATTCTGCTATGACTATTAAAATTTCTACATCGGTTCTAAAAGGTAGGAAGAATGATGTTATTCAACCCTTTAAGGCCTTCCACTATCAACTACAATATCTCCCTCATAAGATCATTATTGTAAGACAATACTTGGGATGTTAAAGCTATGATCTTACTTAGACAAGAAGCAACTGTGAGCTTGACCTCTTCACAAGGATGCTCCAAGAGTTTGGGTTGTATTAATGCAAGCATAGATGGCTTGAGATTCCAACTGAGTTTCCTCCATTCTAGTTTCCCCACCTCTAAGAGCCATGTGTCTAATTCCTCCAATTTTTCAAGGTCTATGGTTGACTTTGTTGCAATTGAGATCCAAGTGCGAAGAACTTAGCTCCTCTTCCTTATCCTTCCTTCACTTCCCATGGGCATTTTTGTTGCATAATGGCATAGACCATTTTTTAGAAAGACTTGCTATTCTATTCTAAAGTGGTATTGCTAAGAAAAGGCCCCATGCTTCTTTTATTTTATCTATAATTTTGTCCAAAATTTTATGAGTGTTTTCGAGGGAAAGTCCCATCTCCCCTCATACCAAAGCATGAATACACTAATTCTTAAATGGATTCGCCCCAAGATAAGGTAAATACAAACTTTATTGGTAATAGTAAGATGATTGTACTACCTCCTTCCTTTCCAATTCCCTTATTTTTTAACACAAAATCTCCTTTCTATCATCAAACTCCAAAATTTCACAAACCCCTTGTCAAATGCTAAAACTAATAAAAAATTTCAAAACTATAAACATAGTTTAGTCCATAACCTGCCATCTTTCATTCTTCCACACTAAGACTTTTGAGTGGAAAAGCTGTCTAGATGGAAAGAGAATTAGTTTTCAAGTAAAGACTTAGATCCTCATACACTAATCAAGAGTTTGTGGACGCAATAATTATGCCCTTGTGAGTGATCAATGGATCATGTGCACCATTGAATTTGATGTTAGAGGTTTCAAGTGTATAGGCATAAGACTATATTCGATAATGATAAACCTCTACACCAATCCAACCACATAATGCAACATAATATATAACAAATAAAGACATAGCATTACTTTATTTAATTATTGTTACCCACCACAAAATATTTTGATGAAGTATAATTTACCCAATTCCATAAAAACACGGTGTCTTTACCTCTATGACTAATGTGTGAGTGATCTTGATGTAGTGAGATCAATTTATATAATGTAATAAAACAAATACTTTGGCATGCACCTGAAGAGGACCATGGTTGGCTCCTTGACCGACGCTACGGTAAAAATAATCTTGTCTTTACTATTAAGAGTGATGAGAACTTTGGCTACTGTAATGAATCAATGGTCAATGCCAGAACCGAAGCCTATGAAACTTGCTCAGCTCCTTCCTGCGCTTAGAGGGTTGTGGTGACAATGGAACACCCTCGCTATGTCCACTTCCTTTCACCTAGAACAAATATGGGGACGCTCAACTCCTTTCTCTGCTCAGATAGTTGTTGTGATAGTGTTTTGGCAATGCGACCAATTCTCATGCTATATCAACTAATCAGCATGTGACATTCATACTCCCTTTTGTCTTCCATTGAAACAAATGAGAAGCTGAAACCAATCTAACACCTCTAGTCATTATATGGCTCTGTGTTCATTTTAACGCACAAAATCACCTTCCTCACGACCTCAACTGCTACTAAGAAACATCACCCTTTATATCAACAATGTGACTGTTTGGTTATGAGTGCCTCAAATTCCCTTCTATGAGTGATATAGTCCCATGCAATTGATTCGATGGGTGTGTGCGATTTTCGGCTAACCTCATTGCTTTAGTGATGTGAATATTCCCTTTCATGGTGAGGTGCCTCTCAAAAGGTGAAACGGTGGATCAGACCATTGTTGACTTTATCCATGGCTCAGGAATGTCGGTAAATTGTTTTGATGCAATCTATGCCTATGGCTATTGGTTCTATCCTCAATGTCCCTCAAATTCACTTGCTAAAGAAAAAATATTCCACCCTCTCTCCCTGTTTAACTCGGTCCCCTTTGATAAAAGTGTTATCACCAAAAATTGATCATCTAGCCTAATTTACTAGATGGATCAAAGTACACCACGTAATGTCAATTTTATGATAGTAAAATTGCTTTCATTGTGAGAAATTACTTAATAAACCACATTCGTTAAATAGTTTATAATTACACCCATGAAGAATAATTAAATAAATCACTATTTATTTTATTTTCTTCTAGGAATAATTAATTAAACCATTGTTCAATTATCATTCCTTGTCATATTTGACCCAATTATAAAAAATCTAAAGATAAATTATTAATTATCTTATTTTTCTCTAGGAATAATTAATTAATCACTAATTAATTATTATTCCTTGTCAAATTTGACTAAATCCCTTACGAATGATTAAATAAATCATTATTTCTTTATTATTCCTTACCTAATTTCTTGAGATGATAAATAAATCTTTTATTTATTTATTATTTCTAAATTAAAGTTTAAATATGTTTTCTCTCCTAACCAAATATAATAAAATATTCCAAGTGGTTATTCCAAGAATAGGGTTAATAATATTTTATTATTGCTCATTATTCGAGGATAACTCAATATTTTGTTATAAATAGAGGGGTTTTCCATTCATTATTCACTTTCGATTATTTTCATTGTTGCACTTACTGTTGTAACTCTTATTATTTTCATTGGCGCAAACCATTTCTCTGCCATTTGAGTTCCCATTAAGCTCAAACATTTTATTTGTTGGGTTTTCATATTATAGAGGAGAGAGACTCTACACAAGCTCAAGAAATTTTAGGATAGACAAGAACCCATCCCATAGAGGGGGACTGGTAAAATTTATTTGTTCCCTTCACAGGGGTTATAATAAAATATATTCTTTGTATATCCCGTTTCCATTGGATGATTGGAGTTATTACTATTTCTTTTTTCTCTTTAACTATGGTTGTGTCATAGATTAGAACTTTGCTAGGTTTTTTTCTATCATTTGCTGCAAATCTACAATGTTTAGTAGCCATTTATATTGTTGAGATTGTTTGTCATCTGCAGTATTAAGTGGGTTCTTTTCGTACATCTTTGAGACGAAAACACTACAACAAAACTAGAAACTCCATTGGTTTTTTACATCAAATCTAGAAACTTGGGTGACCTTCAATTTTAAGGTTAGGGTTTCTTATTTGTTGAGACTCTTAATGTTATTTACTAGCTTTCTAACCCTAGATATGTCAAATTTCTAACTTTTGCAAGTTTTCTGGTCTTTTTCACAGGCCATAGGAACGAGCTGCGACAAAGACGATAGTTTTTCGTGAGATTTTCCGACTGGGAATCAAGGAGCAGAAATCACACTTTTTAGCCCAAAAAGTGCAATCTTGAGTCTAGAGTGCACATTTCACACCAAAAACTGTGATCCCCCCTAAAAATATGTTAGTACTTACGATTTTAGGGTTTTCGGGTTTTTATCAGATCTGTTTCTAGGTTTTGTCGAGAGTTGTGTGCTAGGTTGTTTGACCTCCGTCTCATCCTACTTAGGCCTTGATCTACTCTGATTTACTCGTCAAAGTGGAATTTATCCCCTTAGGGCTTCTAGTACGCTTCCACCTTTATAGGAGGAGTTTAGCTGAGTAAGAAGTATGAGTTTCTCCAACACTTTCAACCATATTTTCATATCTATACCCTTTTCTTTCAGGTCTCCAAAAATAGGTTGTTTCCATCCATAGTTTCATATTAAACCTTGTTTGGTCATTGGCTTTAGGGTCGTATCAGTTGCCCTAGGATTTACACCCATCTCCCTATCCTTTTGTAGTGATATTCCTCTCTGGTTTTTTGTTGTTGCTATAGCACTTTCCAGTACCCCAGTGTCATTTCATCCTAGTCACACTGACACTTAGATCCATTGAACTTTTTAGTGTGTTTTCAGTAAATTTTGCCACCGACCAGCACAATGTTTGCAAATGCAGTTTGGGTGGGGTTTAATTAATGGTTTTGATGTTCATTTACTATTGTTAATTTTAGTTTATTTTCAACAATCTTTTTTCTTTTTTACGAACAGGGTTTGGGCTTAATCAATAAATACACTTGCACACACAAGCACACCTTAAGCGAAGGGTGATTGGTTTATACCGCCAAGCCAAGACTGAACATAATAAATTTATCTCACCTCATCGAGACAAAGTCATATTGTTGATCTCCCTTCACCATTTTCATGTCACATGTGTCTTACCACCATTGCACCACCAAGGCATTTGTCACAGAGACGCTTATACCTTCATCCCAATTTTCCACTCGAGCATTTTACTCCTCCCCACCAGGTTCGAGTTCATAGCCCTTTGAGTCCCCATACCGGCTCTTCTCCTAGTTCATCTGATTCTGAGCCTCCTTCGCCACATATTTCCACCATGTTTGGACCCACAGCTCGTGTAGGAACCCAACCAGGTGTTGGCTCTAGTTCTACCCTAGTGATCACATCTAGAGGAGCAGTCTCATGAACTGCTAAAAAAACTCCCATACTCCATTTTATGGATGGGTTAAGTCTCCTAGATTTTAGCCAGTTGATAAACGAATCAATACACTACAATGCTGGTTGAAATGCTAATGCGACTAAGCTTCCCTTAGATATCCCAATGTTTGAGGGTAATTCGGGAGAGGATCCTACTGATCATGTTCACTCCTTCCACATGTGGTGTTCATCCAACTCCATTACCGATGACTTCATTCGCTTTTGATTGTTCCAACTCAAGCTCACTGGAGATGCTACAAAATGGTATGTAAACTAGCCTACCACATTTCATTCCATTTTCGTGACGCTTGCTAAAGGGTTCCTCTCATATTTCCAGCAACCTCTCCGATACAACACTGGCAAAAATATATTGACCTCATTCCATCAGTCCTCTGCCACTTGCCTCTCTGACCATGTTCAAGAGTGGAATAGAATTAGGAGCACATGTCGTGCCCCACACTTCGAAGACCGTGTCTATCTAGATTGGTTTCTCAAGAGCCTTTTAGCACCCATTGGAAAAGGTTTCGGGTCCCATTTTCCTCAGACTGAGGAAGAAGCTCTCCAAACTTCTCTAAGATATGACCTGATTTATGTGCAGTCCAGTTTTTTCTATACAGTCATTACAAACCCTCCCCGTCCTAGAGGTTCCAATGCACTGGGGGAATCTCATGTTGCCGATAGTATCATTGGAACCCTTTCACATCCTTCCCCATATACTCGACAATTTAGTTATGTCCATCTGTAGGGGGAATGAGTTCCTCCAACACTTATGGCGCTCCTACTAGAAACATGTTTTCAGGGCCCCAACCTATCTACAAAACCATTGCTCCTCCTTATGAATAGTCGAGCACTCTAGCCCCTCAAGAATTAACACTGCAGCCTCCCATGCATCCTCAGCCCCAGTAGCTACTACCCCCTCAAGGTCAGGTGTTTGCATAGAAGAGTGAAATAAATCCCAAAAATTGAAGAAAAATAATAAGGGGAAGGGTAATAACGGTAACAAAGGTAACCAGGGTAATCAAGGTAATCAACCTAGTGAATCCTAGGGGAACCAACCTAACACCAACAACCAACAATAGGGAAGCCAACCCAAGAAAAATAAGGCTATTTGTACGAACAAGCCTTTTGCATGTTGTGGTGTACATGGCCATTATACACATGAGTGTCCTATCTTACCCCAGGTGCACCAAATGTGGGAAGCTCAAGCAACTTCTAGAGGCCAACAATTGCCTCAGAATCCTCCACCATCTCCCGGTAGTGCTTACAAATCCTTTCCCTCAACAAGGATTTGTTTCTTCTCAACCTCACCTAGGTCAAGCAACCCACCCTCCCCAACCTTTTGGTCCTAGTGACTACTAGATCCTCATGATGAACTCTGATGAGGTTAATCCCTCCGATATCAACTTGCAAACTCAATCGCATTAATATGATAAGTCATCAACTTCGTCCACCACTGAGTCCAAATCCAAACCTTCTACTGAGCCTCTTACGACATCAAATTTTCCATTACGGATCCCTAAACCTAAAGTTTAGGCAATTCCCAAGATCCCAAAGGGGCCATTACACCGTAACACAACTTCTAACTAAGTTTCCCACACATACATTATAGTAGATGACTTGGTGCAATCACCTACCCCCATGTCGACGCTGGATGTATTCCAGTTGTGCCTGTCTCAAAAGAAAGCTCTAATAACTTCTTTGGGCATAGTAGATCATTCTGATGATAGTTTGATTGTCTTCCTAGTTGATACATCAGAACATCCCCTATTGCCTTACTTCGTTGCTTTCTAGGTACTAGTTCGAGTCCGTAATGCCATCATCTCCCTATGCATTATTGACGATGTTGCATCCACCTATGTGATGTCCACTACCAGTTGGAAAAAACTTTAGTCACCTGAGTTGTCCCCCTCCACCATCACTTTGCATGCTTGGGACAGACACTCCTCCTAGCCTCTTAGCATGTACCACAACTATCTAGTGACCCTTGTGGGCAAGACTGTCAATGTAGATATTGAGGTTATTGATGCCCCTTTATATTATAACATACTCTTCGGTCGTAGTTACACATATGCCATGTCAGCTATCATATCTATAGTTTTCTGCAAGATGTGCTTCCCCCATGAAGGGAAGATCATTACCATAGATCAGTTGACTCACTACAAGCTAGCATCTATGATGTCCCTCGAGTCCATTATCTCATCAGTGTTAGATAAGAAGTCTTCAACTCCTCTCTCTAGTGTTCCACCCACAGTTTACAAAGATTCCTCATTGTTGGGCTCTTTCCCTGGTCCTCCCCCTCTCATCTTAGAGCCTAAATCTTTCAGTGTCACAGGTTGTCCTCAAGCAGCCTAGTACATTTGATCCACAACGAGCTCCTCCACATTATGCAGTTACCATCCCAGCTGAGCCATCCATATCTAGCCCGCAGGACCTCCTCCATTTGTCAGTGCCTCTCCTATCTTACCCCCAGGAACTGTTCCTTCAGGTCTCAACCGTCTAGGAGCTATTCCATTCGGACATTACCCTGCAGGCCAAATACCTTTCTTATTTCCCCTCCCACAATATTTTATGTCCCTGTCATGGCTTCGTTGGTCCTTCCTAACATGACTTTAGGGATCCCCGTGTGGTACATTGATCCTCCTACAAGCATTCTTACTGGTTAGCTAAGACCTTATTGTGCTCTGAACCTAGTTCAACTGGTCCCTACGGCCCCTACTTCTACTTTAGTTCCATCACAACCTCAAGAGAAACCAACTCCTATTGCGAAAGCATCTAGATAGGGGGGAAAAGCTAAGAGGAAAGAACCTAAGGAAAAGGCTCGCCAATCTCCTCCAGTCTCCAAGGCCCCAAAGTCATCACCTTTGTGCGCTATGTGTAAAGTTGTGGGGCACGTGACCAATAATTTTCCTAAGCTTCCTCATCTCAAACCTTTAGTTAATGAAATGATCTGATGATGAGATCTGAGACAATTAATAAGGTATTATAGACTCATGTGCATGGATTTGTCTGTGTTATTTTATGTAATGCATCGATAAGATTGTGAAATACACAGACCATGAAGTAGTAAAGAAGCATAATAGAAAACACACATAAACACAACAAATCTAATGAGGAGTTTACCCAATACTCCTCGGCTATATCTCCTGGTATAGCCTTTAGTGGTGACCTCTCTATTATGTCTTCAAATAGAGTTTACAATAGTATGAGCCCAATTTGAGACTCAATACACAACAGATACAAAAAAAAAGAGTTTGCTTTAACCTCTCAAGCCTCTCTAAGTACGTAGACTCTCTGAGTCACTCTCTGTCTCTGTCTCTGCTCTATATCAGTACTTCCTGCCTTCCTACTACTATTTTCTATGACTTTAAAGCCAAACTACTCTGCTCATTCATTTCCTCTTCTCGGCTTTCTATCTCCCGGCCTCTGTCCACTCGAATCCCTCTTCTAGCATTAAACAATCATTGTATAATGCATTAAGGGGAGGTGGCCACCTATTATGCAACATAAGAGTGCCTCAGGCCTTTGGAATCCCTGAAACAACCACTTTCTGTTAACACAAAGAAATGAACTCGAAATTGTGAAGTCCGCCAAAGTCACTGTTCATCTGGACTTCAAATCTTCAGAATACGCTTTAGAACTCCTATCGGGTTTGCCTTTGTATACTAACATCGCATCTCCACCATTGATTTGAGAGATCCAGATCCAATGGATGAGATAGATTTTAGGTGGCCCTTTCGTACGGGGTTAACCACCCAATCAGAGTGGTTTCCTCTCTCTTCACCCTGGACATGTGGCAGGCGATGTATGGTTTCAGGCGAAACCCTGCCCAAACCGCTTTCCGCCTTTGGCCCCCCCAAAATACTACTTATCATGATTTCCATTGTATTTTAGAAATACATTAAAAACATTGGAAATAACATAAAATGGCTTCCTCCAGACTTGAAAAAATATACATTCTCATTCCCAAACCCCTTTGGGTCCGGGTTTTATCCCATCGATGGTATTTCGAGATATACAACAATACATTACAAAATGCCTTTCTACGGATCTAAAATTGCATCTTTTTTGTAACTCTATTGGGTCTGGCTATCGCCTATATATACATATGTGTTCACTCTCTTGTATGGCTCTGATGCGACTTGTCGTAGTCGCATGTCGCATAGGCTCTGGGTCGCAGTAAGTGCTTCT
The DNA here is from genome assembly GCA_031772625.1 of Pinus tabuliformis. Classification (NCBI taxonomy): domain Eukaryota; kingdom Viridiplantae; phylum Streptophyta; class Pinopsida; order Pinales; family Pinaceae; genus Pinus; species Pinus tabuliformis. Next base: position 327,138,071 of record CM062804.1, on the reverse strand, counting down.
ATTGAAATCCACCAATGGGATATGTCAGTACAACGTGGGCCATCGATATGCATGCTTGAGGGATTGTCCTCATTGACCCCACCGATCACTATCGCAACATACATATGGCCTCCACCGATATCCGCCAATTGCCACTACCAATTGTGATTTGCTGATCAAATATGAACCATTGATTGGCCAGATCTGACGGCTACTGTGCATTCACTGTTTCCACCACCGATAGATTTTTTTTAATGTTTTATTCATATTTTCGGCCGTCGATAGTGTTTTCCAATGGTTCTAAGGGTTCATCCCATGTGATGTTTTTAATCTTTTGAATGAATTTTGAAGACTTAGAGAGCACATGGATCCATTCTGGATCATGAAACGTTCCCTGAGTCAAATAACCCTGAAGTCCATGTTAACTTACCAGTCGACCCAAGAAACTCATAACACTATGGAAAAATCACCCTTGTTGCCTATGTGATCATCATGGTGACTACTCCCATTGTTGACCTCATCTCAACGAATTTTGTGATTTCCTTCAGGCACCTCACAAATACGAGACCACTCATAATGGATCACCTACTCCTCTACCTGTGAATTTTTGTACCAATAGTAAACCAGAATACGGGGAATCTGATCCCACCATCATGATCCCTTCCCTAGATGTCGAGATGACAGACACCACGAGCCATATCCTTTACTTGTCATCATCCTTGAGTTCCTCGTAGGCAATCCTTTCTGAGGTTTTTGTGCACGCTTCTATTCAAAATCATTCAACAGAATCCCATGTCTCAACATACATAGATCCTTCATCTACTATCTCATCGTCTACCATTCCATATGATGCGTATGTGAACCTTATTTCTCAGGTTTATGCACTAGGTACCACCACTGCATGATGTAGTCAATATTCCTCTGGTATGCCCATCTTCCATTTTGATGAGGACATCATGGAAGCTACGTCTACCCCTAATTACCCTTGCACTTAGGCAAGGCGAAATATTTTTTGGAGGATTCTAAAGGCCATTTCCTTCCTAATAATCCCAATGCAATCTACCTATAGAAATTTTTCTCATAGCTTATCTCTTTGATTTGCATGTCTTTATTTCTATCATGAAGTTAGGTAGGATTCATCATCTCATCTATTGTCATTTGCACCTTTTAGATGGATCCATCATCCACACCATATATACGTCATGTTGATGGTGCAAGTCGCTTCTCCAAGAATATAGCCTCAGTAGCCTGAGCCATTTTTACCCCCTTCCATACATTAGTCCTTTCGAACAGTGTGTGCATTGGATCTGCCACCAATAACCAAGCCGAATATGATGTAGTGATAGGTTTGTTAGTCGATTCCCTTCCTCATCGCATCCTTCATCTTCATGTTCATTTATATTCCTTGCTATTTTTCATGCAATTGAATGGTGTGTATCACCAAGTCATATTTAGAAAATATCTGTGTGTTAAGTTTTTGGTACGTGAATTTGAAACCATTACTTTTAGTCAAGTTCCTAGAGCCCAAAATAACTATGTATATACAATTGCAAATAACATTCTAGATTGGAATTTATCACATGTATACCACAGAAGACAACCATAAGCAAAACACATGGCAAACCATCATTGTCATATAAAAATGCATAATCATATTATGTATCATATAAGTGTTTGGAGCCCATAGCTCTAAATACATCCGACATTCCCATAACATGTTACAAAAATATAAATCAAACAGACCCACATGTCCCCATATCTAGTCACTATTCGAAGGATCATGCAGCAAAGGCTTTGCCCCACCTGCACGTAGATCACATACTGCATGACTAGCCATCGCTATGCACCACATGATACCTCGCCACTCTAAGGGAAGGCCGCTACACTCATATATGTATCGATCATCTAGCTCATGCCATCCGCGCTCAGAAACTCTGGTCAAGAGTACCCCACATCTATGGTGTAGATAAATGAGCAGAAAACTATCCTCTGGACCATGACAAGATGACGATGTTCCCCAATCTACAACAACAAGTGTTGCGGCTCATCTTGCATTTCCTACCGGTTTTACTGGTGCTATGTTTGCATACCACATATTTTACGCTCAGTACCATATACATGTGATAAAAATATGAAATTCACATAAAAATAGCAACTTAACAAATACCGTTTGGTCCCCATGCTTGCCTGAGTGAAAGTGGAAAGTCAGGATCTCCCTGATAGTTCATCCTCCTATAAGGATAATCGTCAATCTAGAGGGGCATCTAATCCCAATGTGCAACAAACATGGGTTGGAATACCCGTCTGACTCCTCGTCCTCCTCTCCACAGTAGCTGCCCCCAGTGACGGATCCTGGGCTCCTGTGGGCACCCATCTTGGATCTATACATGAGGAAGGATGGTAGGTATCTTCTCAAAGAAGAATGTGCACAATATTGTAGCAAAAGCATAGTCATGGTTCACCTGCATAGACTTAACTATCATTTCACTGACGACAGCATCATCTCGGCCCACCCACAATAGGTCCTAGAAAAAACACTCTCAACCAACATCATCTGCTCACCAGTGATGTGGTGGAATGCATGGTTACCCAAGACCCATAACATACCTATGGAAAAAACCCATGTCTCTAGCCATTCTAAATCACCAATCGCGATAGTCGTGCCCTTCACATGCACATCTTGTGGAAAATGGCACTCCAAAAACTTTGTAATGTTCCTCCCACAAGGAAACATCAGATGGATATCCCCCACCACTCTGAGGGAGGAAATCTAGGGAAGAAATAAATATCCTGTAATGTGAGCTCAATCTTGTACCCTTGTAGGACAAATACCTCATGGTTTGGATCCCAATAGCTCACAATTCTAAATAGCAAGGGCTCACCTGCCCTCATCGGGTTCTCTACAAACTTGGGAACCCCATATCAAACCAATGCCCCTCGAACCCCCTAATCCATCTAAATCTCAAATCGCAAGCTATGCAAGTCTCACTCACACCAGTTGGTTTTTAGCTCTAGCATGCATACAAAACACCACATCTGTTGTCAATTGAGAGAATAAAGCACTAGTCTACACTAATCAACCTACAACCCCCACCAAGTGAGCAAACCACCCCTCTTTTTAGCCCAAAATCACAGTTTTATGCCCAGAAAGTGTGAGCTCATAGGTTTTCACCTATTTCCTGTGATCCAAATTGCACTTTTGGGCACAAAAAGTGTGATGTGACCGTGAAGAGGAGCAACGGTCTCCCATGGAGCTGCTAGGAGCCAAAAATCATGAAATAAACAACTGAAATTGAAGAGATGAGTAAGGCCACCTACCTGAAAGTCGTAGATCCTGATTTTGATGGCCTGTTTGTCCGCCACGATCTCCATAGGATTTAGGGCCTTTTCCTCCTCTCCAAATTCACCACAACTCACTTAGAAAATGAATTCCAATTGGAGGGAAAATGTCCTTTCGTAGAAAAATCCACAATTTTTCTGTTGCCCGCTTTGACCAAATAGTAGCTCAGCTTGATGAACCATCAACATCATTGGAAATCTCTCATCGAGTACTATAATGAGTCTTTCTCATTTTTGGATGATTTGACACTTCACTAGGTGATCCAAAATGGATCCTAAGAACCCTCTAAGTCTTCAATACTTAAAAACTATCGCATGAGAAAAACATTTACAAAAGGCGGATTACACTATCGAGAGAGAAAAAAACATGAAAAGTAGTGAAAACAGAGCCTATTGGAGTCTATCGCAACAATACATAGGGGCCATCAGATTTGGCCGATCAATGGTCCAGATCTGATGAGCATATCGCAATCAGTGATGGTAGGCAGAGTCTACTGGAGGTGGCTTTATGGGATGCGCAATAGCAATCAGCATAATTAAATGAGGACCATTGATCAAGTGCAAAAATCAACCTCCAGATTCAACCACGATATCGCATCGCTAAGATATATATATATATATATATATATATATATATATATATATATATATATATATATATAGACATATATATATATGCAAGGACTTAACTGTGGCCCGAAGGACTATGCAATATGCGATTGCAACATATCGCATCGGAGCACTACAAAGGAGTCGGGCCGATACATATATGACTTGCAATAAAGTCGAGCCTGACAGTTTTATAGGCGCAAATATATATATTTTGAGTTCCGTAAAAACGGCTTTTTCTATGTATTTCGCATTTTTGTTAAATAAATGAAAAACAAAGGAAATGTTAATGAAGCGATAAAACGAAACTGATACGGTTTATGTATATATATATATATATATATATATATATATATATATATATATATATATATATATATATATATATATATATATATATATATAGATATTGATTTCCGTTATGAGTGGGATTTCATGCAGGCCTTATGCAGTAAGTGGTATTGGGCGAGCTCCACTCGATCCCATCCACTGGTCGACATGTGGCTTGAGAAAACCGCCTTTTCGGGTGGGTAACCACCGTACGCATAAGCCGCCTGAAATGAATCTCAACCATTGGATCAAGATCACATAGATCAATGGTGGACATGCAATAGCGATATAAAGGCAAACCCAATGGAGTTATAAGGTAGAATTGATAATATTTCAGGTCTGATAAATGGCAGTTTGGTGGATTTTCCCATGTTTTTGTCTATTTGTCTATGTAAATAGAGAATGACTATTATCGAGATTTCAAAGGTGCCGATGGTCCCTTCCATTGCAAAACAAGTGGCCACCATCCCTGAAACCGGTTAACAATGATTGTTTAATGTTTAGAAGGGATTTGAGTGGACAGAGGCTAGAAGCTAGAAAGAATAGAAGAGGAAATGAACAAATAGCACCGATTGGCTTAAAAGCCACAGAATGATAGAGACAGAGGCAAGCAGTGCTGATACAAAAGGAAGATAGAGATAGAGATTGAGAGAGAGAGTCTGTGTACTCAGAGAGACTTGAGGGATTCATGTAACTCCTGTTGTTTTGTATCGGTTGGGTTGAGACTCAAATTGAGCTCACTTTTGTAAAACTTTGCTCTTGAAGACATAATAGAGAGGTCACCACTCAAGGCTGGACCAGGAGACGTAGCCGAGGATTTTTGGGTGAACTCCTTGATTACTTGTTGTGTTATGTGTGTGTGTTTGCTATGTTTATTTAACTGCTTCATTGTCTATATTATTCGCAATCTTTTTTATCCATTGCACTAAGTAATATATTAAAATCTTACACACAAGTCTATAATACCTTAATATCAGTCTAAGATCACATTTTTAGATGGAGTGGTATCAGGGCTTTAGGTTTGCTAAGGTTAGACAATCTTGTGTTGGATTCTTGAATGTTGACTAGGTCAAAGCTCAAACTAGGAGAAGGAGAGCTTGTTGAGGCTAATCCAGAGATTGGAAGAGTCTAATCTCAGAGGAGAATGGCTATAGAAGTCCCATAGGAATCATAATTTCAGTTCATGGACATCTTTATGGCCATGCGAGCCATGGTGGAAGACATGTATCGAGAATTTAAGAAGGGTCGAGGTGAAAGCACTTCAACACCCAAACAAGGAAAAGGAGTAGAGGAACCTTCTCTAAATGCCCATCTAGAGGGAAAAGGGAAAGGGGAAGAGCCTCCTCCATCATCTCCTCCACTATCACCTCCTTCTAGCCCTGGAAAGAAAAAGAAGAAAACATCTTTGGTTAAATTAGATGTAAAGTTTGATTTGCCAATTTATGATGGAGAATTAAATGTAGAAAAGCTAGATAACTGGATTAGACATAGTGATGTATATGGTAGAGTGCAGAACATTGATTCGGAAAGGAGGAAGATTTAGCTGGCTAGCCTTCGCCTTGGAGGAACTACACTAGTGTGGTGGGAAGGCAAGACACAAGCTGATTTGAAGAAGCATGGTAAAATTCCTTCTACCTAGAATGAATTTGTTTCTGCCATTAAAAAACAATTCTATCATCTAGCTTATATGTAGCAAGCAATGATTAGTTGGCAAACTCTTCGCCAATTAAAGGGCCAAAGTGTACAAAGGTATACCCAAGAATTTAGAAAAAGAGCTTTAACTCTTGAAATTTCTCTAGACTCACCTAAAACATTGTTGAAGTATATAGGTGGTCTACATAGCTATTTGAGGCACACCATTGTCATGTTTAATCCAACTAGCCTAGATGATGTATCATTTCAGGCTACACATCTAGAGGCTAGAGGAAAGAATGTGAACCTAAGGATTGGGTGATCATCAAAGCCCTATGCAAGCAAGAACAAGGAAAAGAATAAGCTGAAATGGAAGGAGAGGAAGACAAACATTGTACAAAAGAACAAACCTTCATGCACTCACTACAAGAGGGATGGACACGATGATGAACACTGCTGGTCTTTGCATCCGGAGCTAAAACCTAAAAACTTCAGTGGTAAGAAGAAGAAGATTGTTGCTGCTATTCAGAAAGACTTGGGGTCAGACTCAGGTGATGAAACAACGGTCACAGCCACAGGTATAAAAAGTAAAAATTATGAAGCATCTACAAGTAATTCTACACAGTCTATTGATAATGAAGATAATGAGAGGAAAAGACATGAGCTTTTTCATATTAGAGTTATTTCCAAGCATCAAAAGATTGATACTTTATTTGATAGTGGATCACAAGTAAACTTGATTTCTGAAAAAATTGTAAAGAAGTTGGGCTTACTAACAACACCTCACAAGAAGCCATATCCATTCAGATGGGTATGTGATAAAGCAAAGCTACAAGTGACTAGACAATGTAAACTTAGTTTTGCTATTGGGTCAAGATTTGTAGATGAGGTTGAGTTAGATATAGTTCCCTTGGATATATGTGGCATTGTTTTAGGAAGTCCTTACTTATATGATAGAAAAGCCATATTTTGTAGAGCTGAAAATAAGTATCAACTCACTAAAGATGGAATAGAATATATTGTAAGAGCTCAGAAACTCAAAAATAACTATTCTCTCATAAACTCAGGGCAGAGGAAAAGAATTGTAAATTCATGCAAGCAATTTTTATTAATGGTTGTAAAGGAGAAGGACCCTGATAAAATCAATGTATTTGAAGGATATGATGCTAAATAAAAATCTGATTTAGTTAAAGTTGTTTCAGAAAATGATATCCTATTTCAAGAACCTAAAGGTCTGCCACCCAAAAGGGAAAAGCTACATGATATTCATTTGCAGCAAGATGCTCCATTGCCTAACATCGGAATGTACAGGTTATCTGCTTTAGAGAATGCAGAGATTAAGAAGAAGGTATAGGAGTTGCTCGATAAAGGATTCATAAGACCAAGGACATCACCATGTGAATTTCCAATCGTGTTGGTGAGAAAGAAAGATGGTTCATGGAGGATGTGCATTGATTACAGAGCACTGAATAAAATAACGATCAAGAATCATTATCCTCTTCCTCGCATTGATGATCTATTAGGTCAGCTAAAAGAAGCAGTTTACTTTTCCAAGTTGGACTAGCATTGTGGCTATCATCGGGTCAGAGTAGCAGAACAAGATGCATGGAAGACTACTTTCAAAACGAAGCAAGGGCTGTATGAATGGCTGGTTATGCCTTTCGGCTTAACCAATGCTCCTACCACTTTCGTGAGAGTTATGAATGATGTACTCAGACCTTTTAATGATGATTTTGTAATTGTATATTTAGATGACATTCTTGTTTTCAGTAAAACATGGGAAGAACATTTGAAGCATGTAAAGCAGACTTTAGATGTTTTGAAAAGAGAAAATATCTAAGTGAAGTTGTCAAAAAGTGAATTCAGCAAAACATCTTTAAATTATTTGGGTCATATTGTAGGGGGTTGTGAATTGAAGATAGATCCCTCTAAGGTTGAAATCATTGTGAACTGGCCTAAACCCAAATCTACTACAGAAGTTAGGAGTTTCCTAGGAGCAACACAATATTGGAGAAAGTTTATTACTAACTTTTCCTTGATTGCAGCTCCCTTACATGATGTAACAGGATTGAAAAAGGTGTTTAAGTGGGGAGGCAAATAGCACAAAGCCTTGGACACCTTAAAAGAAAAAATTAGTACAACACCAATACTAGCACTGCCAGATCCTCAAGGACGATTTGAGATTGAAATAGATGCCAGTGAGTATACCATGGGAGTAGTGTTGATGCAACATGGTAAACCCATATGCTATCATTTTGAGACATTTAATTCTGCAGTAGTTAATTATCCCACATATGATAAAGAATTGTATGCTTTAGTATAGAGTGTGAAAAAGTGGAAACATTACCTAATGGGAAAAGAAACAATTATACATACAGATCATCAACCACTTCAATATTTGGACTCACAAACTAAATTTCAGCAATCAAGACACTATAGGTGGATGGGTTTTCTACAACAGTTACATCTTGTCATCAGATATAAGAAGGGCATACACAGTAAGGTTGCAGATATGTTATCCAGACCAATCATAAATGCATCTACTATACTTAAGCATAACTCAGTAATGCATGAAAGCTACATTGAACAATGTGCTCAAGATGTAGATTTTAAAGATGTATATGCAACTTTAAGTCATGGCAAACAAGTAGAATAATTGGATTATTATGTTAAGGACCAACTCTTATATCATTTGGGAAAGCTATGCATTCCACATCCTGAAAGAGTTAACATAATCAGAGAAGCACATACTTCTCTTATATCAGGTCATTTTGGTGTAAGTAAAACAGTTGCACAGCTACAAATGTTTTGTTATTGGCCAAGAAGGCATGAAATAATTTCTAGATATATTAAAGGGTGTACTATGTGTGCTACAAGCAAGCCCAGTAATAAAAAATTATGCTTGTACACTCCACTTCCAGTTCCTTCTCATCCTTGGGAATGTGTTTCCATGGACTTTGTTGGGGATTGCAAAAGTCTAGGAAAGGTCATGATTATTTATATGTTATTGTGGACAGGTTCAGAAAAATGTGTATTTTAATACCTTGTAACAAGCATATTACACTTGAACAAACAACAAAGTTGTTCTTTTATCATGTTTGGGTTCATTTTGGGTTACCCACTTCCATTGTATTTGATTAATATTCCTGATTTGTTGGGAAGTTTTGGTCAACTCCCTGGGAATTGATGGACACCAGATTGAAGAAGAGCACAACATTTCATCCGCAAATAGATGGCCAACCAGAGGTGGTCAATAGGACAGTGATCTAGTTGCTCAGAGGCTATTGCAGCAAGCATCCCAAGCTTTGGGATGAACATTTGTGTTATGTGCAACATGCTTACAATCGTTCCAAGTACTCTTCTACTCAGAGATCTCCTTCTAAGACTTGTTTTGGTTTTACACCAAAGTCTCCCTTGGATTTTGTCTTTGGTAAATACATAGCAGTTGATGGACACAGTGATGTGGACAAAGCAACAAAGTGCATTGAACAGATCCAAGAAATTCACCGAGCAGTACAGGAACAACCGGAAAGAAGCCAGGCCAAGTACAAGGCAAGGTATGATAAGCATCGGATTGAGCATAGCTTCCAAGTTGGTGATCAAGTCTGGTTGTACATCAGTAAAGACAGAATGCAAGGTGAATGCAAGAAGCTGAAGCAAATAAGGTATAGGCCTTTCAAGGTACTTGAGAAAATTGTTGAAAACGCTTTTCGCCTTGATTTTCAAACTTATATGCAAATCTACTTAGTCATTAATGCAAAGAACTTGAGACTATATGAACCTTCATTGATTGAAGATCCTGAAGAGCAAAGTCAGTTACCTTCTATTAATGATCTGTTGCCTGAAAATATCAATGAGTTGCAGGAAGACATAGTTCTGGATAGGAATGTGACAACTATGTACAAAGGGGATGTTGAGTGCCTCAGAATCAGACTCAAAGGTTCAAAGCCAAGCAGTGCATGATGGATAGAGATTGGACAAGTGAGGAAGTTGTATCCTCACTTGATCGATGCTTAAAAAACAACTTTTGATGGTCCAAACCCTTTTTCAATGGGAAGGCATGATCCAAAATGGATCCTAAGAACCCTCTAAGTCTTCAATACTTAAAAACTATCGCATGAGAAAAACCTTTAAAAAAGGTGGATTAAACTATCAGGAGAGAAAAAAACATTAAAAATAGTGAAAACAAAGCCTATGGGAGTCTATCAGAACAATACATAGGAGCCATCAGATCTGGCCGATCAACGGTCCAAATCTGATCGGCATATTGCATTCGGTGATGACAGGCGGAGTCTATTGGAGGCGGCTTTATGGGAAGTGCAATAGCGATCAGTGCGATTAAAAATCAAGCGTGCAGATCAACGATCCAGATTCAACCATGATATCACATCGCTAATATATATATATATATATATATATATATATATATATATATATATATATATAGAGAGAGAGAGAGAGAGAGAGAGAGAGAGAGAGAGAGATGCAAGGACTTAACCGCGGCCCAAAGGACTATGTGATATGCGATTGTGACATATCGCATAGAAATATCTCATCGAAGCACTACAAAGGAGCGGGGCCGATACATATATGACTTGAGATAAAGCCGGACCGGATGGGTTTTATAGGCCTAAATATATATATTTTGAGTTCCGTAATGAGCAGGATTTTGGGTGGGCCTTAGGTGGTAAGTGGTATTGGGCGGGCTCCACTCGATCCCATCCACTGATCGACACGTGGCTTCAGAAAACTGCCTTTTCGAGCGGGTAACCTCCATACGCATAAGCCGCCCAAAATGAATATCAACCGTTGGATCAAGATCACTCAGATCAACTGTGGACATGCGATGTGATATAAAGGCAGACCTGATAGAGCTATAAGGTAGAATTAACAATATTTTAGGTCTGATAAATGACATTTTGGTGGATTTTCCAGTGTTCTCTGTATTTTTTTGTGTAAACAGAGAACGAATATTGTGGGGATTTCAAAGGTGCTGATGGTCCCTTCCAATTCAAAACAGGTGGCCACCATCCCTGAAACCATATAGCAATGATTTTTTAATGTTTAGAGGGGATTTGAGTGGACAAAGTCCGGAAGCTAGAGAGCCAAGAAGAGGAAATTAACAGATAGCATCAATTGGCTTAAAAGCCACAAAATGACAGAGACAAAGGAAATCAGTGCTGAGACAGAGAGAAGATAGAGACAGAGAGCGAGAGAGAGAGCTTGTGTACTCAGAGAGACTTGAGGGATTCAAGTAAACTCCTGTTGTTTTGTATCTATGTGTTGAGACTCAAATTGAGCTCACTTTTGTAAAACTCTACTCTTGAAGACATAATAGAGAGGTCACCACTAAAGGCTGGACCAGGAAATGTAGCCCAGGAGTTTTGGGTGAACTCTTTGATTACTTGTTGTGTTATGTGTGTGTGTTCGTTATGTTTCTTTAATTGCTTCACTCTCTATATTACTTGCAATATTTTCGATCCATTGCACTAATTAATATAGGAAAATCCTGCACATGAGTCTATAATACCTTAATATTAGTCTAAGATCACATTTTTAGATCACTAGGAAGCCATTTTTCCAAGAAGGGTCACTTTGTCGCCTCTCAAAATCGGATTTATTCATATGCGACGCTTGTAATTTGGGGACCACCTTCCCTTAGAACTTGTCATCTCACATGTCAATTTTCTTCATGTGTAACCATCATTTACTCATTTTTTTCATGATCCCCACTAGGGCTATTCTGTGTGGTAGCATCATCAAGTCACCCTTGTTCAGAGCATCCACGATGAGTCACTCTTGCATCCATGGAGTCTGTTTCATATCCCATTATATCATATCATAGTATTCCATCCATATTTTGATATCATTCATCTTGTGTTTCCCATTTGGCCTCCAATCATACTGTCCACATCCCATCCATTGTTGAGTCAGTTGCAGCCAGGTCAACGATGCACCTTATGCTCTAACAAGGGAAGTTGTCTATTTGTCCCTCAGTCCCTCATTTTCCATATTTCTGGTGTTAGTCCATCAACCACATTACTATTTTCCCTCATACCTTAGTTGAGGATCTTCATTACCTCACCTATCGCGAGCCCTATTCTGTCAACATCAACTCATTTATTCTAGAAGAACGACCTAGATGGCAATGTATCTTGGTTCTAGCTTCCATTCTTGTTTGGTGCCTTGGATCGAGTAGAGGGACTCATTATTTCCCTTTGACTTGGTTTTTTCATGTTCGTGATCCATACACTCGATGGTCTAGTGATGCAGCAGATTGTACGAGTGGTTCCTAGGTATGCATGAGATGTTTGAGACCTCATGAGGGGGTGGCCCTTCAGGTAGCCCACCATATTATGTTCCTATACCAATAGGATTCATAATTTTTGAATAGCTGAGGTCAAATCTGTAATATCTACATATCTTTTCTTTTTGCGAATGTTTTCCATATTCAAATAATCAAAAAATTTAAAAAATGTAAAGAGGGTATGTCCTAAAAGAAAAATCAAAGGACAAAAGATTAAAAAGGGTAAAAAAAATGAAAGAATATGAACCCCAAAAACAAAAATACCATGAAAGTGTGCAAGACAAAATGCCACTACTATTTACTTTTCTGCATAATAATGATTATGTGCAACTTGTTATTCATGCCACAATCCATGGATAGTTAAAATGTTTAAGCTTGTCTGTTTCATGTTTTCAATTTTATGCTTATAGATAGAGAATAAAGTCTGACCAAACTGTTTAATCTTGGCAGATAGTTAGATTAGGTAGAGTGAATAAAAGGAGCTCAACTATTTAATCTGAGCCCTTGGATGTAATAAGGTTAGACTTAGATAGATTATTCATGTAAAAGAAAAGAAAAATCTTTTGATAAGGGTTTCCCAGCTTAAGTGCACCCTAATAAAGAGGAGTAAAAATGGTAGGATGAGTAGATGGGTAAGTAGAGTAATGGTTGTAGAATTGTGATGATTGATTAGATAAGATCATATCACTCACCTTCATCATAAAATTTTCTATGTATGGAGGAAAATTTAACATTTACCAAAGTACACAAATTCAACTGATTAACCTCCCTCATTCATTACATTTTTGACTTAACTAATTTCCAAGGAATGTCTTAAAGTACCTAAAATCTTAAGTTAAAGGAGTTTAAAGCATTTCTCTAAATTTTGGAGGGACCGGACCCTCGGCCCAATAACTTATAGGTCCTAGGTACTAAAGGTCCCCTAATAAGCATTCACCCCCCTTCAAATTCACTCATATTCCCAAATAAACTTACTTTCCCCTAATAAACCCCTTTCTCTAAGGATAAAACCTTAGAAAAGTGATCACCTCCCATGTAAAAACCCCTTTTTACAAAAACCCACAAATATACACTTAGCCTAAGTTTTTATGTTTTCTATGTGAAAAGAAAAAACAAATTGCAAAGAATTCATTTTATACTTAGCGCTAAAACATTCTCCGCCTTCGTTCATATTAACTGGTAACTTTATTTATATTAACTCCCAAGAAAATAACCCTTTTCCCCTATGTATTTATTAAAACCCCTTAATATTAATATCCCGTCCCAAAGTTTGAAACATAAACTTTATTAATATCATGAATGATTAATGGGTTAATTAGTCGATCAATGACTAATTAAGAACCAAAACCCTCTGCTGAATAAAATGAATTAATTAACTGATCTACGGTTAATTAATAATTGACCTCTGCCAATGAAATCACCCCCGACACCCTTAATCCACCATAATCTGTGATTAATTAAATCCCGTCACTCTTAAATCTCCGTCGGGCCCCTCCATTAAACCTCATGACTAATCCCCACCCTGACCACCATACGATCAGGTCCTATTTGATCTGACGGTTGACGATTATATCAGGCGGCCTCTAGAGGCTAACCTTTACCTGCCCAATATGGTTGGTTTCACTTTCCAAACCGCTGTCACATGGCGCCCGATGAGTGGCATCGGGCGGCCTCCCCCCGAAACCACTCTAGCCCAACAATGGTGCGATCTAAAGCCGCTTACCGCCTCCCGCTAGATGACAAAACATCTCATCCCCCACTTAACTCCAAACGTACCTCTCTTCGTGTACCTGCCAAAATAGTTGACTTTACAAATAAAACTAAAAAAACTCATTGTTTTTAGTTTTATCATGAAAAAGACCACTCAAACCTCCATGCAAGCACCAGAGTATGTGCAACCATCAACCCACGTCCAACTGACAATCTGCTGAGGCTGCTGAACTTCCAGACCATCATTAAGTCGCGTATGCTTCCTGAAAATCGTGCAGAGTTGCCCATCAATCCATTCAGAGTCAAAACTAGGTATTTACCCAAAATCACTAAGAAACCCTGTTTAATTCCCAAAACTTTACTCAATTGCTTTAAGTTATTAAGTAATTCAGTAAAACAATGGCCTAGCAACTCCAAACCATTCTGAATTGAACCAATTTGCTCCCAATTTGACAAAAAACCTTTCACCCCTTCCTTGAATCCACAAGAACCAAGGATGGTTGCACCAATTGCATTGAATATCTAGCCAATTTCCACTCCCCACCATGATTTAGACCATTTCCCTTTGGCAGACAAAGACATTCAAATCAAAGATATCTCTATTGAAGAATCCCCGTTGAAATTATGTTGCAGGTACAGAGACCAGTACTTGAACCATGCAGACAAAATAGTTCTTTGGGAATCAAACCTACCCAAGTACCAATTCCCCATCGTCTATATCTTCCCCAAAATTTTTCATTATTTTCATGTGAACTACAATCCCACCTTAAGAGTGGTGATGTCCCTCGACCAGACAATGTTTTTCACCATCACCGCTAAATCCATAAATGAAATGCAACAGTTGCAACCTAGTCAAAATCTTAGTCCCCTTTCTATTGGAGACTTGCTTCAAAAATTCCCTAAAATCCCCCTTTCCAAAATTGCTCAATTTTTCTAGACTTTCATTGTGGAAAAAAAACACATACCAGAGGATCCCCCTCCATACATGTCATCCTATTTTTCTCACCTTGGCAAAGACATCATATTAATGATATCCAGTGTTTTAAGCTACACTACTAGTGAGTATGTAGATGAAATTATTCTTGCCTACCTGTACAATTTCACTCTTGTGCAGCCCCTGCCATCTTGTTTGACTATGCCAAATTCATCTCAGATAAAATGCATGATCAGTTCATGTGACTGGAAAATGAGAGAGTATTCAAGTACTCATCAATATTGTATCATCTCTTTTTATACTATCAAGATGACAATTTTCCCTTCACTATTCAGAAGCTTGATACTAGAGGCAATCCTAGAAAAGTAGTCCTTTGGACCCCTTTAATACACAAATATGAACCTCCATACACCTATATAGATTTTATAGATCTATTTGTGCATCCAGTAGTGACCATGCTAATAGGAAGTCCTCCTCCAAGAATCAGCGCAGATATTAGGAGGGTCCTATAGCTATCCAAATACTACAAAGTGGTAGATTGGTCTTGTACCAAAATCACAGTGAAATCAGAATATATGGCTACGAATTGGCACCTTACAAATTGCCAAGATACCTCCCAATGAGATTATTTTCCCTGGAGTACTACAAGCAAATAATCAACTCTGATGAGGTACATTTTGTGAAGGCCAAGAAAAAGGCACAACTCCGAATAAAAGACCAGCTAGGCCCCTTTGTTTGTAATAATACAGAAGCTGGAAGAGTTGCAGAGGAAATCCTTCAAGGGCTCAAACTAAAACAAAGCTTCATCCAGAGATATGACCCCTTTGATGTCATCTGTAATAGAAGACATAAAAACGAATTGTCTCTCTACATCCACCACCGAATTCTTGAGATTGAATAATATGCAAACCAACTAGAATAGGTGGAGAACAGTTTAGTAGACAGAGGTAGCATAGAAGTTGTTGTCGATAATGTATTGATTGATATAGAAATGAGACTTGATGAAAGTTCCTTTGTACAGATACCAGGAGAATCCCTATCGTAGAGGGAAACACAGGACCAAAGTGAGTAGCAATCAGAAGTAACTCAAGAGCTAGAAGAGTCAAAACAGCCAGACGTATCAGAAGAGCTGACTCAAACAAAACAAACAGAACCAATCATGAGCATTCCTCTTATTATAAAGACTCCTCTAAATGAGGAGAGAAATCCTAAAAGAGATAGGGAGGAGACCACTACATCTAGCAGACTTATTGCCCAAACCTATGTCAAAAGGCAAAGGTTGAATGCCTTTTGAGAGAAAAATTTCATAGAGGAAACAGCGGGTGCAACAACTTCAGAAAAGGCAAAGAGTAGGCAGACCACTCCCTCTGGAGGTACACAAGAACCTTCCACTTCATATGTTCAAATGCTAGAAAGACAACATAGTGCGAAAGTATCCTCGTTTAGGGCTCCAACAGGCCAAGACCAAGATATCATAGAAAAGTATAAAGAAATCAAGGCCAAAAATGAAAGATTAAAGGTTCAAAGTTATGCTCAATACCTAAAAATGGCTCCCACCAATCAGACTAGGCTTATTTCAGCCTTTGATGTGAAAGAAGGTAAGATGCAGATGACTTTTATGAAGCCTACCATAGAGTAGCCCAGGTTAATAGAAAATTATTTGAAGTAAAACTTTGAGGTAGTGGCGTAGGACGTTCATCCTATTGACCAAATAGAATTACATAAGCAAACTGGAAAATGGTCTATTCTACGCTAACTAGCAAGGCTATTGCAGCACATCAACTCCAAAATTTGTTGAATAATATATCAGTGCAATTCCAATTATTGAAGGCCTCTTCACAAGCCAAGGGTACCAGGATAAAGTCCTTAGAGGACTTAATCATAGAGCTGGGACATGATCCCAAGGATGTCAAAGCTGTAGAAAAATTAACCAAGAAAAAGAATGATGACATAGCTGCCTTGAAAAAGCAGCTTAAAATCCCTCATCTGCATCATCCTCAAAAAGCTGAAATCTTAGAAACCTAAAAGGGACAGGAGGAGCTTATGGAATTAGTCCTTAAGCTGAATGAACAATTAAAGGAGACAAAGAAGGAGCTAGACAACTTGATATAGTCTAAGTAGAGTGAGTTGGCCACCACTCTAGAGACTATCATTCCTACAGTCTCTACAATAGTACCTTCTATATTGGCTGCTTCCTTAGTGCCAATAGTTCCTTCAGTTACAGCTATGCCAATCACAGGTACATCAAAAAGCACAGGGAAATCCACTGAAAAGATAGCAGAATTGGTAAAATCCATGAAAGAGATGACTATCCAGGCTATAGAACCAAAAAGGCTGAAAGAAAAGGTGTCAAGCTTGGAAATTGACTGTAATCTTGCACAGATATAGCAGAAAGAAGAAGCCCAAAAGAACCATAGAATGGGTGGAAGGATCAAACTCCTTGGGAAGGATTTGACCCTACAACAACCACTCAGATAGATAAAGGAAATGCTCTGTTCCAATAACATTGACTCCATTAATGATGTTTGACCATCAATATAAGTAATTTTTTAAAAACCTGAACTGGTGAAAGTGGCCACCGAAGCAATAGAGAAAACCAAAGGAGACATGGGATACCAGCCTAAATAAATCAACCAACTTAATACTCTCTTGAACAGCAAAAACAGATATCAGCTGGATGAACTGGGCATAGGAGACAGAATGGGGACCATCATAGAAATCAAGAAGGTTCTTACTAAAAGGAACCTTATGCTCAATCTGCAGAAGAAGTGCCAAAGCATACAAGATGACATTGATAGGTTCATGGTAAAATTTGGAATTTTCAGGGAAAAAGGCCTTCCCAGTCCTAAGGTCATCCATGACAAACTTGTGACCCATGAGGACTATGTGGATAAACCAAACAAATTGGCCTAGGACCAAGCTAGTACTTCAGGGGTAAAAGCTCTACCCACAGGTAAGTTTTTGTATGACAATCTGGAAAATATGTTCTTTCAAGAGCACAAAGAAAAACATATGTTTGTAAATAAGCCAAATTTTCCAGGTATACAGAAGCTGATGAGATATATCGAAAGATGTTGAAGCTAAAATTACCTAAAGATGAATGGTTGGAAAAATTGACAGATTTACTATAAAGTTACTACAGTAAATCCACATGGAAGGCAAGTAAAATAGGGCCAAAGTGTAGCAGGTAAGGAGTATCAGTAGATTGAAGACATAAAGTGATTCTAGCACACAGCTATAAGCAATTGAAAGAGCCAAATTCGAATTACAATAGCCAGCACAATCACAATAAAAGGGACAGAAAGAAGGCAGTTCTCCATCTGTCTCTATCTTCATGCTTGAAGATATTTTTGGTTACCTAAAATAATTCTCATATTGTTATGAGATATTTTGTAACATTTTTTGTATAAATACTTCACATTTTGAAGTAATTAGTGTGGATTAAAATACATTTATGTAGACATTTTATATCAAGCTAAGGAGCTATTGTAATCAAGACTGGACTGGTTTGCTAGGTCATGAAATAAAGCTAAATACATTTCACTGGATTCTTGTGCACAGTTGGAACCAAATAAGTATTATCTCTTCATGTTTAATTATTGTTTTCTCGTCATGTTATAAATATTCACATGTTTCCTCTATGAAAACTCAATAGTAAACAAGGAATGATATTTCAGAATTAGCTTTAATTTTCTCTGTCTTGACTGTTTACTTTTTCATTGTTTTCTACTAAACTATCTTGGTCTGAGAATTATTAATTGCTCCCTTACTTCCGTAATTTCACCCCTTAGGTCCGTAGTAAAGGATTCTTAGTTTCCCTTTGCTACTGATTTCCTTCTGTTCTTCATCTTGATCCTAGTTTAGGGATTCTTAATTTCCCTTTTACCTTGGTTAGGACCACCTCATCCATTTGAACATTAAGATTTGCTTTTTGATGTGCTAGCCTGCCTTGTGAACTCCTACTTTAGCAATTGATCTGATTCATTTAAGCCATTGTTTGATTGACTCCATAGGCCAATGGCCTGAATACTTGTTCTACCCATATGTTTTCTTAAATCCACCACCCAATCAAAACCAAAACATCATGAGCACTAAGAACTAGCTTGAAATCCTACTCAAAACAAAGTTAAATTATCAAGAGAGAGTCCTCTCTAGACTTAGGTTGGTTAGAACCTGAGTCTAAAAGATTAGGTTTGTGGTTACCTCAGATTATTACTTTTTTGATAACTTGTAGGGAAGAATTTTGAGTGATAACATAGTGGTGACTTCACTGGGGAGCTCAAACCCTCAGCCTTAAGAAACCTTTAAGAAATTTCAATTTTTTATTTCAAGCCTCTTAAAGGGTTTATTAGAAGGCATTTCTAAAAAATTCCTAAAAAAGAAAAAATCTGGCTTCAAGGAGAACCTACTATACAAGGGTCAACCCTGGTCCAAATCTCCCCCTATTTTTGAAAATCCTAACCTTATTTTGAGAATAGCTAGATGACAAGAATGTTCAACAAGCCCTAGACCTTTGATCAAAGTAGATTCCTGTCCTGATGAGTGGCTCTTTTTAGAAGACTTCCCTTTTGATGTGTCATTTGACCTCCCCTATTCAGAACCAAGTCTGAAAGTGCACTTGATGACCTAGTTTTAGACCCTGAATTCATTAAATAAGTTGATGTCCAAAGGGAAAACCAATCAATCAATCATTACCTTCTAAACTCCACTCAGTCATCCCTCACTACTATTAAAATCCCTGGACTTTTTGAAACAACTTCAACTTCTTTTAGTTCACCCTCATTTCCTCACACATCTGAAGTTCATTCCTCATCTCCGTTCATACCTTTGCTTCCCCATCAATCTATCACTACCCATCAAATACCCATTACCCCTGTTACCCCAAATCCCCCTATTGTCTCAAATCCCCTTGATATCCCAACTCCTGTTCTCAATCCTATCCAACTTAGAGCTATGGCACTCAGATATGCCCCTCTTGTGATGCCCGCTCCTCAAGGCATCTTGCCACCAGACTATCAGAGTAAAATTGACCTATTTGATGGCACTAGATCATACATGGCACAAAAACACATGAAAAATGACAGATTATTTTGAACTACATGAAATTGTCATAGGAGATGTCCAAATGAGAATTTTTTCCCAAACTCTAGCTGGAGAAGTGAGAACATGGTTTAGATCTCTGCCTAATAATAGTATAGATAGTTTAGAAGTTTTTTACTAGCAATTTTTAAATAGGTGGGAGAAGAAAAAAAGCCCTCTTCAAACTCTTTTTGAATATGAAAACTTCAATAGGGGACCAAACGAAACCATTCAGGACTACTGTACTAGATTTAACAATGTATATAACGCAACACCACTTGACCTGAGGCCCCCCCCTCACTTAGCCCTGATAAAGTTTCCACACAGGTTTGACACTGACACGGATTTTCAACTTAGAGAATGAATCCCCTTACACTAGAAGATATGTAAAGTGTAGTAGTTAGTGTAGAAGCTAATCTGCTATCCAAGAGAGCTAGGGTTAGAAATGAAAGGGGAGCACCCCTGAAAGATGAAACTTCACTCTTTGATCAAAAAATGAATGCTTTAACTAAAGGAATGGAAAATTTGATGGATAGGATAGAAATCATTGAAAGGAAACCTCAATGGGATAACCAACAGGCACCTCCAGTAAGGAATCCAAACTTCAGGAAAAACGAGAACCAAAATACTAGTAAAAATGGGCATGATCAGAACATTAGACCTCCTTTCTAAGAGAACTATGTTGAAACTTACCATCAAGAAAACCTTGAGCTAGACACTCAAATTAACTTAATGGGGTTAGATGATGAAGAAATGGTCTTTCTAACTCACGATGACCAAGAATTATACATGCTTCAGCAATTACATACCCAAACTAGAGAATATTTTGACTACAAGCAATGGCATGACTCCACTATCTTCAAAGTGCATAAACAATACAATTTGAGGAGCAAAAAGAGCACTAATTTTGCAGACAAAAACAAGAAAACAATACCTAATTAGCCTAAGAAAGTGAAAGATACTCCAGTTACAAAAACTCTACAAATCCTTTCTAGATCAAATCAGAACCCTCCCAGTCCCACCATTGAATATATAACCAATGACCAACCTCCTAATGAGCAACCTTCCACTTCATTTCCTCTCAAGGAAACAATGGAACGGTCTCCAGAAATTATATTAGAAAATCCAATTAAAAAGACTTCAAACACTGAAAAGGAAGAAAAATCTACTCCAAACCCTGTTGCTAAGATTTCAAATGTTCAAATAGACAAATCCCATTTGCCTTTTGATTCGGGAGAAGAGGTGGCTAAACTCAAAATCTATTCCCTTAACAGAACTGGTTAAACATGAAACTTATAGATCTCAAATAAGTAAATATTTAAACTTCGTTGAGAATGAAGAATCTGTTAACTTATTTGATGAGCAACTTGAGTTAATTTTCGGTCCTGATGTTAATGGAAAACTAGTGGAAGGAGGGATACCACCCTTCTACATTAGCCTTAACATCCATGATAAAATCCTACATAATGCCATGCTAGACTCTGGTGCTTCACACAATCTTATGCCTAAATATGTTATGCAAAAGCTCAACTTGGATATCACTAGACCTTATAAGGACCTATTTTCATTTGATTCAAGCCAAGTTAAGTGCCTAGGACTTATAAAAGACATATGTGTTTCCCTAGTGTAGTACCCTACTAAGACCATTCTTATGGACAGAGTTGTTGCTGATATACCACCTAAATATGGCATGCTGCTATCTAGATCGTGGGGTGCCAAACTCCAGGGATCTCTGCAACTTGACATGTCATATGCTACCATATCAGTCTTTGGACATCCTAAAATTTTTTATAGAGAGACTCTGATGAAGTATGTAGTGAGTACCTAGGAGAGACCTCAAAACTTTCCTATATATTCAATGCATTTTGATATTGATTCTTTCATTGTTTGCAATGCTGAATCAAACCAAGAAGACACTTCACACAACATTATTGAAGAACCAAAAGAAATTACAGTAGCAAAAGACAATCAAAGTATCCAAATTCAAGAGATTTCAGATAATAAAGATGACCTGGATACTTTAATCATAGAAGATTTTGTTCCCCTAGACAGTAAGAATTATGAACATGAAATTCTTTGGCATCTTGAATTCGATGGGTCGGTCAACAAACTAGGTGCAATAGCAGGAGTATGGATTTATAACTTATAAAATGATCATTCAAAGGATTATGCCTACAGATTAAAATTTAAATGTACAAACAACATGGCTGAGTACGAAGCACTTCTGTTAGGTCTCAAATTGGTCAAAAGGTTAGGAGCCATAAGAGTCCCTATTATGGGAGATTATGAGTTGGTAATAAAAAAAATTAACACTGTTTATATGACTAGGGATCGTATCTTAAGGTTTTATAGAGGAACAATTGTAGAAATACTAAATACTTTTTTAGAAACCAAGCTTGTTGTTATTCCAAGAAAACACAATATACAAGCTCACAGTTTAGCTATGTTTCCTAGTACTTGCAAGTTGCCATTTTAGCCTAACCATCAGTACACTGCCGAGGTTAGGTGCCAACCTGCTATTCCTGACAACTTAAGGAACTGGAAAGTGTTCAATAATGATCAACAAATTAACAATTTTCTAACTTTAGATGATGAATTTGTAAATAGCAACAGAGACATAGACATAACATTAGATTTTGACTACACTGATAAAGTAGAAATTAACAAAGTAGAAGATGAAAGCATAGATAGATTCCATCCCACAAAGTTTACAAAATCAGATATTCGAAACCTAAAACAAATTGAAATTGATGAAGAAATTGATGAAGAATCTGAATTCATTAATCTTAAAGATATTTTTTTGGCCAAAGGATTAACTCCTTTGGAGGACTTGTTTGATTCAAACGTTGTCCCTAAAAAGCCGAAAATGGAACCCTTAAAATCAGACATTGAGGAGTGTAACATAGGCTCTAAAGAAGATCCCAAAATGATAAAACTTTCAAAGTCTTTACCTCCCAATGGAAAAGTGAAATACATACAATTGTTAAAGGCATTCCAAGATGTTTTTGCTTGGAACTATGAGGACCTTAAGTCCTATGATACCAGCATAATACAACACACCATTACCTTAAAAGAAAACCAGAAACATTTTAGACAGAAGCTTAGAATGATTAACCCAATTCTGTTGCCTTCTATTGAAAAAGAGATCACAAGAATGTACTAAGCTAAGATCATTGCACCAATTAGATTCTCAGATTGGGTCTCTAATTTGGTACCTACAAGAAAGAAAACTGGTGAAATTAGAGTGTGTGTTGATCTTAGGAATCTAAATAAAGTTTCACTCAAGGATAACTACCCTCTCCCTAAAATGGATCACATATTACGGAGGGTATTAGGTTCAACCAAAATCTCACTGCTAGATGGGTTTTCTGGTTATAACCAGATTTTAGTCCACCCGGATGATCAGGGAAAAATTGCATTAACTACTCCATGGGGCACTTTCATGTATGTGAAAATGCCTTTTGGGTTAAAAAATGCAAGGGCCACCTTTCAAAGAGGAACGGACATAGCCTTTGCTAAGGAAATCAATGACTTCCTGGTAATATACCTAGATGATATCACGGTATTCTCTAAATCAGATCACCAACACCTGGATTATCTTAGGTAGGTCTTCAGCAAGTGTACGAAGTATGGAATTTTTCTGAATAATAAAAATCTTTTTTTGGGTTGGAAGAGGGAAAATTACTAGGCCACATTATCTCTAAAGATGGTATCTAGATTGACCCAACAAGAATTGAAGCCATTTTATAGATACCACATCCTAGGAAAATTAGAGAACTACAAGCATTTTTAGATCAAATAAAAATTTTGATAAGATTTATCTCTAACATAGTTGAACTAATTAGATTATTATACAACATGTTAAAGAAAGATTCGACTATTAAATGGACTCTAGAGGCTAAAAGGTATTTTTAAGATATAAATCTAGCCTTAACACAAACACCGGTTTTGATCAGTCCAATGTTTGATAGGGATTTCATCATATTTTCTTTCACCTCAGAACATACCATTACTGCAGTCCTACTGTAGAAAAATGATCAGGGTTTTGAACAACCAATAGCCTTATTTAGTAAAGCCCTGAGATATGCTCCTTTAAATTATATTATAATAGAAAAGCAAGCTTTTGCTCTAGTCAAAGCTATTAAGGATTTCAGAGTTTATATCTTGTACTCTCATATAGTAGCTTATGTTCCCAATGTTGTAGTCAAAGACATCCTAACACAAGATGGACCAGGTGGAAAGAGAGGGAAGTGGATAGCTACCATATTAGAATATGACTTAGAAATTAAGCCTACAAAATTGATCAAATACCAAGGTTTAGCCAAGCTCATGGCTGAATCAAACTGTCAGGACCTAGACGTAAATTTCATTGCAAAATTGGATAATGAAGAAGAGATGGTCACTCCACAAATCAGCCAGGCCTTTACTGGCTCACCATGGTATGCTAACATTATATACATTCTACAAAATATTCAAGCTCCTCTAGAGTTATCTAGGACTAAAAGTAGGTTCTTAAAAATGAAATCTTTGAAGTTTTTCATAATTGACAATGTTTTATTTTGGAAAAATCACGAAGGCATCCTTCTTAATTGTTTGTTAAAGGAAGAATTTGTCAAAATATTACAAAATTTTCATGCAAGTGACTATGGGAGACATCTTTACTGGAAGACCACAACTGATAAGATCTTAAGAGTTGGTTTTTACTGGCCCACTCTATTTTCTAATGTAAAGAAATTTGTAACCTCATGTCACAAATGTTAGATTATTGAAGGAAAGAGAAAACTATTACCATTACCTTTGAAACCAATATGTACTGAAGCACCATTTCAATAGTGGGGTCTTGAATTCATTGTTGAAATTCACCTCCCTTCCTCTACCCAACATAGATGGATCTTGACTGCTACAGGTTATTTTACAAAGTGGATAGAATCCATACCCTCAAGGCAAGCTACTAATACTATCATAATAGGTTTCCTTTAGGCCAACATTTTGTCTAGATTTGGTTTTCCAACCAAAATCATCATAGACAACATAGCAAAGAAATGGACTAGCAGAGTCTTCCAACAAGAGCTTATTGAATATCATCAAAAAAAAATTCGAATATAACAAGAAAACCTGGAACAAGAAGCTAGTAAATGCGTTGTGGGCAGATAGGCTAACCATAAAGAAATCCATTGGTACTAGTCCTTATCAGCTAGTTTATGGAATGGAGGTTGTTTTTCCATCGTCCTTGGGACCACCAGTGATGAAATTGCTCCAAGAAGCACAAGTGAGCCAAATGATATTCAAGGGAGGATCAACCAGACAATTCACTTACAACAAACCAGGGAAGAAGTGTATATCAAATCCCAAGTTGTGCAGGAGAGAATCAAGAAAGCTTTTGACAAAAGGACCAAGGCAGAAGATTTCTACCTAGGAGATAATGTTTTGAAATGGTACTCAAAGAGGGAGGATAAAGGTAAACATGGGAAGTTTGACTTCCTATGGAAAGGTCCTTACACCATTTATGCTTTCAGGGGTAATAATGTTTTTTTCCTCAAAGAATTGAATGGTGTAGAAGTAGAAGGAGGACCAGTTAATGGTTGAATGCAAAAGCACTATATAGATCCCAGTCACTAATTTCACTAATCACTTGTACATATTTTATTCTTCAAAAAGTTTAGTGTTGATTGGATGGTAATTTTGGAGTTGAAGCCCAAAGAGAAGGCCCTAAGCTTCAAAAGTTTCACTATCATAAATATCAATAAAGCAGCAAAGTAAAAGGGAAAAGTTGTAGAGTAAAATCACAGTAATTCAAAAGGCCATTGATCTACTAGTTCTTAACATTTCAGTAGGAAATTCCATCCCCAAGTGGAGCCATTGTTGTGTTCCTATACCAGTAGCAATCATAATTCTTGAATAGCTGAGGTCAAATCTATAATATGTACATACCTTTGATTTCTACAAATGTTTTCCATATTAAAAAAATAAAAAAATTTAAAAAATGTAAAGAGGGTATGTCCTAAAAGAAAAATTAAGGGATAAAAAGAATAAAAAGGGTTAAAAAAATGAAAGAATATAACCCCAAAAACAAAAAGACCATGAAAGTGCGCAAGACAAAATGCCACTACTATTTACTTTTCTGCATAATAATGATTGTGTGTGACTTCTTATTCATGCTGCAATCCATGGATAGTCAAAATGTTTAAGCTTGGCTATTTCATGTTTTCAATTTTATGCTTATAGATAGAGAATAAAATCTGACCAAACTGTTTGATCTTGGCAGATAATTAGATTAGTTAGAGTGAATAAAAGGAGATCAACTATTTAATCTGAGCCCTTGGATGTAATAAGGTTAGACTTAGATAGATTATTCATGTAAAAGAAAAGAAAAATCTCCATGCAAGCACCAGAGTATGTGAAACTATCAACCCATGCCCAACTACCAACCTGCTGAGGCTGTTGAACTTCCAGACCATCCTTCAGCCGTGTATGCTTCCTGCAAACCATGCACAGTCACCCATCAATCCGTTTAGA
Organism: Pinus tabuliformis; assembly: GCA_031772625.1. Lineage (NCBI taxonomy): Eukaryota > Viridiplantae > Streptophyta > Pinopsida > Pinales > Pinaceae > Pinus > Pinus tabuliformis. The sequence goes on along the minus strand of CM062804.1, from coordinate 327,111,636 downwards.
GTCAAAACTAGGTATTTACCCAAAATCACTGAGAAACCATGTTTAATTCCCAAACCTTTACTTCAATGCTTTAAGTTATTAAGTAATTTAGTAAAAAAATTTCCCATCAACTACAAACCATTCCGAATTGAACCAATTTTCCCCCAATTTGACAAAAAACCTTTCGCCCCCTTCCTTGAATCCACAAGAACCAAGGATGGTTGTGCTAGTTGCATTGAATGTTTGGCCAATTTCCATTTCCCACCAGGATTTAGACCATTTCCCTTTGGCAAAAAAAGACTTTCAAATGAAAGATATCTTTGTTGAATAATCCCCATTGAAATTATTTTGCAGGTACAGAGACCAGCACTTGAACCATATAGACAAAATAGTTCTTTGGGAATCAAACCTGCCTAAGTACCAATTCCCCAGCATCCATATCTTCCATGAAATTGATCACTATTGTCATGCAAACTACAATCCAATACAATACTTTTCCCCTGACCAGACAATACTTTTCACCATCACCGCTGAATCCATAAATGAAATGCAGTAGTTGCAACCTGGTCAAAATCTTACTCCCCTTTCTATTGGAGACTTTCTTGATAGATTCCCTAAAATCCCCCTTTCCAAATTTTCTCAATTTTTCCAGACTTTAGTTGTGGAAGAAGAACACATACCAAAGGATCCCCCTCCATACATGTCATCCTATTTTTCTCAGCTTGGAAAAGACATCATATCAATGATATCCAGTGTTTTAGGCTACACTACTCGTAAGTATGTAGATGAAATTATTCTTGCCTACTTGTCCATTTTCACTTCTGGGAAACCCCCTGACATCATGTTTAACTATGCCAAATTCATCTCAGATAAAATAAATGATCAGTTCATGCCATTGGAAAATTAGAGAGTATTCAAGTACTCATCAGTGTTATATCATCTCTTTCTATACTATCAAGCTGATAATTTTCCCTTCACTGTTCAAAAGCTTGACACTAGAGGCAATCCTAGATCAGTAGTCTTCTGGACCCCTTTAATCCACAAATATGAATCTCCATACACCTATACAGATTTTATAGATCTATTTGTGCATCCAGTAGCAACCATGCTAATAGGAAGTCCTCCTCCAAGAATCAATGCAGATATTAGGAGGGTCCTACGGCTGTCCAAATAGTACAAAGTGGGAGATTGGTACTTGTACCAAAATCACACTAAAAGCAGAATATATGGCTATGAATTGGCACCTTAGAAATTGCCTAGATACCTCCCAATGAGATTATTTTCCCTGGAGTACTACAGGAAAATAATCAACTCTAATAAGGTACATTTTTTGGAGGCCAAGTAGAAGGAACAACTCCAAATAAAAGACGAGCTAGGCCCCTTTGTGTGTAACAGTAGAGAAGTTGGAAGAGTTGCAGAGGAAATCATTCAAGGGCTCAAACTCGAACAAAGCTTCATCTGGAGATATGACCCCTTTGATGTCATCTATAACAACAGATAGAAAAACAAATTGTATCCCTACATCCACCACTGAATTCCTGAGATTGAACAATATGCAAACCAACTAGAATGGGTGGAGAACACTTTAGTAGACAGAGATAGCACAGAAGTTGTTGTCAATAATGTATTGATTGATCTAGAAAGGATACTTGATGAAAGTTCCTTTGTATAGATACTAGGAGAATCCCTATCCCAGAGGGAAACACAGGGCGAAAGTGAGCAGCAATCAGAAGCAACTCAAGAGCCAGAAGATTTAGAACAGCTAGACATATTAGAAGAGCTGACTCAAACAAAACAGACAAAACCAATCATGAGACTCCTCCTATTTTACATACTCCTATAAAGGAGGAGAGAAATCCTAAAAGAGATAGGGAGGAGGCCACTGCATCTAGTAGACCTATTGCCCAAACCTATGTTAAAAGGCAAAGGTTGAATCCCATTTCAGAGCAAGAGTTCATGGAGGAAATAGCAGGCACAATAGTTTCAGAAAGGGCAGAGAGCAGGCAGACCACTCTCTCTGGAGGTACACAAGAACCTTCCACTTTACAGGCTCAAATGTTGGAAAGACAACAAAGTGTTGAAGTATCCTCCTTCAGGGCTCCAACAGGCCAAGACCAAGATATCAGAGAAAAGTATAAAGAAATGAAGGCCAGAAATGAAAGATTAAAGGCTCAAAGTTATGCTTAATACCTAAAAATGGCTCCCACCAATCAGACTAGGCTTATGTCAGCCTTTGATGTGAAAGAAGGTGAGATGCAGATGACTTTTATGAAGCCTACCATACAATAGCCCAGGTCAATAGTAGATTATTTGAAGATGGACTTTGAGGTACTGGCGAAGGACATTCATCCTATTGACCAAATAGAATTACATAGGCAAACTGGAGAAATGGTCTATTATACACTGACCAACAAGGCTATTGCATCACATCAACTCCAAAATTCACTGAATAATATATCAATGCAATTCCAGTTAGAGAAGGCCTCTTCACAAGCCAAGGATACCAAGATAAAGTCCTTAGAGGACTTAATCATAGAGTTGGGGTATGATCCAAAGGATGTCAAAGCTACAAAAAAATTAATCAAGAAAAAGAATGATGACATAGTTGTCTTGAAAAAGTAGCTTAAAACCCCTCATCTGCATCATCCTCAAATAGCTAAAATCTTAGAAAGCTGGAAGGCGCAAGAGGAGCTTATGGGCTTAGTCCTTAAGCTGAAAGAATAATTAAAGGAGACAGAGAAGGAGCTAGACAACTTGATATAGTCTAAGCAAAGTGAGTTGGCCACCACTCCACAGACTGTCATTCCTACAGTCTCTACAGCAGTACCTTCTACGTTGGCTACTTCCTTAGCACCAACAGTTCCTCTAGTTACAGTTATGCCAGTCATAGGTACATCAACAAGCGTAGGGACATCCACTGAAAAGATAGCAGAATTGGTAAAAGCCATGGAAGAGATGACTATCTAGGCTACAGAACTTAAAAGGCTAAAAGAAAAGGTGTCAACCTTGGAAATTGACTGTAAGCTTGCACAAATATAGCAGAAAGAAGAAGCCCAGAAGAACCATAGAATGGGTGAAAGGGTCAAACTCCTTGAGAAGGATTTGACTCTACAACAACTACTTGGGTAGATAAAGGAAATGCTTTTCTCCAACATCATTGACTCTGTCAATGATGTTTGGCCATCAATACAAGTAATTTCTGAACCAACTGAACTGGTGAAAGTGGCCACCGAAACAATAGAGAAAACCAATGGAGACCTGGGGTACCGGCTTGAAGAAGCCAACCAACTTATTACTTTCTTGAACAAAGAATACGGATATCAGCTGGATGAAATAGGCATAGAAGACAAAACATGGACCATCATAGAAATCAAGAAGGTTCTTACTAAAAGAAGCCTTACACTCAATCTGGAGAAGAAGTGCCAAAGCATACAAGATGACATTGATAGGTTCATGGTAAAATTTGGAATTTTCAGGGAAAAGGGCCTTCCCAGTCCTAAGGTCATCCATGACAAAGTTATGACCCATGAGGACTATGTGGATAAACTAAACAAATTGGCCTAGGACTGAGCTAGTACTTCGGGGGTAAAAGCTCTACCCACAGGTAAGGTTTTGTATGACAATTTGGAAAATCTGTTCTTTCTAGAGCACGAAGTAAAGAATCTATTTTTAAATAAGCCAAATTTTTCCAAGTATGTAGTAGTTGATGAGATATACCAAAAGATTCTGAAGCTAAAATTACCTGAAGATGAATGGTGGGAAAAATTGACAGATTTACTATAAGGTTACTAAAGTAAATCCACATGGAATCCAGGTAATACAGGTAAAACAGGGTCAAAGTGTAGCAGGTAAAGAGTATCAGTAGATTGAAGACATAAAGTGATTCCAGCATAGAGCTATAAAGCAACTGAAAGAGCAAAATTCGAATTACAACAGCAAAAACAATCACAATAAAAGGGACAAGAAGGCAGTTCTCCATCTGTCTCTATCTTCATGCTTGAAGATATTTTTGGTTTCCTATAATAATTCTCATATTGTTATGAGATATTTTGTAACATTTTTTGTATAAATACTTCACATTTTTAAGTAATTAGTGTGGATTAAAATACATTTCTATAAACATTTTATATCAAGCTAAGGAGCTATTGTAATCAAGACTGGACTAGCTAAAGACATTTCACTGGATTCTTGTGCACAGTTGGAACCAAATAAGTATTATCTCTTCATGTTTAATTATTGTTTGCTCGTCATGTTATAAATATTCACATGTTTTCTCTATGAAATCTGAATAGTAAAAAAGGAATGATATTTCAGAATTAGCTTTAATTCTCTCTATCTTGACTATTTACTTTTTCATTGTTTTCTACTAAACTATCTTAGTCTGGGAATTCTTAATTGCTCCCTTACTTCCATAGTTTCCCCCCTTAGGTCCATAGTAAAGGATTCTTAGTTGCCCTTTGCTACTAATTTCCTTTTGTTCTTCATCTTGATCCTGGTTTAAGGATTCTTCATTTCCCTTTCACCCTAGTTAAGACTACCTCATCCATTTGAACCTGCAAATTTTCTTTCTGTTGTACTAGCCTGCACTGTGAACTCCTACTTTAGCAATTGATCTGATTCAGTTAAGCCACTCTTTGATTGACTCCATAGCCCAATGGCTTGAATACTTGTTCTACCCATCTGTTTTCTTAAATCCACCACCCAATCAAAACGAAAACATCATGAGCACTAAGAACTAGCCTGAAATCCTACTCAAAACAAAGTTAAATTATAAAGGGAGATGCCTCTCTGGACTTAGGTTGGCTAGAACGCGAGTCTAAAATATTAGGTTTGTGGTTACCTTGTATTATTCCTTCTTTTATAACTTCTAGGGAAGACTTCTGAGTGATAACACCCCACACGCTCAGATGCATTCCTATTATTCTATAGCCTCAAATGCAGTTTCGTAAATATGATGGGTTCGGTTCCTACCAATCACAGTGTTCATAGCATGCATGTCTCCTTCAGATGATCCATTTATTGAATTGAGGCTTCTGTGATCCATATTAAGTTTATGAGAGATTTTTTGGCGTAAATCACAAGACATTTCATTTGTGATGCATTTCAAACCAACTAGTGTGGTTCATCGTCAGGACAAGTTGAATGAGCATATTAGGCTTTGCATGTTAAATAGATAGAGCAGAAACTCCAATGGCTGAATTCCTTGACCAGGTAACGGCTATATTGACAACGACTAGATTTGACCGGTTAGTTGGGAAAGGATTAGGAGTATGACCAATATTTAATTAAATTCTTAAAAAAGTAAAAGGACCCTTTTTATCCACTTATAATTATAAATAAATTATAACCTAAATTAATTTACATTAATAGTTAGTTAGTTATAAAAGTTATTAAATATATAAATATAATTTTATTCAAATATAAGTCAAAGGGACTGTTCCATATACTAATATATAAATAAATATTAATAATAAACTAAATTAATTTTAAATAATAGTTATTTATAGAAGTTAGAGTAATTTAAGGTTATGATAATAGAGTAATTTAATTATAATTACGATATTAATATATATATATATATATATATATATATATATATATATATATATATATATATATATATATATATATATATATATATATATATATATATATATATAACTAAATTATAAAATAAATTAATTTAAATTAAAAGTAAGTTATCTAAGTTAATAAATCTAAATATTAGAATAGTTAGTTATAAAAGTTATAAATCTTAGGGTAATATATAAGGTAAGTTATATAATTTAATTAAAATGTAAGTTAAAGGGATAGTTTATACATTTATAATTCTAAAAATATATTAAGATAAATTAATTAAAAATAAATTAATTCCAATTCAATAGTTATTTATAAAAGTTAGTAAAATATATAATAGAGTACTATAAGGGTTAGAAAGAAACTTTTAATATTTAAAATTAATGGTTTATTTAAAGGTTAAAATTATCAAAGATTAATTTCAAGCTTATTTTCTTTAAGTTATTAGCATAAATAAGTGCTACTACAATACCTCAAACTAGATGAACCCCAAGGAACAAAGGCCCCAAGAAATAGGAAAACAGGGGAAAAAATCTAAAAAGACAACAAGAAAAAACAAAACAAAGGGAAGGGAAGGTAGTAAGACCATGACTAGGAGGAGAGGGCTAGAACCCAACAACTATTGACCCTCCAGCCATCCTCTCTATTGAGATTGTTCAACATTTTTTCAATCTCAAGCGTTTCCCTAAACTTTTGGTGATGGAATTTGGACACTCTAGAAATCACACTAGCCTCCTCAATGCAGACATGATGATTGGTTTTCTCCACATGCTCTGCTAAAGTAGAAGACTTGGCTCTCCTATGCTTAAGGTCAGCTACGTGCTCACTAATCCTTTGATTAATGGAGCCACTAGTCTCACCAATATAGGGGGTCCCACATGCACAAGGAATTATATAAACCCCTTTCATATCCTTGGGGTTGATAGGATCCTTCACAGATATGAGGGACTTACGAATGGTATTGAGAGGTCTAAAGGTCGAGGGGACATTATGCTTCTTAAGAATCCTCGCAATCCTGTCCATAGTCCCCTGAACAAATAGAAGATGGACACCAGGAATCCTCTCCTTCTTATCTCTTTTAGCTATCGAATTCTTAGCTGCTTTGAGGAAAGCCTTGTGTCCCAAGTGCCTAATCCATTTAGTTTTGTAGATCCCTTCCCTATTCAACAGGGCTTCTTCAGTTGTTCTACCCTCCCTCCAACCCATATTTTGAGGGAAGGGCCATTATATTTCATGTAATCAGTTCATATTATATTCAATCCTGGCTCATATTTTTCTAGATGCATTATATATATTGTACATTGTATTATTTTCTGACTCAGTTATGCCAACATGTCATGTACCATTCAAAATGTACTTCATTGCTCAGTTTGATGTTTCTCAACACACCATTATTTTTGTACTATGTTATCTCGACGGGTATATGTATGCCTCCCCCACCTCATTGAGGTCCGGTACCACAACATAAAAGGTGACTTGCATTGGTCTTTCCCCCTCTGCCCCTATCCTCCTGCTTCAGTTGTATTGGTCTCTCTCTCTCTCTCTCACTCCACTTTGTTGTGTAGTGTTTGTGTCTTTACAACACAGTTCGATCATACATTTTCCACCTAACACTCGTACATTGGGGGTAAATATGTTATCACCAAAATATTGATCATCTAGCCTAATTTACTAGATGGATAAAACTACACCATGTAAAGCGAATTTTACAATAGTAAAATTTATTTCACTGTGAAAATTACTTAATAAACCACTTTTGTGAAGTAATTTATAATTAAACTTGTTAGCCCTGAGGTGCAGTGCCAACATTTTGAAGGCTAAAGAAAGGACATGGTCTGCTTTGCTATCCTAAAGAGGGCCCCATATGGTCCATTACCCCACTTTCCTCACTCTTACACTTACGTCTCAATCCGCTTGTTTCCTAACCCGACCCTCACATCACTACAAAACCCTCTTTCGCCTTAGCCTTAAGCAAATTAACCCAAAGCCCCTGCAAAACCATACCTTTCTGTCATATGCACCCTCTACACATTTCTCGAGGACATCTCATACTTCCTTGTCCCTCGACCGTTGATCTACCCCTACCGATCTGACGGCCCATTTTTCACGATCAACAAAATATGCCTGATTGTTCCCCGCCATTAGATCACCCATGCCATATCTAACGGTTGTCACTCATATTGCGCAAGCAACAAGCAAGACGAATACCTGCCCGATAAAGGCGGTATTTCTCTCTCCTCTGCTTCTACATGTCATCCACTAAATGGAATTGGGCGGACTTCACCATTTACGACTTACCGCCCGATACCCTTCCAATAGAAACCATAACTGCCCAAACAAAACCACCCCCGTGCATTATCATTTGCACACCTCCTCCTCCCGATAGCCATCCAATCTGCTCACCCAAGATCTAATGGCCCAGACATGTTCCGCTCTCACCACGACCTCAAGCCTCCTGCGCTCGATCTCCACTGTGCATTCCCCTCAATCCAACAACCCTCTTCATGATCGCTCACACTTGTCCTTCTCCACTATGTCATTTCTCCATCCGTCTGATTTGACACATCCTCCCATACATGCACCTCTTACGCCACTTCCTATTAGTTACCCATGGAAGAAGGTGGTTGACTCTGTCAGTATTGTGACAATTGGGTCGCTGAACTGAATTAACAGAAAGCATGGCCAAAGGAAGAAGGACACAAAACGATCTCTGCAAACAGAATTAAATAGTCATGGAGCCTCACAGACACAATCAAGCCAACCAGCTAACAAGGCAATGTTGTACCAGGATTAATTACTGCTTTAATGATGGAGGGGAAATTGTGTCCTTGAATGCAACCAGGCAGTTAATGACAGTAGGGGATAGATTAAGACACCTCCAGCCTTAAAAAGCTAGAGAGAATCGTAAAGAGCTATAAATAGTTTAAAGTAAGAGGTAATTAGGGTTCAACCTCTAGAGACCGTAGATATTCTGTTCCTTGCAGTGTCTCATCTTCATTCTCAGCAATACAAGCTTGTTTTGGTGTTACATGTTCAATGTCCATTTCCCTCCTATTCTAAACTTGCACCTGGATAAGTTTATTCATGTCTTCTCCTATATCTAATGCTAGATAACTTTCATCTTATCTCTGCATTGGTAAATTGGATTTTCTATTGAATAGGTCGTCCATGTTTCTTTTGTATCCAATGCTAGATAACTATCATCTTATCTCTACGTTGATAGATTATATTTGCAAGCTTCATTTACTGGCTGCAGTCGGCCATCATATATTATGTATGCATCTATTGGTGTGGTTAGTATTCTCCATTCATTCACTTAATCTCCAAACTATTGAGCATTAGTGGTCTAAAGCCTTGTAGGTTGAGGGTGTTCATACATGTCTGGAGTGAAAACATATTTGAAGTGATTATCTGGCTTGAACCAAACCATCATCCATTCCAATAGTCGCTAGAACAATATTGAAGATTATATGTTACCAGGCATCTCTGAGCTACAACCTAGGAGATTTTCTTGGAGCAATAACATAATTGGCATCGTTGCCGGGGAGAGGAGATGGAAGCTCAGCTTCCCTGGGAGATGACACAGATCCAGCTTTGATGATAGACAAAGTATGGACACATCTTTGATTGTAATCATCTATCTAGTGACTCTACTGGAGATCGAATCTCTTGGCAACTCCACATCATAGTTCTGGATAAGTTTGTGAGGCATACTCGAAAAAATCCTCAGATGTCACCAACTGACCTAGTACCTAACCCTAAAAATATCATCAATGAAAGAAAGGTATCACAGAAAGGAGCATCAGGATCAGGTAAATCTAAACAATCCTCTATATCTCTGCAAGAAAGGCTTGTAACAGAACAAGTACATGCTGATAGTATAGCCTCTGACACTAGCAGTGAAGAAAAACTTTGAGAGATTCATAAAGCTCCTTATTCTTTATTTTTTCCTTTTTATTTAGGCCCAAAGGAACCCTCACCCCCTACCCATCATATTCCTTTAATTCTGTTATTCACTCCTCAATTCCCTACCTTTCAGACTACTAGTGCTTTTGTATCCACCACAGCCATGGCAGGTCCACAAGCACTCACCAAAATGGAAAGAATCATAGTTTCTAGGTACGGACCTCTAGTATTGCCCACTCCTTTCAATGCCATGTCTACTGGGGAATATCAAGAATACATGCCAAGTTCACTGGGACTGAAGGGGTTACTGCTAAATAACATCTTGAGTCATTTTATAGCTATGCCGATAATCTAGATATTAGTGAAGATGATGTGTGGATGAGAGTATTTGTCCAAATCCTAGATGGAGAGTCTAGAAAATGGTTCAGAGAATTGACCCCTAGATTTATAACAAATATTGAGGCCTTAGATGATGTATTCCTAAAGCATTGGGGGGATAAGAAAGACCTGCTCTACTACCATACTGAGTTTGGGAACCTATAAAGAGAAAATGGGGAGTCACTTTTTGATTTCAATAAAAGGTTTAACCACATGTACAGCAAGATACCAGCTAAAGTGAAACCAACTCCTACCTCTGCTAAACTCACTTTTGCTAATGCCTTCGATTCTGATTTTTGTCTACTATTAAGGGAAAGAAGATGTGCTTCTCTGGCTAAAATGCAGGATGCAGCCTTGGAGGTATAATCCAACATCATGGCTACAGAGAAACTCAAGGGACATGTTGACTAGAGGAGATAGAGGGGTGAATGTTCCTCATCTTCAGACCTCAAGATAGATAAGATGACCAAGATGATAGAGTCACTAGCCTGTGAAGTCTCCAAATTAAAGGCTAAACAACACCCAGGGAAAGGAAGAGTTCCTAATACCTTTGTTCCTAGGAATCCGAATGCACACAGAAAAGCCAATGAGCATTTGCAGATTATGCAAAGGAGCAAAGAGGCCAATGAAGACCAAAGGGTGAAGGCCTCTTTCTAGAATGTAGTCATGGAAGAGGAGCATTTTGAAGAAGATGATGAGGTCCATTTTATGGAAGACAAAGGCAGTGCTTCCTTTTCGACCTTGGTTGCCTATGAAGAGTCGCCATTCAAGGACCAGACCAGTTGAGAATGGGATGGTGGGGTTGTCTTGCAAACTGAAAATCGGCAAAGATATAATCTGAGGTCGAAGATGAATAATGCCAAGGAGATCCCTGTTCAAAGAGCTGTTATCCTTGCAATGCAACAAACTAAGAAGAAAAAATGACGAACAACTGATCTTGTCATTCTCAAAGCTCAAGCTCAGGAGGTAAGAGGCCGCAACAAGTCCCCTTCTCCTTTCAGTTTTGAACTAGAAATCCAGAAGCTGAAAATATCTATACCTCTAGTGGAACTAGTGAAGAATGAAGCCTTTAAGAGACCAATCCTTGAGGCCCTTGAGCTTAAGTCCACACAAGCATCAAACGACTATGTGAATATACAAGATGAAAAACTTGCAGTTGTTCTTAGCCCAATGACTGAACCTTCTGATAACAATTGCTCATGATTCTGTGTCTCGTTGACTATTCATGACAAAATCCTTCACAATTGTTTGTTGGACATAGGTGCCAGCCATAATCTAATGCCCAAAGCAGTCATGGATGAGTTAGGCCTTGACATCACAAGACCTTATCATGACTTGTTTTCTTTTGATTCTAGGAAGGTGAAATGCTTGGGGCTAATCAAAGATCTAGCCGTCACCTTATCTCAGTTTCCTATGAAGAGCATGATGATGGATATTGTGGTAGTAGATGTTCCCCCTAAGTTTGGCATGCTTCTTTCCAGGGGATGGATGAAAATATTGGGTGGAACGTTACAAAATGATTTGTCCTATGCTAATGTCCCAGTCTTTGGAGGTGAGAGTAGGAGATTATACAGGGAAGCTCAGTTAGCTTATATCATCAGTGATGAGAAGAATCCCACTAATCACCTCATATATGCTTTTGACATTGATTTTGGAGCATGTATCCTCCAAATTGAAGAATCCCAGTTGGCCTCCATGTAGCTCAGGAAACCTGTTTGTCAGGTCACAGAGGAAGAAGGCCCACAAATTTGGGACATGTTCTTCGATGGAGCTTGCTCTAGGGAAGCTACAGGAGTGGGTCTAGTTCTGATATCTCCCACACAAGAATGCATACATTTATCTTTCAAGCTAAATTTTCAGGTCACATATAATATAGTAGAATACGAGGCTTTGATCTTAGGCTTGAATGCTGCTAAAGAAATGGGCATCAAACATCTGAAGGTGTTTGGAGATGCAGACCTTATTATTCAACAGGTGAATAAGACATTTTAGGCGAGGCACCCCAGGCTGAAAGCATACAGAGATGAGGTATGGAAGCTCAAGGATTCATTCAATAGCTTTAGTATTTCATACATCCCTAGTGCTAAGAATTAGCTTGTTGATTCCCTTGCTATGTCTACTAGTATGTTTGTTCCTCCTTTACCCCCTAGACTGACTTATGAAGTGCAAGTGAAATACAAACCATCATTGCCTGATAATGTCAAGTATTGGAAAGTATTTGAATATGATGATGAAGTCAATAAGTTTCTACAAGTAATTGATGAATTCTCTGAAATGCAAATTGATCAAGAGAATGAAGCCATGGAGGAATGCCATTAGTCCCAGCTAAGAAACAAAATTAGTCAGGACAACATTGTCCAACTACCTAGTAATCATATACCCAAAGGGATGGTGCCTCTAGAGAATTTTTTCGATCATAATGATGTGCCCTATAAGCATGCCCAGAAAGAGAATGAGTCTGCATTGCATAGACATAATATAGGGAGCTTAGATCACCCAAAGTACATAAATCTGTCCACCCACTTGTCTGCTGCCCAAAGCTCTAAATATTTCACCCCGATGAAGCAATTTTTTGATGTCTTTGCCTAGGAGTACACTAACCTTAAGGCTTATGAAAAAAACATCATCTAGCATAAGATTCCACTGGAGAAGGACACCATCCCTTTTAAACAGAAGTTGAGACCTATCAACCCTCAATTACTACCTTTGATCAAAAAGAAATTAGGAAATTGTTGGCTGCCAAAATCATAGTTACCATAAGGTATTCAAAATGAATAGCTAACTTGGTGGTAATAAGGAATAAAAATGGAGAAATCAGGCTTTGTGTTGACTTTAGAAATCTGAACAAATGCTTTAAGAAAGACAAAAACCCCCTACGCAAGATGGATAATTTGCTATAAAGAGCTTAAAGGGCTAGAGTCATGTCTTTCTTATATGGTTTCTCAGGTTACAATCAAGTTGTTGTGCACCAAGAGGATCAAGAGAAGACTTCCTTCACTAGTCCTTGGGGCACTTTCATGTACTCCAAGATTCCTTTTGGACTGATGAATGCTGGGGCTAATTTTTAGAGGGCCATGGACATAGCCTTTATGGGAGAAAAGGATAAGTTTGCCCTTATTTACCTTGATGACATAATAGTTTTTTCCAACAATCACAAGGAACATTTGCAACATTTGAAGGAGGTGTTTATGAAGTGTAGAATGTTTGGAAACTCTATAAATCCAAAGAAGTCATAGTTTGCTCTAGAAGAAGGAAAACTTTTAGGACATATTGTTTCTGCTACAGGTGTCAATATTGATCTAGAAGGGGTTCAAGCAATACAGACATTGTCCATCCCAAGGTCAAAAAAGGACATTCAATCTTTTTTGGGTAATATTAACTTTGTGAGGAGGTTTATTCAAAATTTTGCAGAACTAGTGAAGCACATCACCTCCACGCTAAAGAAGGGGTCAGAGATAAAATGGACAAAGGCTGCAAGAAGATATTTCAAACCCATTAAAAGAGCTATCATGGAGGTTCAACCTTAGTTAGCCCAGACTACACCAAGGATTTTTATATTTTCTCTTTCACTTCTTATGATACACTTGCAACAGTCTTGTTGCAGAAGAATGGTGAATGTGTAGAACACCCAATGGCCTTCTTTAGCAAAACATTGAGGGATGCTGAATTAAGGTATGGCCTTATTGATAAATAGGCATATGCTCTTATAAAGTCTATAAAGGCATTCCAACTTTACATCCTGCACTCCAAAGTGGTTACCTATGTACCTTTGACTTCAGTAAAGGATGTCCTAACAGAACCAGATGTTGATGGAAGAAGGGCCAAATGGATTGCAAAACTCATAGAGGTAAATCCCACCAAGCTTGTCAAAGGCCAGGGCCTAGCTCAGCTTATAGCTAAGGAAAATTGCAGTTTGTTGGACATAAATTGCATAGGTGCAAAATCATGAGTTGAAAAGGCAAAGGAGGCAATAGAAGAACAAGGGTAGAATCAGTCATTGGCTGAGAATTTGGTTACTTGTGAATGGTATTCCATTATAGCTCATTTCTTTTTCACGTTAGAAGGCCCTCCAAGGCTAAGATCAAGTAAGGCCAAGACCGTTAAGCTCAGATCATCCAAGTTCTGTATTAATAAGAACCTGCTTTATTGGAGGGACCCATCTGGAATCCTCTTCAGGTGTCTAGACAAAGAACAATCTGTCGAAGTCATGCACCAGTTTCATTCCAGCATTTGTGGAGGGCATCACTATTGGAAAAACATAGCCCATAAGATCCTAAGGGATGGGTATTATTGGCCTACTCTATTCTTTGATGTATTTTGATCTGTGAAGTCTTGCGATAGATGCCAGAGGTTTATAGGAAGATAATAGCTGAAATCTTTGCCCCTGAAGCCAATACACACCAATGGTCCCTTTCAGCAGTGGGGTTTAGATTTCACAGGGGAGATTAATCCACATTCCAGTGACCAACATGAGTGGATCTTAGTAGCCACTGACTATTTTACCAAATGGATTGAAGCCATACTGACTAAGAAGGTTGATCACTAGGTTGTCATGAAGTTGTTAACTGAGAATATTTTTACCAGATTTGGCTGCCAAACCAAGATAGTTACTGATAATGTAGCAACTTTCAGAGCAATGGAATTGGTAGACATGTGTGAATAAATGTGCATTAAATTAGTGAATTCTACCTCATATTATCCTCAAGGCAATGGCTTGGCAGAATATTCCAATAAAAGCGTGGTAAGGATAATAAAAAACTGCTAGAAGACAACAAATGGAACTGGGATTCCAAGTTGAAGTTTGCAATGTGGCCAGACAAAGTTACCACCAAGAAATCCATAGGGAACTCTCCATTCAAGCTAGTGTATGGTACTGAGGCTTTTTTTCCAATCCAATTGACCCTCGTTGTGGCCAAATTCTTGCAAGAGGAGTAGGATGAGGAAAATGACATGGTTAGAAGGATGAGTGACTTTGTTGAGGTTCACCAGATCAGAGATCAACTGATTAAGAAGTTACTAGTGCATCAAAAGAAGATCAAGGGGGACTTTGACAAAAAAGCAAAGATGGATAGTTTTTAGGTTGGCGACTGGGTTCTCAAATGGGATGCCTTGAAGGAAAAGAAGGGAAACGATGGTAAATTTGATGCCTTATGGGTAGGAGCATTTGTCATTGCTCAAGTTCAGAGGAACTACACTTTCACTCTGCAAAATTTAGAGGACGAAGATGTTTTTGATGGCCCAATCAATGGGCAGTTTTTGAAACTTTATTTCATTTAAGGCTTTAAAGCCTTGGTTGTGTAAATACGTTTTTCAGTTTTATTTATGTAGAATAGACTCCACGCCCAATGGGAAACAAGGAGGAAGTTTAGATTTTTCTTCTTACCGGAAACGTAGTGGTCTAGAGTTCTTGAAACCTCATAGGGAGGATTTCATCCCCAGAAGGAGCTAGTGTTAGCCCTGAGGTGTAGCACTGATATTTTGAAGGCTAAAGGAAGGACATGGTCTACTTTGCTCTCCTAAAGAGGGCTCCACACGGGCCACTAACCCACTTTCCTCACTCTTCCACTTACGTCTCATTTTGATCATTTCCTAACCTGACCCTCACATTCTGACAAAACCCTTTTTCACCTTAGCCTTAAGCAAATTAACCCAAAACCCCAGAAAAACCTTATCTTTCCATCATGCGCGCCCTCTACACATTTCTAGAGGATGTCCTGCACTTCTGTGTCCCTCCATCATTGATCTTCCCCCAGTGATCTGACGGCCCATGTTTCACGATAAACAAAAAATGCCTGATCGTTCCCCGCCATTAGATCACCCCCACCAGATCTAATGACTATCACTCATATCGCACGGGCAATAATCAAGAGGAATACCCACTCAATAAAGGTGTTTTTTCTCTCTCCTCTGCTGTTACGTGTCATCCACTAAATGGAATCAGGCGGACTCCGCCTTTTACCACTTACCACCCAATACCCTTCTGATAGAAACCATAACCACCCAAACAAAACCACCCCCATGTGTTATCATCTGCACACCTCCTCTGCCCGATAGCTGTACAATCTGCTCACCCGAGATCTAACAACCCAGACATGTTTCGCTCTCACCACGACCTCAAGCCTCTTGCACTTGATCTCCACCATGCATTCCCCTCGATCCAATGGCCCTTGTTCATGATCACTCACGCTTCTCCTCCTCCACTCTGTCATTTCTCCATCCATCCAATTTGGCACATACTCCCACCCATGCAACTCATACGCCACTTCCTATCAGTTACCCAGGGAAGAAGGTGGTCGAGTCTGTCAGTATTGTGACAGTCAGATCGATGAACAGAATTAACGGAAAGCATGGGCGAAGGAAGAAGGACACAGCATGATCTCTGCAAACAAAATTCAATAGTCATGGAGCCTCACTAGCACAATCAAGCCAACCACCTAACAAGGCAGTGTTGTACCAGAATTAATTGCCACTTTTGTGATGGAGGGGCAACTGTGTCCTTGGATGTAACCAGGCAGTTAATGAGAGTAGGCGATAGATTAAGACACCTTGAGCCCTAAGAAGCTGGAGAGCATTGTAAAGAGCTATAAATAGCTAAAAGTAAGAGGTAACCAGGGTTTAGCTTGTGGAGACTATAGATATTCCATTCCTTGTAGCTTCCCATCTTCATTCTCAATAATACAAGCTTCTTTTGTTGTTACATGTTCAATGTCCATTTCCCTCATGTTCTAAACTTGCTCCTAGATAAGTTTATTCATGTTTTCTCCTATATCTAATGCTAGATAACTGTCATCTTATCTCTGCATTGGTAACTTGGATTTTCCATTGAATCGGTCATCCATGTTTCTTCTGTATCCAATGCTAGATAACTGTCATCTTATCTCTACGTTGATAGATTAGATTTTCAAGCTTCATTTACTGGCTACAGCCGACCATCATATGTTATGTATGCATTTGCTGGTGTGGTTAGTATTCTCCATTAATTCACTTAATCTACAAACTATTAAGCATTAGTGGTCTAAAGCCTTGTAGGCTGAGGGTGTTAATGGATGTCTGGAGTGAAAACAGAGTTGAAGTGGTTATCTGGCTTGAACCAAACCATCATCCATTCCAATAGTTCCTAGAACAATATTGAAGATTATATGTTACTAGGCATCTCTGAGCTACAACCTAGGAGAGTTTCTTGGAGCGATAACCAAATTCATGCAAAGTAATTCAATAAATCACTATTAATTTGATTTTCTTCTAGGAATAATTAATTAAACCATTGTTCAATCATTATTCCTTGTCATATTTGACCCAATTATGAAAAATCAACAGATAAATTATTAATTATCTTCTTTTTTTCTAGGAATAATTAGTTTTTTTTTTCCAAGGAAAAAAAACGGTAACTTTTTATTAAAAAGATAATGAAAAGTTACACTAGCAGATGCAATGAAGCATTCAGTAAGCTGCCACAAAGGCTCGAGTGCTTTCGCACCCCACGCAGCGTTAGAGGACTAACGTGCACAAAGAAAAAGAAAAGAAAAGAGAGAAGAGAGAAAAGAAAGAGGCAAAAAACTGAATTCCGGCAGTGAGTAAGACTCACGCTTCAAGTTTTTCTCCCCTTTTTCTTTTCGACCTTACGCCACTCCCCTTGAGTGGGCTCGATCGAAGCAATGACTAACTGTGTTTCTGCATTCTGTTGACCAGTTTCTTTGTCTGAATCTGAAGTATCTGAGTGGTGGTGCCGTTTGATGCCTCCCGTGCTAGGGTCCATGCTTGTCTTCTCTGTCTTGTTGTCTGATGAGGTTCCCTTCTGATTCTCCATTTCTTGAGGTTCCTCGGTCTTCTCTGTTGGGATTTCTTCCTCTGCTGCTTCTGATTCTTCGTCCTCTGAATCTGGGGGTGAAAATTGCCATCCTTTCCTCTGCTTCCCCTTCTGCTTCTTTTTGTTCTTGGCTTCTGGACATGAGCTTTGTAAGTGTCCCGTCTGCCTACAGAGCCTACATCTGAAGGCGGTGTTTTCATAATCTAGTACCTGTAACCAGTTCTGTTGTTTGTAGATCAGCCTTATATTGTCCGGCAGCCCTTTACTTAGATCTACTTCTACACAGATACGTGCGTATGTGTAGATCCTTTCATCGATCCTTTCCAGATCTGTTTTGATATATTTCCCTATGTTGTTCCCAATGCCTTCCAGCACTTGTTCATTCCAAAAGTGTAGAGGAAGATTGTATAGTCTAACCCAGACTGGCATTTTGGTTACAGTCATTTTATTTGGATCAAAATCCGGGAACCATGGGGTCATAAACAGCCCCGATGTTCCCCAAAACCATGGCCCATTACTGATGACTGTGTCTCTGGCTTCCTTGGATGTAAATCTTACTATGAAGAATCCCTTGGAACATAGATGAATATCACATTCCATGGTCCAGCTGGTGAAGATCCAATGGAATAGATCCAAAGGTTTTGGCCAAAAGCTGTTGAAACGGCAAATTAGAGCTTGCGTTTCATAGGACTTTACGAAATCGTCAAGCCCTGAAGAGTCTAAGTGTAAAGCTGGGGTTTGCTCTGACTGATCTACAATGTATGGCTTGGGCATGTGTCCGCCTTGATCTGGATAGAGCCCTGAATTCCTGCTGCCCTGTAAAATGTTTTTGTAAGATAAGCCTCCCTTGGTTTGGTGCTGGGCTGCAGTTTTTTTCCCTTTGTCTCCCCCTGAGGAGCTTGTCTGTCCTTGCGGCAGAGCCCCTCCTCTCAATCTGAAATTTAAAGTAATGATTGATCCTGGCCCAATCTCATAACTTTCCAACGATCTACAGTCCTGGAGGGCCCGCCTACCACTGACCAGATGTTGGATCTGAACTGGGTATCCCATTTCAGCCCATATTTGTTGTTTCAGCTGCAAAGAGGTGTCTCCTGCATGAACCCATACTAAACGAGTTTTCCCCTGAGGGGGTTTAATCAAGATCTGAAAACAAGTATTTGTTACCTGCTCTGGCTGAAGGCATAGTTCCAGATCTGGCTCTGTTTTGGTTCGTTTGTCCTTGTGCATGTCTAGATCTGCAAAAACTCTGCCCGATCTATGACTGGTGCCTTCGATCCGCTGCCTGGGATCAAGCTGTACTCGAGTAAGGCCTAGATCGTGTAGATCCATGCCGTAGCTACAAAGTTTGAGCCCATTCGTTGGAGGGGAGGGCAGATCTGCAACATGCAGTCCCCCCCTGCCGTTTCTCCATGCATTCTGGTTTTGACGGGCCCTGGCCCCTAAACTCCATACGGCCCAACGGCTTTTTTGTTCAAACGCGCAGTTTGGTGCTTCGATCTTCAGCCAGAGAAGACCCTCCTCGCGTATCCACACAGGAAAGTGATCTTCCGTTGTTTCCCACGCCTCACAATCTCGTTGAAAACTTGTATTTCGCTTCCAAAGCAGGGTCATTTGGTCCCATGTGACAGAAAACCCTACAGTTGCGCAGCCGCACTGATCTAGGTATGTTTGAAGCGTTTGTCTGCTGGAGATAGGGCATTTCTCTGAAAACGCTTGCCGTAAAAACATCCATCCCGCAGCATTCACTGTTAACCCAAATCCTGGGTCGCCTTCGAGGCCTGAGACTGGCTTGGGAGCCACTGCGGCTGCAAACAGCGCTTCGCTCAACCATACCCTAATCATCGCCATCGCTCCGTCCACCTAAGAAATCCCAGATCCAATTTTCCTAAAATCCTCTACTAGACTGCTTTTCCTTCGAAAGCGAAGCTTTCTAGGAATAATTAGTTAATCAATAATTAAATATTATTCCTTGTCAAATTTGAAAAATCCCTTAGGAATAATTAAATAAATCATTATTTATTTGTTATTCCTTAACCAATTTGTTGAGATGAGAAATAAATCATTTGTTTATTTATTATTTCTAAATAAAAGTTTAAATACTTTTTCCCTCCTAACCAACTACAATAAAATGTTCCAAGTGGTTATTCCAAGAATGGGGTTAATAATATTTTATTATTGCTCATTATTCGAGGATAACTCAATATTTTGTTATAAATAGAAGGGTTTTCCATTCATTATTCACTTTTGACTATTTTCATTGTTGCACTCACTGCTGTAACTCTGATTAATTTCATTGATGCACTCCATTTCTTTGCCATTTGAGTTCCCATTAAGCTCAAAGATTTTATTTGTTGGGTTTTCACATTATGGAGGAGGGAGACTCTATAGAAGATGAAGACGTTTGAGGATAGCCAAGAACCCATCCCATAGAGGGGGACAGGTAACATTTATTTTTTCCTTTCACAGGTGTTATAATAAAATCTATTCTTTGTATATCTGGTTTCCATTGGACGATTGGAGTTATTACTGTTTCTTTTTGCTGTTTAACTATGATTGTGGGATAGATTAGGAATTTTGCAGGTTTTTTTTCTATTATTTGTTGTAGATCTACAATTGTTAATAGCCATTTATATTGTTGATATTGTTTATCATTCATAGTCTTAAGTGGGTTCTTTTCATACATCTTTGAGAAGAAAACACTAGAAGAGAAAGAATCTTGGAAAATGCATGGAGCAAGGACCCTTTAAACCCTTATTATTTGGAAAAGAAATGTGGCCTCCAAGTGATCAATATCCAAGTTTGGCTATGGGTTCAACCCCAATCCTACGATGAGCTTGATTAAATAATTTCTATTTGTCCTTGGGATCAAGTTTAGAAACTCAATCTTCCAACCTTTGCAATTTGACCTCTTTTACCTCCAATGAAATCAATCTACAAGTATTTCAAGGAGTCAATTTAGATCTATGAGCAAGCTAAATATGGCATCAAAAGGCATGGTCTCCTCCTTAGATTTAAATAATTCAGCCTCTTTCTCATATAGATTACAAAAATATATTCACACCATTGATCTTCAAATGAAACAGATATAATTTGATATGATACTTGTGCTCAGAATTTAGCCTTTGAACCCTTGGTGTTTGACCCACCAAAAGGAGATGAACTCTTCCGTTGGATTTCTAAAGACTTGTAATCAAATTATAGTCAAGATGGCAGTACTTCCTACAACAAATATCACAACCTTACAATACAATTAAAAAGAGACCTTCAAATCTGATAGGATTTCGATCTCAGCCCCGTCAACTTGAATGGATAAATATGGTAAAGCAGACCTAGGTTTAATCTAAAAATTTGGCAAAGTAATTTTTTCTCTTTTGTTTGCAATAAACTAATAACTCTCAAAATAATGCAGAAAATTATCCTTCCAATCAACCGAAAAATAGAACCAACTAGGACAATATGAAACACCATTGAAGATGGAAATGTTGGCTAAGGTGAGCATAAATTCCACCAAAGTTCCTTGCATGAAACCTCCAAATAACCCTGCAAATAATTTAGAATTTTCCAATAAAACCCTCAGGCTGGCAGGATGCACAGCTTTGATACCACTGTAATTTCCCAATCATCAAAATTTTAATCAGTTCTAGTACATTGTAGGTGTTCTAATAAAATTATTGTAGTGAAAACACCGAACACAATAAAGATGTCAGAACACAACATCTTTTTTATGTAAATAAATATAAACAAAATTGCATGCCCACATAAGCACTACTAAAGCTCGTGCCTTGGCATGTATTGCTTCCCATCAACAGAGAAATTAAAGACGCTGAAGCACAATCTTAGATCCTTGATGGATCCACTAGAAAAATTACTCCCATGTGGTTTTCGTCCTTGGAATCAACTAGAACTTGCCTTGACAAGCTCTCAACAAAATAAAAATAGATAAATAACTCTCGATGATTACATTGTTATGCTCCTATCCCCTTTTATATGCTTCGTTGACTCCCTAGAGACATTATTTTATTGTTTTCACTCGAAAAATGAAGGTATATACCACGGGTCAATGCCATGGGCACCTACCACAGTAAATACCATGGGTAGTGTTGGGCAACAGATCCCCCCATAGTGGATTTTTGGGGCTTGTAGCCCGAATGTTCATCAAATGTAATGTAAGAGCCCGCAAAATGCGGGCACGAAGCACGAGAGTCTAGGGTTGTCTACCCTAAAATATTGTAATTTAGTATGGAATGTGTCGGCCTACCCATGGTCCGCAAACCATGTGAATGTATAAATAGAGCAATACTCTAAGTGTAGAAGGCAGTTCAGTCTTGAGTTTATGTGATATGGGTTTTTGAATGTGATATTCACTCTGAATCTGTAAGTCTGAGTCTTGGGTTGTAGGAGTAGGAAGAGGCTTTACGGCTGTGTGTGCAGAGGCCTCGTAGAATTCACAGCTGTGTGCACGGACCCCTATAGCTGAGTGCACAGGGCGGAGTTGGGATTGTGACGGAGCAGAAGTTTAATAAAAGCTAAGTTGATTTGGAAATATTTTGCATCCATTCATAGATATGTACGTTTATGCTTCTGGTATATGTTTATGCATCTTCTTATAGGTTATGGTTGCGCACACTTTTTATGAATGTTGAATAATTGATAAGAATATTGAGCACACAAAATTAAATTAAGATCTATAATAATAACGCAGTAACGTTAAAGGATTTAGACTGCACCTCTTTGAGCTCCTTACAAAGCTAAGCGAAGATAAAATAGCTTCGAAGAGTAGTGCAACCATGCAAGATCAGTTCGTGAACTTCCCAAACTTCATCAAGACATCCCTATGGTGTGGAAACGTGGTTCTAGCACCCTCCTGTTAGGTTCCTATACCAATAGGTTTCATTTTTCATGATTGACTATGGAAGTGCCAAATATGTTCATCTTTTCATACTAGAAAGGTTCCATATTTTGTAAACAAAAGAAGAAAATTAAAAAATGTAAAGAGGGTATGCCCTAAAAGAAAAATCAAAGGGAAAAAAGAGTAAATTGGTCAACAAAATAGAAAAGAAAATGAACCCCAAACCAAAAGACCAGGAAAGTGGCCAGTTAAAATGCCATTTCTATCTTATTTGCAAGTTCACAATGTGCAGATACTGTTGTTTATCACACTTGATGGATGACCCAATAGTTCAATCTGGACCATGCCATGTTTGAATTTGTTGTTGTAGAATAGAGAATGAATATCTGTCCAAACTATTCAAGCTTGGCAGATGAGTAGATAGGTAGAGAAATTAAGGAGTCCAACTGCTTAATTTGGGCCCTTGGAGGAGATAAGGGTAGTCTTAGATAGGAGGGCAGTCAAAACAAAAGAGGACAGTCAGGGTTTGCTAGTCCAAATGCACCCAATCCAAAGGAAGAAAAAATGCTAGGTGTATTAGGCTGGGTAGGCAGTTTGAGGTTGCAGAAACAAGGTTGTGATCACTTTTTCTTCTCAAGGAAAACTCATTTCATCAATGACACAAGTACCAAGGCAGTTGTTTGGTTGCAAGATAGCGGAAGCATGACTAATTTCCCCTTTCATTCCCCCAGAAATCTTTGACTAACATCCCCTCAAGGACCTTGGGACCTGCCCAAGGGTCCTTTTTCACTTCATTTCATGACAAATACTAAGTTAAACTCTGAGTTTACTTAGTGAGAAGAAGCCACATTTCTTGTGTAAAAATCATTACTGCACACTCCTTTCATCTTCCTATGTCTAATTTTCACTCCACAAACTTAGCATTTGCTCATACAGTTTCATTCCATAAAGTCATATTAACATTTAACCCTATTATATAGCTCCCTAAATCATTTTCCCATCCCTATCATACAAAAAACTATACAAAAAACCCTAAAAACGTAAATATTCCTACCCCATAGCACTATAGCTATATAACCTAAAGTTTGGGAAACATTGGTTCATTTGGAACCTATGATTAACCCTTCCGTGTCCAATTACCTGGGATTAATTTAACGCCTGGTTAAATTAATAACTATTCTAAACCCTCCATCTAAACCATTCCTAACCCCGGCGCCCATGTATGTAAGGGGTTGGTTTAATATTTGGTTAAACTAATAACCCGTTCCGCCTGTTGAAAATCACATTAAACCCATATTTCCAAAGTATTAAACCCCGCCACCTCAAACTATATTATAAATAATCAGCGGGTCCCGCGCCAAAGTTTCTCGCCGCCCATCGCTTCCTGACTGCCGTCCGATCCAACACCCACAATCCAACGGTTGGCAGCCATATCGGAGCCCCTTATCCCCCGAAGATTAGCGTTGGGGGGATTGGCGGTATTGTTGTCGTACCCTCGCCATGCGTCAATCTCCCAGCATGATCAGAGCCCCCCTTGTAAAACCGCCCCAAGCCAAAAGCAGTGCGGGGAAAACCAGAAACCGCCCGCCTCCTTCCACTGACGTTAGGCCCACACCACCGCATGACCGCGCGTCCATGTCACTCCCCAACCATCCACGTCAGCTGCCACGTCAATCTCTGTACACGCTACGCGCCAAAATACGTCATGCTGACGTCATCATCTAAATGCGCCAAAAGGCGTCGAAATGTCCAAATTTTGTTAAAAAGTGCAAAATGACCGTTTTGTTTTAATTCTATTGGTTCATTGGTGAAGTGCTCTACATGCCATTTACGACGAATTGCCGCCAGAACTCCAAATTCTGTCAACCAAGCGATTTCCTCCCGCAGATTATGTCCCTCAGCTCAACATTGCACCTGTCAATTGCCTTTTGCACCATTAAAACAGGTATTTACCCATCTGTTTGCCTCCAAACCCTTTTTTTCGCAGTTTCTCCATTAAATTTGTTTGAACATCTGCAAATTCAAGCCAAAAAGCACTCCAGCACCTGAAATTCCACCTTTTAATTGACTTGTTGACCCCCTGTTCAAGAGTAACCTGACAAACTTGCCCTCCTCTGCAAATTGACTAGTAAAACGCGTTTTTCAGCTCGTTTCTGCCGAAAGAGTCTCCAAGCTGCCCATCAACTAAGTGCATTGGTCAAATTTCTTTGCCAAGTGTCCCTTTTCTCTATATAAACCAATCTCCTAAGTTGCCTATGCACAATCTATTCTTCCTGAGAATTTTTTACCCGGTGAACTCGTTTCATATCAAAATTCAATCCACAGATTCCTTGGGAAAAGTTTCATAATCCTTGTTCTATTGTCAGTGGTTGCACTCAAGCTAAGTTTCAGGTCATAGACACTCAGAATTCCAGAATGGCCACTCCAGCAGCCTTGAACATCACTCCTCTCAATGCACCTCACAAGGAACTTGAAGCATTGCCTTTGGCTGATAGGGACCACTTAATTCAAGATTTGGTTGGGGACATAAATAACTTGCAGACCTTCTGTCAGCTGAGGAACAGTTACCTAAACAATAGTTACATTTATTACATTTGGGAATCAAACCTGCCTATCTACTTCCTCCCTTCTGTCAATATTTTCCCTGAAATTATTCACCTCTACTGTGAAAACTATGACCCAACTCAAAGGGCGGTCAAGTCTCCATCCGGGAGCATTCTCTTCCATATAACCCTTGACTCAATCAACCAAATGCTAAACTTCAAGTAAAGTCAGCTTTTGGTCCCTCTCTCTATGAAATTCCTGCTTGATGAAGGTCCTAAACTCTCCAGCTCAGAGATAGCCCGAATTGCCAAAGTATTCATGAGAGCAGATCGCCAGCCAGCAGGGCCACCTCCTTTTCTCTATGTGTGCTTCAATGAGGTGGGCAAGTTACTAGTTGACATGATATCCTATGTACTAGGTTTCAAAATAAGTGAGCACATTGATGAAACTATACTAGTCATGCTGTCTGCATTTAGCCCAGGACGACCCCCTGCTGTCAAGTATAATTATGCCAAATTCATCTCCAACAAAATACATGACCAACTAGTAAAACTAGATAGGGATGGAGTCTTCAAATACTCTTCTTACATCTACCATCTATTCATGTATTATCAGCCAGACTATTTTCAATGCGCCATCAAAATATTGGACTCTAAAGGGGAAAAGAGGTCTATGATTTTCTGGACCTTAGTCTTTCATGAAGTCGAGAACTCCCCCTACTCTTACTGTGAGTTCATTGACTTTTTTGTCTATCAAGTTTCTTGTCTTCTGAAGAGAACCCCTCCTGCTAGGCTATCTTATGACATGCAAAAAATATTGCAGCTTTCAAAGAACTACAAAATAGGTGACTAGTACTTTTACCAGAATCACACTGTCATTAGGATATATGGCTATGAGCTTTGTCCCTACAGGCTACCCAGATATGTACCAATGAGGCTGTTTGCCTTGGAGTATTACAGGAAACTCATCAATTCAGATTTAACTCATTTTCACAGTGCCAAGAAAAAGGCTCGCCTGAAATTCAGAGACCAACTAGGCCCCTTTGTCATGAACAAGAAAGAAGGTTGGCAAGATGTTGTCCAAATATTGGGGGAGAAACTCAAGTTGAAAAGGAGTTTTTGGTGGGTCCCTTGTGACCTAGATGGCTTCATTAACGCCAGAAAAATA
Source organism: Pinus tabuliformis (assembly GCA_031772625.1). NCBI lineage: Eukaryota > Viridiplantae > Streptophyta > Pinopsida > Pinales > Pinaceae > Pinus > Pinus tabuliformis. The sequence continues at coordinate 327,085,429 of CM062804.1, read as the reverse complement.
AAATATAGGCTGTCAGCCTATGAACACTACAAAATCCCACAAATTGAACAATTTGCCAACCAAGATGAGTGGGTGGCAGGGACACTAGTCGAAGAGTTCACTCTAGAAGAAATAATGGAGTGAAATGTCAAATATTTGGAAAAAACTCTTGAATTGGATTCTTTTGAGCAGGTAATATTCAAACTGCCACATCAAGTCGGAGAAGGCACATCTACTACTGCAGCTTCACAAGCTGTCCAAGAAAGATCTACACCAGCAACAGGTACAGCAAAAGGCAAGGAGGTGATGGATGCAGAGTAGGAAACAGTGATAGAATAGCCTACCACCTCAAAGGAGCAGAGTCAAGGGCAGGCCCCTTCACAGCAAACTGAGGCACTACAGGTGCCAGCTTTACAGACTCCTCTTAATGAGGAGAGAGGTAAAAAGCGGGATAGGGAAGAGACCACACCTCCAAGTGGGTCAGCACAGCAACCATAAGCCAAAAGACAGAGAGTTGATCCTCAAGTTGAGGAATAAATAAGTGAAGAAGTGATAGAGAGTCCGAGGAGGGAAAGAGAAACTAGCCAGCAAACACCTACTAGTTCATTCCAGCAAGAGCAAGAGAGGTAGCATGGTATGGAGGTGTCTTCCTCAAGTCAGCAAAGCAAGCAACCACCTGGCATTAAAGGAACTTTCATGGAAATCAAGGCTCATAATGAGTTGTTAAGAGTACAACTATATGATCAATTCCTCAAGACAACACCCTCCAAACAGCAGAGATTGATGGCAGCTTATGACTTTAAGGAAGAGAAAATGATCTTAAGTCATTTTAAGCTGAAGATACCACATCCACAAACAACTGCAGATTACATAAAGACAAACCTGGAGGTCCTTGCCAAGGACGTACACCCCATGGACCAAATAGAGTTGCAGAAGAAAACAAGTGAAATGGTCTATGCCACTCTAGCAAACAAGGCCATGCTCGCTCATCAACTGAAGGAATCATTGAGAAATACAAACACTCAATTGGATTTGGAGAGAATGTCTTCCTCGGCCAAAGATAATAGAATAAAGACATTGGAGGAAATCATTGTGGAACTAGGACATGATCCTAAGAAGGATGCTAAAGCCATCTAGGCCCTCATAAAGAAAAAAGAGGAAGATATTGCTACACTGAGAAAGCAATTGAGGCTGCTTGCAACTATGAACCCTAAAACTACAGAACTTGTACAAGAAAAGGAGGGAGAAGATACCATGGATCTGCTAATGAAGATGAACCAAAGAATAATTCAGATGGAGGAAGAATTGGAGAGAGAATTGCAAGGCAAGCAGGGAGATTCGACCTGCCAGCCACCTCAAACAACTCCAACTATTGCCATTGTTCCTCCCACATAAGCAGCAGCAATCCCTCCTGTTATCCCAAAATCCACAACAACCACATCAACTACAGATGCTACAGTAGCAGCAACAACAATAGCACCAGAATCTAGCATGAGCATGGAAGAAATGATGAAAGCAGTCAAAGAGCTAGAAGTTTAGGTGACAGAGGCAAAAGAGGCCAAAGAAAAGCTGGCCAAGCTGGAGGCAAGCTATGACAAGTCCAAGATGACAGTGGCTGAGAAACAAAGAGAAATAAAAGCCTTGGACAACAACATAAAGGCCTTAGAGAAAGAGCTTACTTTGGACAATACTCTAGCTGAAATCAAGAATATTTTGTGGGCCAAAACTGGCCAGTCAATCACTGACCAATGGCGATCGATTCAGGCCATACATGAGCAAATAGAATTGATAGGCCTAGCTCAATTTGAGACTCAAAGAGCTAGAGTAGCATTGGGAAATATGCCTGAGCAGGCCAATAAAATTATTCACTTCCTGAACACTCATACCAAAGAGGAGTTGGCAGCATTAGACATCAGTAGCAGGACAGATACTATTCTGACAGAAAAAAAGGTGCTGACCCTCAAAAATTTTGTGCAAACTCTGGAAAGAAAGTGCTAGGAAATGTAGGGAGAAATAGATGATTTCAAGCTAAAGCTTGCAACATTGCAGAGCAGAGGATTGCCCAGCCTATTAACCAGCGCTGGAAAACTGCTGACCCGTGAGCAGTATACTACCAGGATGAATAACTATGTTTCAAATCAAATTACAGCATCCTCAAGTATCTCAGAGGAAACAGGGCCTCCCTCTGGACAAAATCTTTATGACAAGCTAGAGAATCTATTTTACATTGAACATGAAATAAATCATCTTTTTGAAGTCCAGCCCAACTTTTACAGATACACTGAAGCTGATGAAACACTCATAAAGATACAGAGACATCAGCTGCCTACAGAGGATTGGTGGCAGGCAATGCTGGAGATTTTACCAAGGTAATTTCGGTCCTTTTCCCTCTTTTGATCAGCTTTAGATTTTTGATCAGCTACAGATCAGCAACTCTAAATGCACGGGCCACCGGTTAAAGCATGAAAACAGCACACAGAAAAAGTCAAATTGTGACTACAGCTCGTTTAATAAAAGACCAAGTATAGATGACAAAGCAGCAGGACAGCAGAGCACCAAAGACAGCAAGACAACAAACACAGGAACCACAGATTAAAGACGCAGCTCCAGCTGTCTCACTTAGTCTTAAAAAAGTCAAAAATCTCTGACAGACTAAACCGCTAGCACACCAACATTTACTCTGCTATTTATTTCTCTCATTTACTTCTTTTTGAAGAGTTGGTGAACAAGTTATTGCATGAAGACTTATCTACAAGATATTTTCTATATCATTTTTGTATAAATACCTCCCCATAGAATGTATTTGGGGTTGGTGATTTTCTCTCTAGACTGCACTGTAATTTTTGAGACTCTCTAATACAAATGGCTGTTGAAGTTCATGGTTTCTGCACCGCCTAAATGTGCAAATGATGTTCTGGGACCTGCTACAGAATTCCTGTGTCATTCAATGGAACAATAAGTTATTCTAAACTGTGTTTTATGTTTTCTGTGTTTACAAATTTCATATATGTTCCATAATCTTGGTAACAGAGAAGAAAGAATAGCCCAGGATTTGTTTAAATGCACCCTGTGTTCAATCTCTGCTATTAATTGTGTTTTCTTCAGGATTAGTCATAAATATGAATTCTTAACTACTCATGTTTGCACTGATTCCTTCATTTTGAATACTATTTAGGAATTCTTAATTGCTCCTAAATAATATTCATGCACTTTCCCTCTACCAGCAGAATGGAAGATTCTTGATTGCCTTTCATTCCCTGACTTCATTCCATCAATTTCAGATTTCAAAATTGTTCCAAGACTGTCTATCTTGCTCTATAGTATTACCATTTACCCAAGAGACACTTTCAGCAGTACACCATCATTGACTCCATTGCCCAATAGCATAGACTGTTTTGAACTTGCATCCTAGCTCTGCCTGAAATCACCACCCAACAAACTTAAAACAAAACCCTGTGCATCATAACTAGCCTAAAAATATTTCAAAACAAAGCTAAATTATAAAGAGAGAGCCCTCTCTGGTTGCAGGTAGGCTAGGACCTGTAGCTAAAAGATTGGTTAGTGGTTACCTCGGTCGTATTCCCTTTAGGAGGTAGGGAACAACCTGAGTGATAACACCTCCCATACTACCTTGGGTGAGACCTCAGTCCGCACTCCATGGACTGTTGCGAAAAGGGCCAGTAGTTTTAGGATTTGTTCAACTAAAACACTTCTGAACCTGGGTCAGGCCCCAACAATCCAACAAATGGTTCTGTTGCTGGGACCGGGATCTACCTAAGGGATTCCTGATGTAGGAACACTGGAATCCTACAAAGAAGGAAATTGAAGATTGGTTAGATCATAAGCTTCATGAGTTTATCACACAAGGAAACAGAAATCCACAGATATCCAAGAAGAGGTGGCTGGATCGCTACATATATACGGAAATCCATGGGATTTTCTTCACGTCCTTCTCTTCAGAGCTGTATGATTTGATCACGAAGTTAGCCAATAGCCAGGGAAGGTATAAGATCGATCAGCCGATAGTGTGGACTCCAAAGTTAGTGCCCAGACTAGAGGCATTAGAAGATAAGATTGCACGGGCTGTAGAACATTGGCTCAACCAGATAATAGGGGTACTTATCACTAAAATTGCGATAGACACGACTGTAAGCTACAGCGAAGTAGAAAGACATTTTTTCAAGGGACCGTGAGGTAAGTACATCAAATATTTGAATACCTGGATTAAGATGCTATTATGTGAAAAACAGGTGATGCGAATACATTAATGATTGGAACAATGGAGAGTGGAAAGGTCTAAAAAGGAATCGAAGAGTTAGGAAACAATACTTTAATTTCACCTCTGCAAGCGAGCAATGAAGAGTGCACTCAAGTTTGTCCCAGGAGTGTGGTTAGTTTAATAAGATAGCGCATTCTGTAGTTATCACCTCCACTCATGCCATCACTCGCTTCACATTCTTCACCCCCATCGTCACCCACCCCACCTCCACCACCCCCACGGTTCAACATGGTGAGCATGATTAAGCTACCCATATTCAAAGGAGTAGGAAATAAGGACCCAAAGAAGTTCTCGTTCATGGTGAGAGTAGTGTGGGAAGCACAAGGGGTTACAGACAATAACATTAAGAAGGTTGCATTAGTGATCACGTTGCAGGATCGCGTGTTGGCGTGGCATATCAAGCACTCAAATGATCACTTGAATGCAAGAATAGTGGAGATCCAGAATGCATTGAATAGAGAATTCAACCACTTGAAATTAGAGACGTAGTAAATCATTGGATTTAAGGAGACCGCGATGCTTCCAGGCAAGAACCTCTGAGATCTAGATCAAAGGCTGAAGAGTATGATCCGCGAGGCTAATATGACGCTAATGGATGGGCAGCACCATGTGTGGTTTGTGGCATATTTGACACCCAACTTGAGGACAGTGCTGTCGCAATAGAAGATTTCAACCCAAGCAGAAGAATTGTAAATGGTGATGAGGTTGCATGAAACACCGATACAGGATCCAGGGTTAGGAATCCAACAGATTCATGCACAACTACAGAATCTTTGCCTGGAAATGCAGAGCTTGAAGTAGGATAGGGCACCACGGCCAAAGGCGCGCAAGGAAGTGTGGTGTATAAAATGCAAAGGCCAGGGCCACGATAAGGATCACTGTCCGGTATTTGCGAAATACTTGGTAGGATGGGGGCCCGTGCCATTGAGACTGAAAGCACAAGTAGGGCCGAGTGCGACACCCTTGCTATTGTGCATGATTTTCTAGATAGGAGGAAAGCACACGATAGACAACTGTCATCTATTGCAAAATTATACCCAGACTTGGTAGCAGCTATTTTGTAGCTTTTGTAGATCAATGGGCCATGATGAACGTACTTGTCACAGATATGAATTAATGATAGAGTAGACCCTAGCATATGGAATGGAGATGGAAATGCAAGGCCTCAACCCAGCCGCAGGGATGGCGCACGTTGGATTTCAGCGTCAAGGTTGTGGATGAGGAGGAATGGGGCCAGGAAGGGGTTGAGGACAACTAATATGTCATAATTGCGGAGGACCAGGGCACTATGCTCATGATTGTACCAACCCAATGAGAGTATCTTATTTGTACAGTGGGCAGTTTGATCATGAAATGATAGATTGTCCTACGCTGATCACCAGATGCACAAGAAAGGGGTGCTACAGCCTACTTTGACTCAGAATATCCAAAAGATGAGGTTTGAACCACGCAAAGAAGACCCCAGTGTGAACATGATGCTCAGAAGTGGTGTGACCACACAGTAAGATAAGGGGAAGTAGCCCAAGGAACATACCTAGGTTTGTAAGGCTCCTACAAAGGAACCTGAGTTTGACTTGGAACGTGTAAAGGAGACGTTTATGGAAGCTAAGAAGAGCTTCGTGGAGGCCTCTACTTTAGGAAGTAAGGATCAACCAGAGACAGGGATGGATCCTTCTATGTTTACTACCTTTCTAGAGACATGTATGAAACTGTTACATGACAATAAGGGCATGAAAGGACTACAAGAATTGATAAGTAGGTGCGCAGGGTCAGGTGAACCACGCGTAGTCTGGAAACTGGGAAAGCGTACATTGCACACAGAGAGGGAGATGAGATTAACGACGTAGATTGGCGAATATGAAATGGATCAGGTAATCCTAGACTTGGGTTTAGACATGAATGTGTTACCAAAACAAACATGGGAATGCATGGGCAGGCCCACGCTACAGTGGTCCCCTATTCAATTACGAATGTGAACCAACAGAAGATTTTGCCCATTGGGAGGTTGCAAGGGGTAACATTTGATATCTAAGGTGCGAGCACGTAGACGGACTTTGAGGTGATAGAGATTGTTGATGACAGAAACCCTTACCCTATGTTGCTAGGAATTAATTGGGCCACTAATATGAATGGAGTCATCAACCTGAAGAAGCGGAAGATAATATTTGAGAAGAAGTCTTTACGCATAGTCATTCCACTAGATCCAGCCGAAGGAGCGCTACACTAAACGTGCATGCGACGATGGAAGTGATGATGAGCTGGATTGTATCTACAAGATAACTGCGTGATATTAGGAGTGGGTGAGTCTGACTACAGATCGAAGAATCTCGTGGGAGAGCGTAGGTTCCTGAACCTCATATTTAGACGAAGAAGATGAATGTTGGCACAATCGTTTGAACGAGTTGACAATGCTGAACTGCAACATGATGACTCGATCACTACATTGCATAATAGCCTAGGCCTAAGATCTACTGACATATGATGGATTAACAGTGGTGGATGAATTCTTGAGCAAGTTTGAGAGTGCAGTATCAGAGAAACAGGGGTTCGATGCATTGAAGTGGGCACTGTGTGCGACATCTGTGCGTTGGTGGGGAACCCATCAAGTAAATTTTGAGAACTGACACAGCTGCAGGAGGATGATGTGGCTATGATTTGAGAAACTAGAATTATGGTGGCCAGGTTCATTTATTTTCCAGACACATGACCACCAGAATGGCACACAAGAGATCTAGTGGTGCATGATGAGATGGAAATTCAAAGAGAAAAGGCTACTGCAAAGTTTCTAGCACAACATAAGAGGAACAAACAACTAGCTAAAGAAGTACAAGCATCCCAGGAAGCAACAAAGGCCACGACGGAAAAGCCAGCAGTAGTAGCGGCCGCTATGACACAGGAAGAAAGAGGTTCGAACTTGACCACAGGGCATGGAGTAGATGATAAGGCGGAAGGTGTGGACCCAAGCACCACCTCTACACAATTGAAATGGCCGCGCACGATAGAATGTACTGGGCCACGGAAGAAGGTCAAGGCTTCCAAGTTGTATGGGGAGCCTATTACACTGACTGTGGGTGACCTATACGACATCGGCAACACAGTTCACGAAGTCGCAAGGGAGGTGCTCTAGGAGGTAATGATAGAGTAACAGAATGTGTTGGGGGTGCTCAAGGCACAACTCTAGGAACTTCAGGTGCGACCCCGATAGTAGGGAATGGTAGCCGCCTATGGGGCTATGGGTACATCAACAACCGAGTAGTTGCTGTCGGCCAAAATGGATAATACTATCATGCTGCCGAAAGGAGCACTGATAGTAGACAAACCGGAGGAGAGAGCCGTCATGGGCCAGCTCAAGGGACTTGGACTTAGCTTGGCTACCCTTCTGTGAGAGATATTATACTATCTATAGGATGGTAGGACGACAGAGCTCTGCGCTAGGAAAGGACGCTCAATACAGATGCTCAGTGAGCAGCGAATCAACATCGAGTAGGTGAGCCTCCAATGCGATCAAGCAGTAACACAGACTCAGCAGTTGGAGCAAATTGTCAAGGAAGCATGTCACCACATCCCTGAGTTAGAGATTGTAGCAGACTTACAAGTAGGCATACGGATCCACAAATTGGCCAGTGGATTCTGCGAGGCGAAGGAGGAAGCAACGAAGATCTAGTTCGACCTCAACTTTCAGATCGCAGAGCTGAGGCTGAAGGAGCATCCCTCTATAGTGTCGAAGGTTAGAGAGTAGTGGTACCGCGCCATTCAAGTAGGGTTGAAAGCAATAGAGCGCACAATACAATATTACACAGGCTTACTAGATCAGTCACTCGTCACCCTCACTTCATTGCAGGAAGACCCAATGCTACAATGGTTAGAGACAAAAGCGCAAGAGTTGCAGCAGGCCTATGATAATGTCTAGGGGACTAGGTAGACGGTTTCCCTTACTCGGCAGCTGGCCAAGATGAGGGAGGCCCAGGCTCTAAAGGCATAGGTGGACGCTACGTGTCAAAAAGAAGTAGTGCTTAAGGAATGCATCCAGCCTTGACTTGAGGAAGCATTCATGGTCACTGCCAAGATCGAGGGAAAGTTGGCATAGATGCAGGGTGTATATGGACTCGAGCAAGGACTTGCACCTAACAACGAAGCATCAGAGATATGTGCACAACAAGTACAACAGACAGTGGAAGAATGTGTTGCGGACATAAGTGAAGTGTAGAGATTGTTGAATGAACTTCTTGCAAAGATCTCCACACCAGCCGAGTGACTCGAGACGAGTCACAATGATTGTGTTGGGGAAATGTTGGGCAGCAAATCTCCCCATAGTGGATTTTTGGGGCTTGTAGCTTGAATGTTGGTCAAATGTAATGTAAGACCCCACAAAATTTGGGTGCAGAGCGCGAGAGTCTAGGGTTTTTTGCCCTAAAATATTGTAATTTAGTATAGAATGTGTCGGCCTACCCATGGTCTGTGGACCATGGGAATGTATTAATAGAGTGAGGCTCTAAGTGTAGAAGGCAATTCAGTCTTGAGTTTAAGTGATATGGGTTTTTGAATGTGATATTCGCTATGAGTCTATAAGTATGAGTCTTGGGTTGTAGGAGTAGGAAGAGTCTCTACAACTGTGTGCACAGAGGCCTGGTAGAGTCCGCAGTTGTGTGCACAGACCCCTACAGCTGAGTGCGCAGGGCAGAGTTAGGATTGCGATGGAACAGAAATTTAATAAAAGCTAAGTCAATTTGGAAATATTGTGCATCCATTCGTAGATCTGTATGTTTATGCTTCTGGTATATGTTTATGCATACTCTTACAATTTATGATTGTGCACACTTGTTATGAATGTTGAATAATTGATAAAAATATTGGGCCCACAAAATTAAGTTAAGATCTATAATAATACAACAGTAAGGTTAAAGGATTTAGATTGTGCCTCTTCACACTCTTTATAGAGCTACGCGAAGATCAGATAGCTACACAGAGTAGTGTGAGCACGTAGGATCGGTTCACTAACTTCCTAGACTTCATCAAGACATCCCTAGGGTGCAGAAACCTAGTTCCAGCACCCTCCCATACTACCTCGGGTGAGACCTCAGTCCATGCTCTACAGACTATTACCAAAAGGGCCAGTAGTTTGTTTGGCTAAAACACTTCTGAACCTGGGTTAGGCCCCAACAAGCCAACAGGTAGATTCCATCCACTTTAACCATATCCATAAAAAAAAAGAATATTACAAATCGATCGCTTCTTATTTAGTCTATGAAGTTTATGTCTAGGAATTCCCAAAGATCCATAAAAGCATAAACCTAATAGAAATTAGTCATCAACACCACAAAGTATGTTATTTTATTGATAATATTGAGCACATGGAAAGATGCTTGTTAAAGTGGATGTTAGAGAAATCCTTAATGCATAGGTCTAACAATAACAAGAATTGTGTTACCTTTTGGGTAATTTTCTTAAGAATCCTAACTATGTCTTAAAAATGTAGCTCGGGCATTAAATTTAAACAATATTCCTTATTGATTTTGGGATTGGGATGAGAGAGAGATAAGAGATATTGTCTATTCTAAAAATAAACATCTTTTCACTTCTATCTTTTCCATACATAATTTCTCTTTTTCATAAATTAAATGGACAACCTTCTTTCCTTAATTCTTCATGAGAAACCATCCTTCCAAGAGGCACTAAGGCCACTTCTAGACAAGTAAGGCCACCTACTAAGTCATAGATTTGAAATCCAACGACTTTGCTATGAGTTCACTAAGATTTAGTACCTCTTACTCTTCTCTAAATTCTCCAACAAATAAATGTACAAATTAATTGGAATTGGGGGCGAGAAGCACTTTTATAGGAAAAACTCTAGTTTTTTTTGCCATTAGGAGTAAATGGTAGCTCGGTTTGACAAACCGTCAACACTATTGGAATTCTCTCATCGATCTCTACAATAGGTCTCCATGTTTCTCGTAATTTGAAACTTCGCCACAAAGCCATTTTTTCCATGAGGTCTCACTTTGGCCATTAAATCAAATCTCTTAATATGAGTCACATATACTCTTGTACCACTTTTCCTTTGAACTTTTAGAATTATGAGTCGAGTTCTATCACGAGTATCACTATTTACTCATTCTATTATGGCGCGCTACGTGCCTTTCCCATGTGGAAGCATCATATAGTCACGTTTCTTCTAAGCATTAGAGATGAGTCACCCCTACATCTATGGAGTCTGTTCAAAGTCCTGTTGAGTCCTGTTACAATATATTATCCATCTATGTGTTGCATTCATCCCATTTTTCTTGTATTTGATCTCCATCTATCCTCATGTGCCTTTGAAAATTCTCTGTCTAAGTAATTGACCATCCCTTATGGAATTGCGTCAGTCACTACGAGGTCAACCTTGCATATTATGCTCTGACAAGGTAAATCATAACTCTGTGAGTCCCCATATCTTCCAATTATCATCCCTTTGTTAGTCATTATTAGCCATATTACTATGATCCTTGTGCCTTTGTTGAGGCTTCATAATTGGCTAAACTTTGGTGGGCCTGCTTTTGTTAACATCAACACATTTATTCTAGGAGATTAGTCTAGAGGATGGTGTACCTTGGTTTCATATTTCATCCTTTCTTGGTGCCTCTAATCAAGCAAAGTGAATCATTATTTCCCTTTTGCTTGGTTTTTTCTCGCATGCTCAAATTCAACTCATTATCACACGATCAAGAAACATACAGTTGGTGGTTTAGTGATTGTTAGGACCCTACATTGTACCTTTTTGCTCATATATTTTGCTATCATTCCACCCTTTTTCAATCCATATTTAAAGTCTTTACTATTACTTTAATTCATTTTCCAAAGGTATATAACATTTCTTCTCGTTACTATATGTTTAATTTGTTTTACATATAATTTTACATTACTTTCATAATTAACCATTGATCGGAAATATATAGTTAACAATATAAACTTCGAACAGGAACTCATACTGTTACGCATTTTGTAGAGATAGCAAAAAAGTGACCTGATTTTGAAAAGGGGTGATGCAGAACACACATGTTTTTTAGAGCTTTGTTTTTGGCACTATAATTTTTTTTTATGTACATTGTGTTTTATAATGGTAGTGTTTTTATGCTGATTTAAAAACGTGGTAATTCTACACCAGACCCTTTTTTTAAAGGTTTTTTTTTTTTTTTTTTTTTTTCTAATGTATGAAATGTAAATAGTTATTTTGTAAATTTCATAATTTTTGAAGTGGTCTTTTTCTTCATATTTTCTTGTTTTTAATTTAATTTAATTTTTTTTTGTAGTGAGGTTTTTATTGTTTCGCATATTTGAAGAAGGTTGATATTTTGAATTTTCGATATTCTACATATTTATACATCGTTAATTAATTTTTCAATCCACAAGAAATAATTGTTTCTAAAAAACAATATTTTTTAACAATGGACATAAAAATAGCCATTTTTAACATAAATATAACTAAAAAACTACACGTTTTGATAATTTTTTGCTATAATTGACATGCGAAAATCACAATTTTTATACCAAAATTTTAACTAAAAATAGTTAAATAATAGTTTTTTTTAATGAATTTTATGTCAAAATAATAATATATATATATATATATATATATATATATATATATATATATATATATATATATATATATATAATTAACTTAAAAATTAATGCGAAAATCACATATTACAAATATTAAACACATAACAACCTTAATTGAGTGTATATTCTTCTCATAAAATGTCAAAGTCAAAACATTGCAAGTATAACTACTTAATAGTTACAAATAATGAGCTTGATTTCCAAGCATAACTTAAATTTAATCAACAATGTCACGTAATCCAAACTCTTCATCCTATAGAGTTTCATCATTGTCTTCTTCCACAATATTTTATGCTTCCTTTTTCTCATTTTCGTCTTCTAATGGATCTTTGATGTCTGCAAATCTCCCAATGTATGTCTTTCCAAACATCTCATGTAATGGTGGTTGAGGTTCCTTTGCCTTTCTTACCGCATGTGATTCACTAAAGTCCCCTTTCTTCAACCCAATTTCTTGCATTGCATCTGGAAGAAATTGAAGAGCATTAATTCTTTGCTGAATGAAATTGCAATGTAATGGATCTTTTTCAATTGCAATTCAATTTCTTCCTTTTTGAAGGCAGCATGTTAGTGTTGTACCTAATTATCAAGCACAAAATAAATAATGAAGTAAATTAGTACAATGACATATTAATTAAAAAAATAACATATTGAAATTCAATTCTATATAATAAAACTTACCTGAGCCAGAAAATAAATCCAGAACCCAATTTCCTTGATTTGAACATATGTCTATAAGATAGTTAATCAATAATTTTGGTTTTTGATAAATGTCAACTATCTCTCCTTTTGCTTCTTTGTCTTCATATGTTAGTTTTCTCACCACAGCATCATAAGTTAGTATTTGGCTATGAATCTTTCCATCTACTAGATTAAAAATCATAGACATATAGCTATCATCTTTTGCCCAACTATCAATATGAATGAACTCACAATCATTTATAAATATTTGATCGTTGTGGTTAAGAAGATTTGACTTTTTCCTGTAACATGAAATAGTAAAAGTTCAATCAACTTGTACATAAATGAATTTTTCAACATTAATCAAATATACATTTTAAATGTCTTACCATGTAAGCTGCATCCTTGAATTTGTTTTCCCTTTGAAGCTTGACAATATCATTGCCAATTGTGTGTCTGAATGAAATGTCATGAATCTCCATAATGGTGATGACTTGAGTTCTACAAATCTCGCAACCACTTTACTAAGAGCTTGATAAGTATAAGGGTCACTATCATAGTCAATGTTTGGAATATTGAAACCATGCGGAATATCTAAAATAACGAGGGCATACTCCCTTTTAGGTATGAGTTTAGCAATGTCTTCACAGTCGCCCTGTATTACTTGATATTAAACAGTGTCTAGCCCATTCCAAATGAAATGAGTAAGAGTTGGATCAAGTTCAATATTCTTAATACGTTGCTTCCTTAGTCTTTCGATCTTTATTTTTTCAATAAAGGTTCTGAAGCTAGTTGGCGCTCCATTATCATCCTTCTTAATCTTTTATAAAATAAACAAATATATGTGTAAGTTATAAATTAAAATAGTGCACAGATGAATAAAAATGAATGTGTAAATCAAGATACTTTTTTAAATGAAAGATAAAAATCTTTTAATGTTGATGTAGAACATGAATCTAGATAGTTGCGTACAACATCATCCCAGCTATCTTCATTCAACAATTTAACCATTTGTTCTTGAATTTTCATGTAAACTTTGTGACTGCATAAATAAAGTAACAAAAAGTTAATATAATGATATGTATAACAAATACTACCAAGAACAACATGTTTTATTTAAAAGAAAATTATAATCTAGAAATGAATAAAAATAATTCAACAAACTTACTTTTGAAATTCCTCAGACATTTCCTCCAATGATAATTCCCCTTACTTCACACGAGATAATATTGTTTTGACAATTTTTTCATCTTTCACTCCTTGCATTGCTCTCCGAGGTGTGATAGTCATATCTTCTGGAAGCTGCTTCAATTCAAGAGCTGATTTACTGCCGCCACATATCAATGGCTTAGACGTTTTGACCTTCTAGTTTTTAATGCCAATGTTTTCCTACATGCTAAAAATCTCATCAATCGACTTCCAAACATCTCCAATTCTAAATAAAAATTGGAAAATGTTATCAACACCTCTGAATATATCACTAGAAAGGTTGTGTTTTCCACCTTTTGAATTGGGTTTCTCTTCAACTTGATAGCCTATTTTCATACAACGTTCCCTTCAGAAATCTGCAGTCACATTTATCCTATCCCCACCACATTTTTCTTGAAATTCGCTATGAATAAATCTAATCCTTTGGATGAAAGTCATATACATCCTATATTCATTATCTGAATTATGATCCCATGCCACTAACTTTGCTTCTATATCTGATAAACCAACATAAATGATACATTTCATTCTTTCAAAATGTGGGTTATTGGGATATTCCTTCATCAATTGTCTTTGAGCTTCTACAGAATGGTTCCCCCCAAGCACATAATAATTATATTCAAAACATTTTGACTTATCAAATGCTTCTTTTTTGGGAACTTGATCTGGATCAACAAGAAGCACATAATTAACCAGATGAGCATATGGATTGTACCTCATTAATGTCTTCAAGTTGTGAACATGCAGATGGTGTGGCTTTCTGACTTGATATTGACATTGTTCTTCACTTGCCTTATAGGTTTGTCTAACATTAAGCTGAAATGTACGACCGCCATCAATTAAGTTTCTCTTTGTCAAATTCTATCGAATGGCAATTTGTTTTGTTTTGATAATGCCATCCTCTAAATCAGCGCCTGGTGTAATGATTTCTTTGCTTTCTTTTGAAGTTTCACTAGGTTCTTGACTACTGCTAATGACTACTTCAAAATCTTCAACTTTACTTTTCTTTGTCATAACATTCCCAAAAAATTTATTCTTGGGCATTGTTACTTTTGGTCTTTTACGGCTCTTCTCAGTTCCAATGTCATCTTCAGTAATGACAACATATGCTTCATTGTCAGTTTCAACTTCATTGTCCTCAAAAGTAACTTGTCTACCCTTGCTATATTTATCCACTAGGGGCCTTTTTTTCTGATCGTTTGGATGTAGGTTTGTAGCATCATCAATTACTACATTTTGCTTGTTTTCCATATCTTCTTCTGACACTGAGTAGAAACTGCTGACAACTTTCATGATATCATGCTCTATGAAATGAATGCCTCCCAAGCTAATTGAACAACTTTCAACAAAATTCTACCTAACAAAATATCATATGCCAATAAAAACAAAATTAAAAAAATATAGCGAGACACATTCAAGAAAGCAAAATATAAATATAAATAACAATACTTACAATGTTTTGTTTCATCTCATTTACAATTTCTTTACACAACTTTGTAGATACCTCTCTCGTGTCATACAATGAATATGATAGTTGATATTTAATCCTTTCATGTGAATTGGGAGCTTTTGTAAGTATGTAAACAACTTCAGTGTCCGGTACTGAACACATATCTATGACTCTCCCCATCACCTATAAAATTCCATTATCATTCGATATATCAACATATAGATATATATTGACATTTTGGCTTTCTCTTCCTTTCACATACTAGATTTTTGATAACAATTTCACATCTTTTGAACTCTTCCAGTCTAAAATCATCTTCTTATCATTTGAGGCACTTGAAAGATTTGTAGCCGTGAGCTTAGGTGGAGTTTGTTCACCAATGTTTTTTGAAGATGCACCTTTAAGAATCTTTGGTCCAGAAAGATTCACAGAAATCTTCTTTGATGCCATTTTCCTGAAAAATAGAAACACTTAAATCAGTAAATAACGAAACATATTAACTTAAATCCACAACGAAAATATATCATAAATTTTTAATTTGTATAATCAGATAATTGAAATTAAAAAAATATTAACACTAAGAAATGGAAAAATCCCACCGACACCACCCCGTCCATCCGCGAAGTGGCGAGCGATTCCCCCACCCCGTAACCCCCCTTCCCGCCTTCCCCACCAACCGACCCATGCCACGCCACCCCACCCCACCCCGCAATCAGATGGCCATCCAACCCCACCCTTACCCCACTTCGACCACTCCCCCTACCCTCCACACTCCATGCTAGCCCACCCTATTCCCCCGGCCAAACCCCCTACTGCCTACCCCCCCACACCCCCCTACCCCCCTTCCCCCCCCAAAGAAGCCACCACATCCCGCAATTGAACGGCCACCCCACTCCACCCTTCCACCCCTTCCCCCTACCCCCCACACCACCCCACCCAACCAATGCACCCCACCCAGTAATCGGACGGCCACCCAACCCCGCCGTTACCCCCATTCCACCCCTTCCATGCACCCCTACCCCCACTCTCCCTCGCACCCTACCCCCCCTCTCCCATGGCCCTAACTCCTACCCCCTTCCTCTACCCTCCTCCTACCCCCCCTCTCCCCTTCCCCCCCCTCTCCCCCACTCCCTCAGCCCTCCCTACTACCCCCCTCCCCTACCTCCCCCTAACACCCCCAACCCACCTCCCCCTACCCCACCAACCCACCTCCAAAATGTTGCCCCACCCCTCTCCCCCTCTCCCTTGGCCCTTCCTCCTAACCTCCCTCACCCCTACCTCCCTCTCCCACCTCCACCCTCCCCCACACCCACCCCACCCCTAACCCCTACCTTGCCATCCCCCATCCCTTCCCCCCCAACCCCCTACTCCCTGCACCCTAACCCCCATCCGACCCCTCTACCCATCCCTCCCCCGCTCTCCCTCCCCGCCCACCACTCCCCTCTCCTTCCCCGCCCACGCCACCCTCCGTCCCCTCTTCCCACACCCCCTCCCTTGCCCCCGCCCTCTGCCACCCCTTCCCCTACCCTCCACACCCCTCCACTCCCTCACCCCCCTCCTTCTCCCACCCCCACCTCCGCCCCCCTCCACCACTCCCCCGCCCACCCCTAACCCTGCCCTCCGCCCCCTCAACTGGCCACCCCAACGGCGCAACCCCCCACCTGGGTGGCTAGCCGAGGGGGCAGAGGTCGAGGGGCAGAGGGCAGGGGTAGTGGTGGGTAGGGGAGTGGTGGAGGGGGGCAGAGGTCAAGGGGCGGAGGGCAGGGGTAGCGGTGGGTAGGGGAGTGGTGGAGGGGGGCAGAGGTGTGGGTGGGGGAAAGCGGGGCGGGGGAGGGGGTGTGGGAAGAGGGGGTGGAGGGTGGCGTGGCTGGGCAGGGGGAGGGGAGGAGGGTGGGGTAGGAGGGTCGGATGGGGGTTTGGGGGTGGCGGGTAGGGGGTTTGGGGGGAGGTGAGGGGGGAGTGTGGGGTAGGGGTGGTGTGGGCATGGGGGAGGGAGGTGGGAGGGGCTTGGGGGAGGGAGGTGGGATGGGTGAGGGAGAGGGGGGGTAGGGGTAGGGGGTAGGAGGGAGGGCCGAGGGAGAGGGGGGCGTAGGGGGTAGCGGTGGGGTAGGGGTTAGGGGGGTAGGAGGGTGGGCCGAGGGAGAGGGGGGCGTAGGGGGTAGCAGTGGGGTAGGGGTTAGGGGGGTAGGAGGGTGGGCCGAGGGAGAGGAGGAGAGAGGGGGGGTTGCGGGGTAGGTTGGGAGGGTAGGGGGGAAGGAGGTAGGGGGGTAGAGGAGGGGCGTAGGAGGGAGGGTTGAGGGAGAGGGGGAGAGGGGGGGGTTGGGGGTGGGTTGGGGAGGTGGGGGTGGGGGGGAAGGGTAGGAGGGAGGACCGAGGGAGAGGGGGGTTGGGTAGATGGTATGGGAAGCGGGTAGGATGGAGGGCTAAGGGAGAGGGGGGGTAGGGGGGGTACGAGGGCGTGTGAGGTGGGGGTGTGTGGAAGCGGTGGAAGGGGGGTAAGGCACAACCACCCACCCCTTCGCACCCTAGCGGCCCACCGACCCCCACCCGGGGTGGCAGTCCGATTTCGGGAATCAGACGACCACCCCAGGTGAGTTGGCGGGCAGCCGGGGTGGTGTGGGGTAGGTGGCCATGCCACACCCCGCGCCACGCCAACAGCCTATCGAACCACCTAGGGTGGTCGTCTGATTCTCGGAATCCGATGGCCACCTCGAGCAAGCCAGTGGACCGCCATGGTGGTGTCGGGTGGGGCGTAGAATTGGACGGCTACCCCAGGTGGGCCGCTGGGCGGCCTGGGTGGCGCGGGGTGGGCAGCCACTCCCCACCCCACGCCACCCCGGTGGCCCGCCGGCTCGCCCGGGGTGGCCGTCTGATTCCTGAAATCAGATGGCCACCGAGGGCGAGCTGGCAGGCCGCCAAGGTGGCACGGGTTGGGGCGCGGCCACCCACCCCGCGCCACCCCGACAGCCCACAGGCCCACCTAAAGAATCAGACGACCACCCCACAGGCCTGCCCGGGGTGGGCGTCTGATTCTGGGAATTGAACGGCCACCCTGGGCTAGCCGGCGAGCCGCCGGGGTGGCGTCGGGTGGGAGGTCGTGCCCCACCCCGCGTCACTCTAATGGCCCGCCCACCCGCCCGGTGTGGCCAGCTAATTCCCGGAATCAGTCGATCACCCTGTGCGGGCAGGCAGGCCGCTAGGGTGATGCAAGGTGGGGCGCAGCCACCCACCCAGCACAACCCCGACGGCCCGCCCGCCCGGTGGCCAGCGGAGGGGGCAGAGGCTGGCAGTGGAGGGCGGAGGTGGGGTGGGGGTGTACGGGGTTGGGGGAAGGTGGGGCGAAGGGTAGGGTGGGATGGTGGGAAGGGGTGGCCGAGGGAGAGCGGGGGCGGGTGGGATGGTGGGGAGAGTGGGGGAGGGGTGGGGGTGGGCGAACAGGGGGTGGAGGGTGGGGTGGGATGGGTTGGGGTAGGGAGGGGGGAGGGGTGGCCAAGGGAGAGGGGGGGCAGGTGGGGTGGTGGGGAGGGTGAGGTAGCAGGGTGGCATGGGGGTTGAGGGGCGCGGGTTAGCAGGTTGGGGGCGAAGGGGAGTAGGGGGGAGGGGTGGCCGAGGGAGAGGGGGGGCAGGTGAGATGATGGGGGAATGTAGCGTAGTGGAGTGGGGGGTAGAGGGGGTAGCAGGGTCAGATGGATTGGGGGGGTAGGGGGTTGCAGTAGGATGGGGGTTAGAGGGGAGCGTGGGGTGGGGGTGGGGAAGAGGGGAGCGTGCAGGGTAGGGGGCTAGGTGGGGGGTAGGCGGGGCATGGGGTTTGGGGGGCAAAAGGTGGGGGGGATTAGGGGGCAGAAGGAGTTGGGTTGGGGCGTGGGGGTTAGGGGGGTAAGGGTGGAGTGCGATGGGGGTTGGGGGGCACGAGGTAGGGGCGGTTGTGGGGGGCAAGGGGGTTAGTGGGGTGGCAGGACGTGGGGGGTAGGGGGAAGGGGTGTAGGGCTGGAGGGGCAAGGTGGGGGTCGGGTGGGCGAGGGGACAGGGTGGGTGAGTTTAGGGAGGGGACCGGTAGGGTGTGCGGAAGGGGCGGGTGGCCGGCGATTGCAGGATATGGGTGTGTTGGGCCCACCATACTCACGATGGAAATATTAGTTAATTTGGCTAACAAAAAGTATTAAGCTTAAAAAAAACATCTACTTCATTAAATTAATTTAATATGAGAATTTTCAAGTAAAAAATTTAACTGACCTTTTAATTGCAAGAATTCTTCGTTGAATATGTTGTTTGATACCAATGTAGCTGCTCCATAAATTCGCTCCAAGTCTTCCAACGAACCTCAGAAAACTTTGATGTAATGTGAGTAGTAGTGATAATGAAATTTAGTATATAGGTGAAATTACAAAGATGTTTTACCATACGGTGAATGTGGGATTAAATAGTTTTAATAAATTTTAAGATGTTAATTTTTTTATGGTGATGAAGGAAAATATGATAAAGAGCGAATATTATGGAATTTTTTTATAGCGGGGTGAATGTGGGATTAATTTGTTTCAGAATGTATTATAAAAATTAAAAGAAACATTCAATTGTTTAGTAAATATTATATACTTTGACTATTAAAATAATTTAGGTAGAAGTTGCAGTTTACAATTTTAACTTTAATGATTTATTTCATAAAAAAATTTAGTTTACATTTTTCATTAAATTGTAGAATAAAATAATGAAGAGAAATAAATCTCACAAACTTTTAAGAGGGAAATATTTTCACGAAATTTTTTTGGGGGCGAATTTTTGGAGGGAAAATTTAATTCTCTAAGCTATATAATATATTTAGGAGACTCTCCATTTGTATCATTCAACATCTTCTATTTGAAAGGGATGGATTGTCTTGATAGTGAAGTTTTGATTTATACAGCATCAACATCTTCATCGTATAACAACTCTATTTATATGGATGAATATAGCAGGAATTCTTCCACTTATTCATGATCCTAAGGACTATGAGAGTAGCATTGATGAAAGAGGGGATGGAGAATTTCAAATAAATAAAGAGTCACAGATTCCACTTAGTCCTAATTCGAAGGACTATGAAAGCAGCAGTGATGATGAGCTTGATGACAAATTTCAAATGAATGGAGTCTCACGGTGTCCACTTAGTCCTAATTCTAAGGACTATGAAAGCAGTAGTGATGAAGAGCATGATGGTGAAGTTCAAAAGAATGGAGTGTCACTGTGTCGACTTAGTCCTAATTCTAAGAACTATGAGAGAAACAGTGTTGAAGAGCATGATGATGAATTTCAAAAGAATGGATTGTCACGGTGTCCACTTAGTCCTAGTTCTAAGGACTATGAGAGCAGCAGTGATGAAGAGCGTGATAACGAATTTGAAAAGAATGGAGTGTCAAAGTGTCCACCTAGTCCTAATTCTAAGGACTATGAGAGCAGCAATGATGAAGTGCATGATGATGAATTTCAAAAGTATGGAGTGTCGCAGTGTCCAGTTAGTCCTAATTCTAAGGACTATGAGAGTAGCTTTGATGAAGAGCGGGATGATGAATTTCAAAAGTATGGAGTGTCAGGGTGTCTAGTTAGTCCTAATTCTAAGGACTATGACAACAGCATTGATGAAGAGCGGGATGATGAATTTCAAAAGAATATGTCACGGTGTCCACTTAGTCCTAACTCTAAGGACTATGACAGCAACAGTGATGAAGAGCGTGATGATGAATTTCAAAATAATGGAGTGTCACAATGTCCTCTTAGTCCTAATTCTAAGGACTATGAGAGCAGCAGTGATGAAGGATAGGATGATGCACTTAGTCCTAATTCTATGGACTATGAGAGTAGCACTGAAAATGCACATGAGGAAGAATATCCAATAAACATCGAGTCAAATTTTCCATTAAGTCTGAATTCTAAGGACTACGACAGTAGCAATGAAGAAGGGGAAGATGAAGAATATCCTCCAAGTCAGTATTTGAAAAGCATAGCTGATCATAGTGTGGATAACATTCCTCTTAATGATGATGAAAATCCTCATACAAATGATGATCCAATGATGGAGATGTTGCCAAGAAATATTGTATCGAGGAGTAGGAGCAGACCTTTCCGTATCAATGCAAGATGTTCTAGTTATACAAGGGGTAGAGCAAAATATCTGACGAGAAGAATTTCTATCAGTGGATTCATTTCAACTGAATGTTTCCAAAAAGATTGCTTGAAACATATGGATTTCAAATTTGCATTAGAGAGCGGGAAGAGATATTTGTCAATGAATAAAAGCATGCAAAATTCATATTTAGTTGGGTGCATGCAATCTACAGTTAGGTTATGATTATCATATTAGGACATTATTTATCTATAGAAAAGCTTTCAAAATGTTTCATTCGATTAGGAATTTTTGTCTCTCGAGAATTCAAGAAAATTTCGAAAAGGATCCCACATTTTATTCTGAAGTACGTCATAAAAGACAGTTTGGGCCATTATCAAATATTGCAATGTCATGGATGAAAGATTTCTTTTCAAAGCATGGAGAGTGTATTTCAAAGAGAGAGACAATACATATTCCAGATAATTTTTCAAGACGAGAAATCTACAACTTATACAAAGAATATGCAAAAGGTGTTGAGGGACATGGCCGGTTTATTACATATCAATATTTTGTGAAGCTATGGAAGAAAGAATTCAACAATGTCTATATTCCTAAGAAGACAAGGATGGGGATTTTCACTGCATGTGCTTCTCTTAAATAAAAAAGGGACAAATGTGAAGGGTCAGAAAGAGGTAGTCATTCATAACTTTAACTTTTAAAATTGTATATTCATCAAGTATGAAAGCATATTTCTTAATGGATTTATTTTATGTTGTGTAGATTCAATTGTCAAAGAACTTCAGGAGCATCGCGAACGACAAACAAATGAAAGGAAAAAGTTGTACACGCATCGAAAGAAGTGTTATGATAATCTGAATAAATATTTGGGTTTGATAATTGATGGTATGGACCAAAAGAAAACACTTTTACCACATTTTGTTTGCACACCCAAAAATTTATAGGAGGAAAATTTTATTCAGTATCACTTGGTCGGTTGTATGGTTTTCAATGGGAAAATGTTGCCAAAGGTGTACTTCACAGCTCCAAATATTCATAATGACGCAAATCTAACCATAACCATAATTCATGATGTGCTTTCTCATTGGTCTAGTAATCTTCCTGAAGTTTTGTATCTACAATTGGACAACACTTGTCGTGAAAACAAAAATTAGGTTGTTTTTGGATATCTAAACATGCTTGGTGAATTGAGAATTTTTCAGAAGGTAAAGGTTGGTCTCCTTCTTGTTGGGCACACTCATGACCATATTGATCAAATGTTTAGTCATTTTCAGTCACATTGAGGAGGAAGGAAGTTGGGAGCTTGCCATCATTAATTGAATGTATTAAGAAATCATACATGCTAAAGCCTACTTTTGATGTATTGGAAGAAACTATTGACATGCGAAGGTTTATTATGGGATCATATGGTGAGGCGAAATGCATTGAACAACTTAACGACATTAGCTTCCAACATCAATTTCGTGTCAAAAAAATTGATGGGAAAACACTAATATGGGGCGAAGTTTTGAACTACTACAGAATGGGCACCATCATCAGGTTTGCAATTTTCGAAGTTCATTCTAGGTCATCCAATATTTGCATCAAAAATATTGTTATTATAATTATTTGGTGAAGTTCATAATGCACGCAAACAAAATAGAGATATAAATTATTCTGATTCCCTAGAAGAAATTAAAAAATGTATTACATATACATATGAGTACTTTGACATTGGTGATTCAGTTTGGTGGGAGTCATTTTTCAATAATCAAAGTGATATCATTTCAACAACAACAAATGAATATATGCCTTTGAAAAATCCATTTATATTGCCACAAAATGTGTCAAATGCACATGACAAAATAAACATTGTTGAACAACAACAATCTCAAGGTATTATTAATTCTTCATAGGCAGAGGAAAGAGAGATGTATATTGGTTCTAGAAGATCTCATGCACAACGTGAAGCCATCGAAGACCTTTACAAGGGTTCAGTACAGGATATTAAGGAGGGTTGCATGATCACAGTGCTAGCAGATGGAGATCCCAATGGCTATCCATTCTGGGTTGCTAAAGTTATAAGGTCTTTATAGAAAATGAGGATGTTACAAGTGTTGAAATACATTGGTATGCCACAAATACACACCCATTAAATGGTGTGTATAAGCCAAAGGCGGTAGTTGACAAAAAAAATGGCAAAAAGAGAAAAAGAAAGGGTATGAATATAAATCGTTGCCGCACAGACATATTGAAATTGGAGGATGTTGACATACTTGTTTATGACTTTAATTTAATAAAGAGAGGAACTCTTCGCTTCAAGATGATAGAGATTCTGAAAAGGTTGTTACCAGAAGGAACAGTGTTGAGATGGGAGTCTGTTGAAACTAGTCATAGATCTAGAAGAATTTTGAAACCTGAAATGATGGGCATGCATGTGGACTCAGATGGGGCACTAGTTGATGAAAGAGAAGAATATGGAACATCTTCATCAGCATCCAGTCATTCATCTTAAGATGTGAATTCTGATGGTGTATAAGAAAATATAAGTGATTTTGAATAATTGTTTAAGACAATTTATCTAATTGATGTATGCATCGTATCTTGAAATAAAATTTTTGATTTCCATATGGTGTTAAATGAGAAGTTATGAGTCATTTTTATGTTGTTGGATCATTTTACTAGCATTTTTTTTTAAATTTTGAAGATTGACCCTAAAAAAAAAATCATCGTTCCAGTATAATCACTTTTTCGTTTTCAAGTTGTATTTTGCACAAAAATTTTGTTTTCACTGCCATTTTTAAAATATGTTCAAAATTGTCCCTAAAAAAAAAAACCATCGTTCCAGTCTACACACTTTTTGTTTTTAACACTATTTTGGATGTTTTTTTGGTGTTTTTTGGCTAGAATTCCCATTTTGAGTTTATAGTTCCTATTTCAAGGTTTACATTATTTTGAGCAAAACATTATCAACTACCAAAGATTCTCCTCTCTCTAGTATATTTTCTTTTTTTGCCACATATGTTACTGGTGCTTCTCCCTCAACTAGAGAAACAATTGCATTCCTCTAGATTATTCTTGCATTCTTTGGGCACGCAAAAGTTCTTTGTCCCAGTTTGTTACATCTGTAACATCTTATTTCTCTTCCTCTTCCTCTGCCTCCTCTTCCTCTAAAAAAACTCCCTCTGCCTCTTGCATCACCTCCTATGGGTGCATGCTGGGTTGAGAAACTGCTAGCTCCATGTTTAGGTGTTGTAGATCTTCCTCTACCACCTCGACTTCCCCTTATGTTGGGTTATGTTATATTCTTTCTGCGACTAGCCCACGTAGTTAACTCGGGGGTTAGTGGGGGTGTGGAGCCCCCCTTCGTTGTGCTGATTGTGTAGCGAGGGGGGGGAGGGGTGGTCACAAGGGGTTTAAGGTGTACCTGTAACCCCACTTTATGGGGCCCGGGGCAGCACCCCAAAAAATTTTGGTTTTGGATCCTATGTTAGGATGGGCAGACCCACCTATGGTTTTGTGCATGATTTTCGCACATGTTTTTGGACATGATGGTTTTCGGTCCATGGTATTGGACATGATGGTTTTCGATCCATGGTATTGGATGCTTCAGCATGTATAAATATTTATTATAACATTGAAAGGAACATAATGAAAATCAAGCTGGTAGTCCCGGTTTTTGGATCCAGGGGAAAATCTCTATGTATATTTGTTTTATGCGTTATTCTCTTGCATTGTTTATTTTCTATGTTTTAGAATTCGTATGCAGGTAATTTCTGTATGGGGTTAAAACCTACATTTGGTATCAGAGCTATTTTGGCTTCAAGGGGACGCCTTTTTTGCTGAGGGGTTTCGCTCAGGCCTATGGTAAACCCTGTTCGGTGGGAGATCTACGAGATCGATTCTAGTTGTAATAGAGGATGGCGAGTAGTGGAAAGATAGAGATCGAGAAATTTAATGGCTAGAATTTTGAGTTGTGGAAAATCAAGATGGAGGATCTGTTGGTGGACAAATATTAGTGGAAATCAAGATGGAGGATCTGTTGGTGGACAAAGTAGTGGATTGCGGTAGTTCCAGGTACTAAACCAATGGGAGTGTCCGATGAAGAATGGAAGTTGGATCGAAATGCAAAGAGCATAATACGATTGTGTGTCTCAGATTCAGTATTGTTGAATGTATTAGGGGAAGCTACGACGAATGATTTGTGTGACATGTTAAGGACTTTGTACCAATCTAAGTCTTTGGTGAATAAACTATTCCTGTGGAAAAGGTTGTATAACCAGAGGATGAAAGATGGAGACTTGGTGACAGAGCATCTGAATGCATTTAATACTGTGGTAAGTTAGCTAGCATCTGTTGATATTAAAATTTCAGATGAAGATAAGTGCATCAGTTTTTTGTGTTCTCTACCAGATTCGTGGGATAGTCTAGTTATTGCAATAGGTAGCAATGCAACTACCTTGAAATTTGAAGAAATAGTCTTAGCCTTGCTGACAAAGGAGATGAGACGGAAAAATATGGAGAGCCAAAATGGTGATGCCTTATCTGTACGAGGACGGTCCTAGAACAAAAACAAAAAAATAAGTCATCGATTGGGAGATCTAAATCTCTAGGAAAACCTGTAAAGGTGGTGTGCTGGAAATGTAGAAAGGAAGGGAACTTCAAAAGGGACTGTAAATCTAAAGCTCCTAATAAAGGAAAGGGATCTGATGATGCTCCTTCTATAGAGGTGAAAACCACCTCAAATGAAGGTGGGGATGTGTACTTGGCTTCTTCAAGTACACATGTAGATCATGAGGAATTGTTGATTGACTCAGATGCATCCTTTCACTTCACTCCCCATAGAGAGTGGTTCTACGAGTATGAGAAATACGATGGTGGTGATGTCTTCTTAGGGGATGATATGAAGGCTAGAATCATTGGTCATGGAAAAGTAAAGTTGAAGTTGCAAGGTGGAAGGGTTAGAACACTTTCGGGTGTTCTGCATATTCTTGCATTGGCCAGAAATCTAATTTCTGTAAGCAAGTTGGATGATACAGGTGTAAAAACAATGTTTGAGAAGGATACCTGCAAGATGGTTCGAGGAGTACTGGTATTGATGCGGGGAGTTCGGATTGGAACTCTGTACAAGCTCCAAGGTAGCATTGTTGTTGATGGGTACAACAGTTCTATGGTTCCTGAAAGTGGAGCAAAAAATCTAGTGGTCTTTGGAGAGAGGACCATGTTGTGGCATCGAAGGCTCGAACATATTGGAGAGAAGGGCCTTCGAATACTTCATGGTAAAGGTATGGTAAAAGGTATGAGTAATAGCGCTCTGGATTTTTATTTCTATGAAAATTGTGTATATGGGAAGCAGAATCGGGTGAGTTTCCCCTCTAGTAGTAAGAGGGAGAAATAGATATTAGAACTTGTGCACAATGATGTGTTTAGACCTGTGAAGGTTCCATCACTAGGTAAGTCTGTGTACTATGTATCATTTATAGATGACTTCTCAAGGAATACATGGATATATTTCTTTAAGAAGAAATCTGAAGCCTTTGATAGGTTTAAAGAATTTAAGGCTCTCATGGAAAACCAGACAGAGAAGAAGATAAAGGTGCTGAGGATAGATAATGGTGGAGAGTTTTGCAGCAAGGAACTCGAAGAATTCTGTAAGAAGTGTGGTACAACATGGTAGAAGAATACTCCATATACATCTCAGAAAAATGGAGTTGCAGAAGGAATGAACAAGATTTTGATGGAAAGGGCAACAAGCATGCTCAGTGGTGTTGGGTTAGGACAGGAATTTTGGGAAGAGGAGGTGGATACTGCATGTTACCTGGTCAACAGGTCACCTTCATCAGCGTTGGAGGATAAGACTCCACAAGAGGTATGGACTGGTAAGAAACCCTCTCTTTCACATCTAAGGGTATTTCGATGTGATGCATATGTACATGTTCAAAGGAGAAATGAACCAAGTTGGATAGTAAATCCGAAAATTTCATATTTATTGGGTATAAGGATGGTTTAAAGGGTTATAAACTTTGGAACCCAGTAACAAGGAAGGTTGTGTACAGTCGAGATGTGGTGTTCAGAGAGGTGAAATATGTTATTAAACATGAAGTCCAACCAGAGGAACCTGAGAAGATAGAGTTTGAGCTAAAGGAGGAAGAATCAGACTCTACAACAGAGGAGGAATCAGAAGATGAAGAGCCACAAAATCCGGCTGTGAGAAGATAAGTTTGAGAAAAAGGAAGCCAAAAAGGTAAATTCCATCTCCTTTGTGTTCAAATTATGCTTTGTCTGTTACTGATGATGATCCAAAAACTGTGAAGGAAGTAGTAGATTTAGAGGATGGCAAACTTTGGAAAGAGACCATAGTTGATGAAATGGCATCTTTGCACAAAAATTAGGCTTCGGATTTGGTGGAGTTGCTAGCTAGAAGGAAACCCATTGGCAGCAAATGGGCATTCAAGAATAAGACAAATGCAAAAGGAAATGTGGAGAAATACAAAGCTCAGTTGGTAGCAAAAGGTTATTCCCAGGTGCCAGGAATTGATTTTGGTGATATTTTTTCTCCTGTTTCCAAGGAAACTTCTATTAGATTACTTTTATCTATTGCTGCTGTTTTTGATTTTGAGGTAGAATAGATGGATGTGAAAACAACATTTCTTCACGGGGATTTAGAAGAGGAAATATAAATGAAGCAACTTGAAGGCTTTGCGATGAAGGGTAAGAAAGAATTGGTATGCAAGATAAAGAAGTCTCTGTATATGTTAAGACAGTCACCAAGGATGTGGTATCAAAAATTTGATACATTTATATGAGGACTTGGCTTCACCAGAAGCAAAGCAGATCACTGTGTTTATTTTAAATTAATTGGTAACCATGTTATTTATCTGGTTTTGTAAGTGGATGATATGTTGCTAGTTGGAAATGACAAAGAAATTATCCAGGATTTGAAGAACAAATTGTCCTCCAAATTCGACATGAAAGATCTTGGTGCACAACCTATATTTTGGGCATGGAAATTTAAAGAGATTAGGAAAAGAGGAAGCTCTAGTTAAACCAGAGGAAATATGTCGAGACAATACTGCAGAGGTTTAATATGCAGGATAGTAAATTGGTGAAGGTTCCTATTCCTGTAGGTGTGAGGTTATCTGCTAAACAGTGTCCCAAGACACAAGAAGAGGAAGAGGACATGTCTCATGTTCCATATGAAAGTGAAATTGGTAGCTTGATGTGTGCAATGGTCTGTACTATACTAGACACTGCACATTCAGTGGGAGTATTGATCAGGTTTATGTCAAAACCAGGGAAGGAGAACTGGACAACAGTGAAGCATGTTTTTCAGGTATTTGCATGGCACTAGTGATTATGGCTTGTCCTACCAAGGAAGATCAGGATTGGACAGAATGTTGGATATTCATGGCTTTGTTGATGCAGAATGGGCTGGAGATATCGATCAGATAAGATCTACAAGTGGGTATGTATTTAACCTATTTGGAGGTGCACTCAGTTGGATGAGGAAAAATCAATCTGTAGTGGCACTATCAAATACAAAGGTAGAATACATGGCAGCCACTCATGCAAGAAAGGAAGCAATTTGGTTGCAGAGATTGTGTTAAAGTATGGGGTTAGTATAGGGAGCTATAAGGATAGCCTGTGACAGCCAAAGTGCAATTTTCTTGGCAAATAACCCCACATATCATTCAAAGACAAAGCACATTGATGTTCAATATCACTTTGTGAGGAATATGATAGAAGACAAAAGGGTGTTGCTAGTAAAGGTCGACAATTTGAAGAATACTACAGATGCATTGACAAAATCTGTGAGCTCTGAGAAGTTCAATTGGTGTGGACAGATAATGGGCGTTTCAGGGCTAGAAAAATGACTAAGCTCTCTTGTGGCCCCCTATGGAAAGAAAACAACAAGTGCGAGAATGTTGGGTTGTGTTATATTCTTTCCACGACTAGCCCACGTAGTTAACTGGGGGGTTAGAGGGGGGCAGAGCCCCCCTTCGTTGCACCAATTGTGTAGTTGGGGGGGGGTCACAGGGGGTTTGAGGCATACCCGTAACCCCACTTTATGGGGTCTGAGGCAGCCCCCCAGAAAATTTTGGTTTTGGACCATATGATAGGATGGGAGGACCCACCTATGGTTTTGTGCATGATTTTCACTCATGTTTTTGGACACAATGGTTTTCGGTCTATGGTATTGGACATGATGGTTTTCAGTCCATGGTATTGGATGCTTCAGCATGTATAAATATGTATTACAAAATTGAAAGGAACATAATGAAAAATCAAGCTGGTAGTCCCAATTTTGCGATCCAAGGGAAAATCTCTGTGTATATGTGTTTTATGTGTTATTCTCTCGCATTGTTTATTTTCTATGTTTTAGAATTTGTATGCAGGTAATTTTTGTAAGGGGTTAAAAACTACAATATTCTCCTCTCTCTAGTATATTTTCTTCTTTTACCACATGTTAGTGCTAGTCTTCGTAGCCTGTCACCAGGGATCAACATGAGCTCTTACTAGGTCTGGTTTGGTTAGATGTTTTGCACATGATATTCAGCACAAAACATGTCACAAATTTTTCCATTAGAAGAAGCTCGGAAAAATCTTTCCAACGGTATATCACACCCCTGTAACCAGTTTCTAGATCATAAGATATGATCGAAATGAATGAGTGATTCTTGGTTATGCATGTTTTGAGATCAGTTGCTGCACACAATGACAAGTTTAGTACAAGATCAGTTTTTGAAATAATAGTAAGGAATTTTACAATAGTGAAAGATTTCTTTGTCCATCACATACCAAATAAAAAAAAACTCCTTTAATTTATGCACAGGTGCTACTATGTGGGAGATATGCAGTGATATTTGGACCCTGCGTTAAAACAAAGCAAAATTTTCATTTATTTTACTGTTTTAGTCATTTTAGTGCGGTGCCATTTTACAACATATGAAAATTAATTATGCAAAACCCAAGATGGTTTTTGTTAAACATGAGCCATATAACAAAATCCTATTTTAGTTTATTCACAGGTGTCATGAATTGGGATATGTGACTAGATCTTTACAGCTCATTTTCACAGATTTAAATTTTTAATGATTTTCTATTTTAGAGATGATTTTGTGGCACAGATTACTAGCAAATGGAAACGAATTTCCCAAATTTGAGAGATTTTTTCTCCGAAATGACCTTATTTACAAAAACCTCTTTCAATTTTGTAACAGGTGCTATGTTATAGGAGATACGAGTTCATCTTCAACACCTATTTTCAGAAATTATGTCCAAGTTTAATGTAACTGATTCTATTTTGAAGAAAATGGTTGAACTCAATTCCCTTAGTACAAGGATGAGAAAATGTATATATTTTATGAATTTCATAGTGTAGAGGTTGGACTTTGGCAGAAGTGTTGGACTCATTGAACATTTTGTATCAGCGGTTTGGCGAGGAATAAAACCAGGTTTTACAGCTATTTTTGTGGGATTCTTGTGACAGTGAGTTTATGTATTGTTTCTTCTTTGTAATGAGTTTTTTCTGATGTTTTATATTTATCCACATCTCTCTCTCTCTTCTAAACTAAATGAATCAAGGTGAATAGACAAAATACACTAAGTTACAGTGATTTGTCTTGGGAATGCATTTGGTTTTCAAAGTTTTCAATTGTTTGAAGAGGATTCATAATTTCTTTATGCCCTCCTCAACTCCTCAGTTGTCTAAAGTACCATCTTAATCCATTGCTAGTACATAAATGCTTGTCTACCTTGCCCCACAGGACATGACTGTATCCCTGATTCGATTTCCCGGACCCAATCTTCCTTCTCCAATTGATCCAACAACCAAAACCTAAAATCAAACAAAAATGCTAGAGCTACTATACCTAGCCTAAAATCAGCATTCAATTTAGTCATCTCAAGCCCTAGTTGCCAATATCCTAATTGAGATTGACAAGGAGAGATCCCTCTCTCGACCTGGTAGGGCTAGCTACTAGGTTAAGCGTGGTTTGATGTTACCCTAGACCTTCCTTCCTTCAGCCTAAGGTAGATCTAGGCTCTAAAAAGTGGCGACTCCACTAGGGAAGAGGTGACAGATCTTCTCCAGGAAGATCATTCAAGTTGCAGATCTGATTGCTGATGGTGGACAACAGTCAGACACATATGAAGGCTAAAATCATCTACCTGATGACTCCAATGTTCAAGATCCAGAGCTTCGACTTCAGTACCAAAGAATCGAGTCCTCAGAACATTGATGGTAATCACCGATGATGGGGTATGTGGAAAATCCGTTATCTAGTGAAATGTTATTTATTTTAAGGGATTAGATAGCAAAATTTCAGATTGATTAGATTTTTTTAACATCATTGTTTCTTAGCTTGAAATGCAGCTGAGTGACACCTAAGAATAAATATTGTTTTCTTGGCTTAGTGGTTGAAAGATTGGAAAATGAAATTAAATTATTAGACGTTCAAATTAAATCACATGAATTCCAAAAACCTAAACAGTTCTTGGAAACTCTCCCTTCTCCCAAAGAAGAAAAGATAAGGCTTCCATTGGATGGTTGTATTGAAGGATGTTATGGTTTACAATGATGATGTGACAATCTCCAGCCAAGAGCATATGTTAACAATCTGGGGCAACAGATAGAATTTGGTTTCTATGCTCCCATAGCAGCATATATGGAATATATTTCTAAGTTGAAAGAAAAACCAGGTTGCCTTTTATAGAGCCAGAGGTACTATGGGTATATACCGTTGGTAGGATTTCCAACTATCTTCTCGTAAAAAATCACTTGATCTATTGGTTTTGCAGCAAAGTAGGGTGGATTTGTAAATAAATAAATTGTCAAAAGCCAACATTTCAGTTTCTGATATTTTTTATGTACAGGTTGCAGTATGTGTATGTTTGGATTGGTATGAGTTGTTTTGAGTTTGCAACTGTTTGACCATATTTCACAATGGATAAGGCACTTTGTCTACAATGTTCTTGACACCTCCAAGGAGCTTCCATCTCCAATAAGGCCGATGTTAGTGCTAGTCTTCACAGCCTGTCACCAGGGATCAACATGAGATCTTACTAGGTTTGGTTTGGTTAGATGTTTTGCACATGATATTCAACACAAAACATGTCACAAATGTGTCCATCAGAAGAAGCTCAGAAAAATATTCCCAACAGTATATCACACTCCTATAACCGGTTTCTGGATCATAAGATATGATTGAAATGAATGAGTGATTCTTGGTTATGCATGTTTTGAGGTTAGTTGCTGCACACAATGACAAGTTTAGTACAAGATACGTTTTTGAAATAATGGTAAGGAATTTTACAAAAGTGAAAGAGGTTTTTGTCTGTCACATACCAAGTAACAAAAACCTCCTTCAATTTATGGAAAAATGCTACTATGTGAGAGATATACAGTGATATTTGGAGCCTATATTAAAACAAAGCAAAATTTTCATTTATTTCACTATTTTAGTCATTTTAGTACGGTGCCATTTTACAACAGATGGAAAGTAATTAGACAAAACCCATGAAGTTTTTTGTTAACCACGAGCCATATAACAAAGGCCTCTTTCAGTTTATTCATAGGTGTCATGAATTGGGACATGTGACTAGCTCTTTACAGCTCATTCTCACATATTTAAATTTTTAATGATTTTTTGTTTTAGAGATGATTTTTTGGCACATATTACGAGAAATTGGAAACGAATTTAAAAAATTTGAGAGAGTTTTTTCTCCAAAATTACCTTATCTACAAAAACCTATTTCCGTTTTGAAACAGGTGCTATGGTTTTGGAGATACGAGTTCATCTTCAACACCTATTTTCAGAAATTTGGTCCAAGTTTAATGTAGCTGATTCTATTTTGAAGAAAATGGTTGAGCTCAATTCCCTTAGTACAAGGATGAGAAAATGTATATATTTTATGAATTTCATAGTGTAGAGGTTGGACTTCAGTAGAAGTGTTGGACTCATTGAACATTTTTTATCAGCAGTTTGGCAAGGAATAAAACCACGTTTTACAGCTATTTTTGTGGGATTTTTGTGACAATGAGTTTATTTATTGTTTCTTCTTTCTAATGTGTTTTTTCTGATGTTTTATATGTATCCACATCTCTCTCTCTCTTCTAAACTAAATGAATCAAGGTGAATAGACAAAATACACTAAGTTACAATGCTTTGTCTTGGCAATGCATTTGGTTTTCAATGTTTTTGACTGTTTGAAGAGTATTCATAGTTTCTTTATGCCCTCCTCAACTCCTCAGCTGTCTAAACTACCATATTAATCCATTGCTAGTACATAAACTCTTTTCTACCTTGCCTCACAAGACATGACTATATCCCTGAGTTGATTTCCCAGACCTAATCTGCCTTCTCCAATTGATCCAACAATCAAAACCTAAAATCAAACAAAAACCCTAGAGCTACTATACCTAGCCTAAAATCAACATTCAATTCAGTCATCTTAAGCCCTAGTTGCCAATATCCTAATTGAGGTCGATAAGGAGAGAGCCCTCTCTTGACCTGGTAGGGCTAGCTATCAAGTTAAGTGTGGTTTGATGTTACCTTGGACCTGCCTTCCTTCAGCCTGAGGTAGATCTAGGCACTAACACCACAGATGCTACTGGTGCTTCTCCCTCAACTGTAGAAACAATTGCATTCCTCTGGCTTATTCCTGCATTCTCTGGGCACTCAAAAGCTCTGTGTCCCAGTTTGTTACATTTGTAACATATTATTTCTCTTCCTCTTCCTCTGCCTCCTCTTCCTCTAGAAAATCTCCCTCTACCTCTTGCATCACCTCCTATGGGTGCATGTTGGGTTGAGCAGCTGCTAGCTCCATCTTTAGGTGTTGTAGATCTTCCTCTACCACCTTGACTTCCCCTTCCTCAGAAATTATCTCTCCCTCTGGTAGACTGCTTCCTCATGAGTTTTTCTTCATCTTTCAATGTTATTTGATAAGTTTCCTCTATTGTTTTAGGAGACTGTAGACTTATCCAATCTTGAATGTCCATCTTGAGACCATTCATATATCTAGCCACCTTATCATCTGTATTCGGGGCTTCTCCAGCTCTTATGCTTACCTTGTAGAATTCCTCTATGTATTCTTTCATTTTCAAATACCTCTCTCTAAGATTTTGCATTTGTCTGAACAAGGTTTGTTGATAATTACTTGGCAGAAACTTACCTCTTAGCTTTGCTACTATCCTGCTCCAATTCTTGGTTGGTTTCTTACCAAGTCTCTTCCTTTCTACCTGCACACCATCCCACCATAGCACTACATGGCCTCTTAACTTGGTGATAGCAAACTTGACTTTCTTCTCATCTTCTGTTTCTTCATAGTCGAAGAATTTCTCCATGCCATTAATCCAGTCTATCAATTCTTCTGTATTCAGTCCTCCTTCATATATTGGAACTTCGGTCTTTGACCTGGCTGTGGATCTCAACACTGACTGAAAGAACCTCATCTCAGGAGTAACTGCTACAGCGTCCTCCTCTGCAGCTTCAACCTCAGGTTCACTAACATCTCCATCATCTATATTTCTGCCTGTTGTTAATGCAACCAATGTAGCTTGCATCTATTGCACAACTTCCATTACTTCAGCATTTGCAATAGGCCATCCTCTTCCACCACATCCTCATCCTCTTCCAAACATAAAAGCCATAGTAACTTTCCTTCTCCTACTTCTAAGATTCAATCCAATGTTAGTTGGCACTTTGATAGCACTAATAGTGGCCTGGGTGCAGGCGATATAGACAACCTTGTGAATCTATCTGAAATTTCTTCAATATCTAGCTAAATTTCTCCCTCTATTTGAATTGACGTATCAATCATCTATTAACCTGTTAGCCTCATGGGTTTTTCCTCTAGAAATCCCAATCCTTATTATCAACCACAATTTATAAACAGAACCTTCCGTGCCTATTGGAACTGTAATTCCAGAGGAATTACACAAAAGAACTGTCGGCCCTTTAAAAATGAGGAAATTGCATTTTCAAAGAAAAATACACAATTGGCAGACTTTTTATTCGAAAGTTCGGAACAATAAAATCGACGCTTTAATATGGTGACTCCCCAATGTGATATGCCACATGGCTATCGACAATCACTATCGGCAGTGCCAAAAGTCCACACAATAGGCTCCTTTCACTCCGACTATGTGATGCGACAATATTTGTGAACCCAAAAACTTATCCAATCTGCTATATAATGTTTTGAGTCCGAGCTTATCGGGGGTTCGGACTTCGACAGTTCCACAAGTCTCTTCCACTCCACTTATCATTATGTGATGCGATAAAGGTTCGGACCCGATACGGGTATGAACCAAATTTAATAATAATTCATGTCAGGAACTACATCCATCTTAAGCCTTTCTCATGATTTCCCTTTATAAAACTATGTTTTATTTGCGAGACTTAACAATGCATTTAAGAAGAACAGTCATGTCTATATAAGGGAAAAACTGTACCAATAAATTTAATTCACATATATGATAGGAGAATAAGCCCGAACTACCATTAAAAATACTCAGAAGAAAAGAAATGCCATCAAATACATATGCAAATATACCAGTTAACAGAGAACTGTAAGTTCCTATGCATAAAGAGAATTCTTCAAGAACACAATGCCTCCGGGGTCTCCTCTCTGTAGAGCATCCTGTTATTTTATTTATAATTAATAGATAAATCCTTCTCAGCCATTATCCTTTACAAATGCATGCTTTTACATAGAGTGATTTAAAGCGTAAAACTTTGTTAGAGCTTATCCATAAGTGATTATTTTAGCATGACTTATTCTTACTCTATTCTTATCTTAAACTAGGAAAGCATGAAAATTGCAGGCTAAAGGACCCCACTCCCTTGCCTGTAGATTTTTTTTTTTGGATTTTTGGAATAAGTTTGAAGATTTTCCCTCCAAGTGACATGCTTCTACATCACCCAGCTAGCTCACACCATCTATTAGTGACCTGGTTCGAACAGAAATTAAAATCATTAGATGTAGCAAATAGATAAACAAAACATGTTGGGAAATTACTTCAATTGATTACTGAAAACAGAGTTTACACTATGTAGACATCATTTAACTCCAGCAAGACCAGAGGATCGATCCACTAGTTATGAACTGCATGAGGCTACATTGGGACAACTCCTCTTCCCTTCTGTGCCTTCCTCTCCTGTGCACTGTTCCTCACTAGATCACTATCTAATTCATTAACTAATTGACTGACTCCTGACAATCTCTTATATAGTATCGAATTACAAACTGGGCCTTTTAATTTGGCCAATTAAAATATGGAAGATTATTAACAATTTTCCAAATTAAGAATTAGTTTGAAACTGAGTGTCGAAAGAGGGAACGATTCTCGTGAATCATTCCTCTATTCCTAGAATTGTTGTTGCTCGAAGGTGCGATTCAACTTCCCTTCAATTCTGCATAATGACTTTCCTAGTTAATGTTATGTCCCTTGTGGCCTTATGATATAGTACTAGAAGATTCACTCCATATTTTTGAGCACCTCTATGATATTTCTTATGGCAATACTGCACTTGTGTTGTTCAAAGGCTAAATATGCTACCTTTCTCATTGATTACTAGTCATTTCTCAGAAAATGCTCGAGGTTTCCCCACGTCGCAGGCAGTTACAAGAGAATTTTGCTTCATCATCTCCCACATGGGGAAAGCATACTTCGTGTCCTCACGCTGGTAAGGGATTTGAAGCGTATTACAAAAGAAGCTCAAATTGGGAAAACACTTCTTAGTCTTCATTACATGCGAAAACTTCAATGCCCCTTCGACTTGAGAGAAATTGATGAGATTGGTCAATAAGGCATTATAAGCCACTGTGTTTCCCAACAACCATCCAACACAGATAATCGTTTCCACAAAGGTAGTGTTATAGACATTTTTGGGCACTGCAACCCCAATCATTAAATGTCCATAAACCAAGGACTCCTAAGTCCCTAAAAGTGTTGTTCCGACCCCTAAAAGAACAAGGTCAACTGATTACAGCATATCCCAGAAGTTCTCCATGAAAAACTACTCAGAACTAGTCAAAACTGGACCATTTCACCTGCTCCATGGTCAAAGTGCGTTGCATCCCACCTAAATACACAGAGTAAGGTGCGATGCATGTTGAAAATCCCTTCTATGGGGTGCGATGGGTGAGAGTGGACAAATGGTAGGGTCAATCCACAAGGTGGAGGATCATGGAATCTTCCAGAAACTTCTCCTGTCACACTTGCCTCTCTGCATTCTCCCAGGGATGAGTAAGAGATCATCAATCTCCAAGTGGAATCAAGAACTATCAGAGAGAGGACACTAATGAAATCTCAAAAGCTGACTCACCACCCTTGCAAACATCTATATATGGATTCCTCATCCCAGAGATCCAGAGGTTGGAATTCTGTATCTTATAAGGAAGTGCTATTGGCTTCTTGCTGCAATATCATAGTGTTGGGTGATCTAAGCTTTTCATGAGGTGAACAAGGGCTTTCTTGCTGAGAGGATGACGCTAGGTCAGAACAATTGGTTGTAATCCTCTTTGCTCTTTCTTGATTATCAATAAAGCTATTTAAGTTTTCCTCCACATTCTTGTATGATTGATGATTTATGAATTTGTGTGGTCAATATATATATGGTCCTATATTGTTTATGATAATAGATCTATGTTGTTGGATAGTGTTATGCTGCTTTGATTCTACAGGTGCTCTGTGAAGCTGGGTAGACAAGAAAGCGAGTAGCAAATATCTATCAGAAGGGAGAGGAATTGAACAAGGAACCAAGCACAAGACAGAGGTTGGTCTCCTTATTCCCTTCTTATCTATTTCTTATAAAGGAAAACGAAAGTAGTTTTAGTTTGTTTGTTTCTAAGGTAGCTACCAGCCTTAGTGGGACTAGCAGCTCTGCATAGACACTAGTTTTCCCGATAACAAAATGGCGACTCCGCTGGCGAGCGAATATATTGTTTGTTTATCTACATTTGTTTACTTTATAAACTTACAGACGGAGCCTGAAGTCAAGCCAGCTAGCCTTCGAACTGCATTTGCTATGCAAGTGCAAAGTAGATCAATGCTACTTTAGTCTATCTCCGGGTTTTCTTTATGTATTAAACGATTGATTTAAAAGCTCTCTAATTTCCCTTGTGGTGGCTCTAGTAACCTCCTTAGATCTACCCCTGTGATTGATTTACTGATTACCACTTGCTCGGCCTAAATCCCTGAACTAAGCTGCAAACTGTGACCCGGAACCCAGCTAAAGTCTCATCCTTGGTCCATCGTACTGTGTCTTCTTCGAAACCTAAATGCACCACTCCCGAGTGTAGTAGGTGCGTTGCATTTCAGTTTCCCTGTGCTACAGGTGCGCTGATCAGACCTCTTCTACTCTTAGATTTTGGCTTCTGTGTTCACTCTTTTCAGCTCTATTCAGGAGTTTTGCTGCCTGTAGTCAGTACACCTCTATTGAAACCCCCTTCCTTGCAATTATTCCGCCTCTGTTGTGCAAAGAAATATAAATGTTTTTAAGTATTTTGAGCCATTTTCAGTTCTCTTTTACAAAGAAGTAGCGTAATTAAACTGTCGTTTCTTGATTTGAAAGTGTCGCAAGTGTCGTTTTCGTCATAGAAGAGAATCCGATTGTTCTTGATAGTCGATTACACTATTACTCTTGTATTTGATTTGAATTGGTAGTTTTTCGAGTGTCGAAATCAAGTTTGCAATTCCGAATAGCAAAGTGTCGTCATTGCCCTCATTTTGTCTTGAAAAGAAACTTGTTAGTAATGTCGCTTTGAAAAATAATTCAGATTTGCGCTTAGCTTTCTTTTTATCATTCACACATTAAGAAGGCTGAAAACAAATACATGCACATGCATTTGCATTTAGACTGTTTGTTGGTTTGATTTAGGATAGTGCATATAGTGTGTGCTCTCTGCTCTTTGTTGAAAGAATGTCATTTCTATTTCCTTAGTAGCTAGGATTTTCATTGCAAAAAGAAGATTAAACAACTGTTTATCATCTTAGATTTCATTTTAGGAATTGTACATCTACATCACACGGTGAACCTAAAAGGAAAATTTCTTAAGCAAGATCAACTATAAAATAAATTTAATGAATCTAAAAACACTTTGGAACCTAACGCACAACATCTAGAAGTCTAGGCTAGAGATGTATTCCGGCATCGTAAAGCCTGGTAACTATTGTTTTCACTGTCGGTTGGGTGATTCCTCCACTTTTAGACAACAAGTGCCAATACGGACTTGTGCTACCACGTACCATCGAGTATATTTTGGGAGACCACAATAGGCTTTATCCTTTATCCATAGGAAGCCGTGTATGCCGCCCTATTGATCGCAATGCACTGAACACAACATTCAGGAAGATTGACTGCCATACCGTAAAAAGTATTCTGCAATTTTGCGATTGGTTTGGCAATCCCTCTATCTAGATTTCCAGAGCAGTCTCTTTCATTCCTTTTCAGACTCCTTAAAGGAAAAGTGTTGTGGGGAAAAATGCCTATGCAGGACGATCCTATCCACCTAAGGTGTGACAGTGCCTTAGCAACAAACAGAAACAGCTATTCTAGTATTCTTCCTTTATGAACTAAGAATGAAGAGAGATGGATGGACTAACCAGTGTCTTCCGTTTGTCCCTCGATCCGGTTTCTCTTCTCTTTGAGAGTTCCCAGCTACTTGCCTTCTCTCTCGCCCAGCTTCAATAGGTTTTTGCAAGATCACAAGAAGAGAACACTACACAAAGGCATAGATTCATATTCATAACTAGTTCAGGATTAGAAATAAACTAAACATACTAATGCAATCATACATCAAAGATACATCAATATATAGGAGAAACCAAGATAGCTTTATTGATGAATAACAAGGTTCAGGAGGAGATACAACCAAGAGGGCTCCAATCCAGCATCTCCTTCCCAACAAATGAAATTCCTATCTTCACCTTCCTTCAAAGCATTAAGCACCCAATGATTCCAATCTCAACCAACAGCAATTCTTTGCAATAA